>PVHY01000906.1:0-121005 GCA_004024945.1 Uropsilus gracilis
GACTTAGATATCAGACCTGAAACCATAACATACATAGAGGAAAACATAGGCAAAACCCTCCATGAAGTACAATTCAGAAATCCCTTTCTGGAATCATCTGCAGAAGGCAAAAAATTGAAGGAAAACATAAACAGATGGGACTTCATCAAACTAAAAAGCTTCTGCACGGCAAAAGAGACAACAGAAAAAACTAAAAGAAACCCAACCAAATGGGAAAAAATTTTCACCCTCCAAAAGAGTGATAAGGGATTAATAACACTGATCTACAAGGAACTCACACAACTAAACAAAAACAAAACAAGATGCCCAATCAAAAAGTGGGGAGAAGAACTAAAAAGACATTTCTCCAAAGAGGAAATACAAATGGCCAACAGACACATGAAAAATTGCTCAATCAGAGAAATGCAAATCAAAACCACAATGAGATACCACCTTACACCAGTAAGAATGGCCCACATCAAAAAAATAGGCAACAACAAGTGCTGGTGTGGATGTGGAGAGAAAGGAACACTCTTACACTGTTGGTGGGAATGTAAACTCGTCCAACCACTATGGAAAGCAGTATGGAGAACCCTCAAACTAATGAAAATGGAATTGCCATTTGACCCAGCAGTTGCACTTCTGGGAATCTACCCAAAGGAGACCTCAATGTGGGTACAAAAGGACACCTGTGCTCGGATGTTTATTGCAGCACTATTTATAATTGCAAGGTCATGGAAACAACCCAAATGTCCCAGAACAGATGAGTGGATGAAAAAGATGTGGTATATATACACAATGGAGTATTACTCATCAATTAAAAATGACAAATTTGATGAACTTATGGAAACCTGGATGTACCTAGAAGAATTCATTCTAGCAGAAACGAGCCAGATAGAAAGGGACAGAAACCAAATTGTTTCACTAATATATGGTCAACCAAATGAAACTGCACAAGGGGAGAATGGGGACCAGCTGGAGCAGGTGGGAAGGGGAGGTGGTGGGTGACCCCCAGGGACTGAAATGATGTGAACTATATATAAATAAAAAATAAAAAAAAGAACTGATTAAAAATGCATTAGTATTTCTAGTAATTGGAGATTTAGAGTTTCAAACTGAGTTTGTTTAGTTTTATAGAAAAATATAGCATATAATTTATATAACTTACATTAGTAAGCATATAATTTATATAACTTACATTAGTAAGCTGTGTTCTGGAATCAGTTATCTACAAGACTTTAACCCCACTTTAACCTAACTCACAGTCAACACAAAATATGCAGCTCAGTGGGAAGGTATTTTTAGGTCATCTTCCTTAAAAACAAGGTTTTAGTTTGTTCTTCTGTAACACTGCATGCATAATTCTATTCCTTTACTAGTTTTGTGTCTTATACATCGTTGTGTTCCTAGTGCCTAGCACAGTGCCTGAGACACAGTAAGCTCAATAACTGCATGTTAAACTGCTGAGTCACTGAGATGACTTCCAGTTGAGGCCCTGTGGCATGCCTGAGTAGCAGCATCCACCTGGTGGCAGCAGCCCCACAGTGCAGCACGGCATGGATGAGGTCAACAGTGTCTAGACACATAAGTTTCAAAACTGTGTTAAGTGATAGTAAATTTACCTACCTTCCAAAGTCACTTCTCCTACCACCTAAAGACCTAAGTCTGTACAATAAAAAGTCAGTTCATGCAAGGTTTTATGCTTTATTTTCTCATAATCAATCTGATGCTCATAAAGAATGTTACAAGAAAAGGGTTTTATTTAGGTGAGACAATTCAACAGTTAGATTTTTTTATTTGTGGGACTTTAGAAAAAAAAAATTTCCAAAACAATGTCTGACATATCTTCTGACTGCTGAAGAATAAGCACTAGGTTCAAGAATTTTACCTAGAAAATATTTCTCTTGTTGACTCAAACATTATTAGTCAATACAGCAAAGTTTATTATTTATCCTAAATTATTTTTAGTTCTTCTCCAGACATCTCTGTTGTTGTTTTTAATGTATAAAAGAACCTTTTATGTGGGAGGTTCAGAAAACTTAGAGAATATTTCACTTGAATTATTGTTTACTCATCTATTTTACAAAAATAAAAATCGAAAAACCTTCCTAGTGCCTTTCAATTTGGTTGCATCTTAACATAGCAGAAAAGGACCATTCACCTTTGTCAATAAGCACTTACTGTGATGGATTAATGGATCTATCAAGTGAACAAATTAATTAGAAGGCCAAGTCCCAGACTAAGGACTTTCAGAATCAGCAGTGACCAAAATTTCTTCACACACAAAGGGAGAGAAATCAGATCAGTGTTCTCTAAGGTTTACAGACTATTTCATATTTAAAGAAAAGCAGTATATTAAAGTCATTTATTGTGTTATAGATTCTCATTCTGTTAAATCTGGGTAAAAATCACCGTTTGCCTTCATTCTGAGTAGTCTATTTCTTACAGCATCATTTAATTTACAAGCACATTTTTCACACAATTTCCCCCATCCCAACAAAACACACACACACACACACACACACACACACACACAGACCAGGAAATATTGATAAAATGGTACATAGAGACAATACCCATTCTATTTTCCTCAAAATTCTAGTGGCTGCCTACACTTCAATCAATCTGTCACATTACAAGCAAACACAGAAGAAAAAAGACAGTAACATTTCCCTCTTCTACCCATTGTGATATGGAGAACAGTGGAATAAAAGTGCCCCTTTGTGCAAACAAAGCCTACTCAGACAGCTTCAATGTGCTGCCTTGGTGAACTGGTGGAGCTCCCTGGAGGAAGACTGAGATTTAATGAGGCCTTACAGACTGAAGGTAGCAATGGTATGCTGAATAACAGGGTTTCTGCAGAGAACAACCTATTACTCTTTAAAAACTGGGTATGTCTCCCAGGCAACTGAAGACTCCTAATGAAAGGTACCTGATAACCTACAACAGCATTTTATAAAGCTAGCCATGCATTCCAGGTGTTTATGTGATGAGACCCTAAGGTAAAAGGTGCTGTACAATAGAGAAAGAAAGTGTCTATTCATTGGTAGAAAAATTCCATAATCTGTTTCCTAAGGCATCACATGAGGTCTCTGACTTCAAAAATTTCAGTGACCTTGTATGCTAAATATTAGGGTGAAAGAAGAAAGAATGAAGATTTTATAAAAAATACTTTGAGTAACAAAGAAGTCTATTCTTTTTAAACTGAAAAACTCAGGTGCTCTGCTTCTATAGACTCTTGTTCGTAAAATAAAAATCCACTTCTCTTTTCATACCACAAGGCCATTCTTTTCATTTGAGTCTTCTCATTACATTTCAGAACTTACTGTGAGATGTAAGTGTAGGGAAGTCTTTATTATCAAAAAGAAAACCTTAAAAAATAACACGTTACCAAGGATGTGGAAAGAGAACCCTGTGTACTACTGGGGGGAAGGTAAACTGGTGCAGTCAGTCTGGGAGACAGTATGAAAGTTGCTCAAAAAAATTAAAAATAGAACTACCTTATGATGCAGCAATTCCACTTTCAGATGTTTGCCCAAAGAAAACAAACATCTTAACCTGAAATGATATGCCCCCACCATGTTCACTGAACCATAATTTACACAGCCAAGATTTAGAATCCACTTAGATTGATGAATGAATAAAAAAAAAAGGCATACATATACAGTGAAAAAATGTGATACACACAGTAAATATTATTTGATCATATTAAAGGAGGAAATTTAGCCATTTTTCACAACAAGGGTAGAATTCAAGGAAATTATATTAAGTATCATAAGTCAGAGAAAGACAAATAGCACATGATTTCACTAGTATAGGAAATCTAAAATTACAAAACAAAACAAACTCATAGCCACATAAAAGATTAGTGGTTGCCAGAGAGATAGGGTGTGGGATAGACAAATGGGATAATGAAAAGGTACAAAATTCCATCCGTAAAATAAATGTCATGAGGATATAATGTACAGGATGGTAACTATCGTGAATGATACTGTATTACACATTCAAAAGTTGCTAAGGAGTGTGTGACATGAGCTAACTGCTAATAAAAGAGGTTTCTTTCTTCAGTTACAAGAAGAAAGACTAATATGAAGAGACACCACTAAGAAAACCCCCACAGCCCAGGTGAAGAAGATCCTCACACCTCTGGGATCTGTGCATCAATATGATGGAAACTGGCTGAAAAGAAACATGAAGAGTGTGATCTGGACAGGAGACACAAAGAGCTGGGGTGTCAATTCAGCCAGGGGCTGTAGAGACGGGGTGGGGGTGGGGAGGAAGAAGATGGTGTGGAGGCATATACCCTAGCCCCAGGTGAAGCCCAGAGCAGAGATCTGGGGTGTGATACAGGACAGGATGCCAGCTGGAGGACAAGGCCCAACCACATACTGCTTACAAGAGGTTCACTTAAGGTATAAAGACAAACAGACTTAGAGTCAAAGGATGGAAACTGGCACTCCAAACCAACGGAAAATTTTAAAAGGCAGGAGTCACTACACTTGCACAGGATGAAATAATACTTCCAGTCAAAAAGGTAGCAAGAGATAGATGGGAAGGGCCTAATATCTTTCCTCTGTCCTCATTCAAAGACTCAGGGTCATGTCATAAAACAAGGAAACAAATAATGAGTTTGCTTAGTGCCCAAATCTTGGTTTTTAAACACTATCCTCCTCTATGAAGGTGTGAATTCTTAAAGAAAAGGCTGAATTCTAATTTGGGACAAAGAAAACACAAGATGATGACTCTAGGATATTTTGTTGGGAGACAAAGCAGTAAACGCTCATCAACTAATGGATCATGTTAAGAGTTGACAGTGGCTGGAAGGGGCTCCCTCTGCCAACTTTGATCAATATAAGCATCAAAAAGAATTAACAATAATAAAATACAAATATTGCAAATAATAAAATATAAGCATTGCAAAACGATGGGTATAAGACAAGGCAGAAAACAAGGAAAGATTTTTGAAAGAAAAAAAAAAAGGTCAACTAATAAAGACAGAAGGAACCAAAATTAGGGGGAAAGTGACCATTCTGCAGCCCCCATATATCAACTGACCAAAGCAAAGATCATCCATGGCTGTGAAGACCTCAGGGAATAAGATACTCGGACAATCTCAAAGCAGATCTCACCCAACATAGTCAAGGTTTCCATTCCCTGAACCTAGGTTTTAAAAACCAACACGGTGCTAAATAGTCTAATTAAATTATATCTTACTTAATGGAGATTAATTTTATTGAACACCTGCAAATTTATCAGTTTACTAGAACATACCATTTAATATATATTCAGTATTATTTAATATGTATCTGAGGATTATTGAATAATTATATGATAATTATTTCCGAAGGCACTCCTCTACCTGACTCAGACTCTTTGGGATCAGTACTAACACAACCATAAAAGGATCACTGCACAAAAGAGATCCCCACACAGCACACAGCTGACTGTTGTCTCACTGGCCTCCCAGGAGCCAGTGCTTCCGCTCAGGGCAATCACAGCCCACTGCTACTTACTATTCTCTCCTACAACTTGGAATGGAGAAATGACAAGTAACTCTTTCTCATTCAAAGGTAGAGTGAGACAACACAGGAAATTCTATCAGGTAAATTACATGTCTCTTCAACCCAGGGTAAAAGAGGGGTGAGGGAGAAAGAGAATGCTTATGGATTAAAAGAGACCTAAGGAAAATACTGACCAAAAGGAATATAAGAATCTCATGTGGATCCTAATTCAAACAAATAAACTATAAAAATACTTTTATTATGAAATAGTAAAAAGTGAACACTGACTGATAATAATATGTATTATTATTATTACATGTTATCTTTAATTTTTAGGAGTGATAATACAATCAAAGTCACATTTTAAAAGAGTTCCTTTATGATAAGACACAAATGAAAGCATTCACAGAAAAAATAATATGATGTCTGGAATTTGTCTGAAAATATTCTAGTGGATTTGGTATTAGGAGGATAGAAAAAAAATTGGTCATGTGTGGATAATTGCTTAATTTGGGCAGTGGGTTTACAAGTGTTCATTAGACTATCCTCTCAACTTCTGCATATATTTGGAAATCTCCATGATTAAAGAATTTTTTTAAGGAAAGGAGCCCTGTAATTTATAGCTATGAGTAAATTGTGGTTAGGACACATGGCTATTTAGATTCTGGATTTATTTAGACCTGAATTTATCTTTATTCAAATTACTGGGCATCTGTAGGTGTTATTCAAATTACTGGACATCTGTAGGTGTCTTGGTGATAAACAAGGTGCTTCTAAGTACCATAGGGGGTACAGATAGCAGTGTGGTCTCTAGAATCAGATCATCTAGATTGGAAACCCACCCACCAGCTGTATGATATGAAGAAAACTGCTAGATCTCTCTATGCTTTGGTTTCCTCATCTATAAAATGGGAATAATAAGAGTCCCTACTCCAGCCAACCACAAGTCTCATCCATAATAGGTGCTCAATGAATGTTAACTATTATTAGAGTTCATTATTTGATCATAGTAAAAGGAAATTTCTGATTTATATACTGTCATTGAGAATTTCATATACAAAAGCCTCCTTTGGTAGCACTGAACAATTTTTTTTTACCATTCCAGATTTCTTAAAATTTAATTGATATGGCATTTGGCTGTGACACAGCTATGCCTATAACTACTGGAGGAAACATTATGTTCTTTCATATCATCAACAAAAAGATACCAAGATACAGAACAGGAAGAAATCACCCCAGTTGCCCTTTAGTGAACCAAATTATTTGGAAACATATTTTGTCCTCAGGCAATACCTCACTAATACTCATCTTTGCACAGAAGGTCATACCACCATGAACAAGGCTGGGAAATGCAAATCATGTTGATTCACCAGTAGCTGTTTTCAGCTCCTGAGACTCTGAAATATAATAAAGCTTAAGTTTAATAAAGTAGATGAACCCCAGCCTCTTCTGACGGAAGCACTGGGGGAAATTGCTGATGTCACTGAGGGTGGGGAGTGAGGGTGAGAAAAGGCAGTGGGGGATACTGGAGGCAGTGGGATACTACTGAGTGAAGGTCAGAGGTCAGGATCACCTAAGGGGAATGTATAATGCATCTTCATCAGTGCAGGGTACGATAAATGGAAGCATGAAAGAGAAGTCAAAGCCACAGTAACGCAAGACACTGATTGGTGGTGTCTTCAGAGCAGAGTGGGGAGGGTGGCCTGCTCCGGGCATCCACAATGAGGGCATATGATGTCGGCAAGAAATCCTAAAATATGAACAAACTGAATAAAACACAGTCTGCTTTTCATTATCACCATGCATTTAAGACAATGTTGGTGACAAAATCACACAGTGATAAAATATTACTCCCCCCAAAGTCTTTTGTTAAATCTAAACAGATACTGCAGGCCGGGCATGGTGGTACATGCCTGTAAGCAGCAGCCTAGGAAGCCATGGCAGGGACCAGGGGTCGAGGTTCAAGTCCCACTCGGGGCAACATAGCAAGACCTAGTTTCAAAAAAATAGCTGGGTGCGGTGGCGCGTGCCTGTAGTTCCAGATACCTGGAAGCTGAGGCTGGGGATTGCTAGAGTCCGTGGTACCCCGGGCAACGTGAGCCTGTGGTTCCATGGGCAAAAATAGCGAGACCTAGTCTCAAAATAAATAAGTAAATAAACAATTACTGCAATGTGAGGTTTAATTTTATGTAACTTAATATACATGTAAGCTTCAAATTAGCACATTTTAAAATGTGTGTCTCTAATAAACATTGAGTCTATAGGCAGCTCGTTTGGAGAATGCCCATTTCTATATTTGTGGAAGAGGATTCAGCCTCACAGGTTCATTTTCAGAGTATGTTGGCAATGGTTCAGAATTGTTACATCGCCTTCAGAGTCCCTATAATCTATCATGCTACATATTCCTGCCATTACACAACAGATTCAAGTAAACAGCAGTTCAGTGCTTTAAAATGAACAAACAAAATTTTAACTATTTCACTGTTAAGTCATTTACATGACTATTTGAAGTTTTAAATTTGCACTTAAAACAGTGAAACAGAGGCAGGTGAAAAGGAGCTCAACTTCACTAATCATGAGGGAAATGAAGATCAAAAGCACCATGAAGTTCCGCCTCACATCTGTCAGAGTGGGTACTATCAAAATGAGAAGAAATAACAAGCGTTGATAGAGAAAAAAGAACACATGTTCAATGCTTCTGGGAATACATACTGACACTGCCATTATGGGAAACAGTATGGACACACACAAAAAATAAAAAATAGAAATACCACAAGATCTAATTACTTATCCAAAAAAAAAAAAAATGGAAACACTGGCTCAAAAAGATACATAAAGCCCCATGTTACTGCAGCATTACTTACAACAATCAAAATATGGAAATAACCTATGTGTCCACCAATGGGTGAACAGATAAAGAAAATATGATGGGGATGTCTGTGTGTGAATTGGTGTGTATGAAATAGCATATTTTAACAAAGAAGGAAATCAAGTCATTTTGCAATAACATGGATGAATTTGTAGGGACTTATGTTAAGTGAAATAAGTCACAAAGAGAAAGACAAATATCATGTGATAAGGTGATGGGAGAACCTCGGGGTAGACAATGATGTAATACATATATGTGCATATTTATAGATATAGATATAAATGTGCAGTCAATAAAATAAAAACAAAAGAAAAAACAAAAAAATACCACGTGATCTCACTTATACATGAAATCTAGGAAAAAGGAAAAATGAAGCTCTGAAAGAACTCAGGAACATGGAAGGGCAGGACAGGAATACTTCAGATTGTATGAAAAAAGCTGGGCACGGTGGCTCTGCCTGTAAGCTTCAGTCTAAGAAGCGGCTGGGGCTAGGGATCACAGTTCGAGTCCCACTCGGGGAAATACAGCGAGAGCTGGTCCCAAAAAATAGCTGGGCATGGTGGCACATGCCTGTAATCCCAGCTACCTGGGAAGCTGAGGCTGGGGACTGCTTGAGTCCATGGTACCCCAGGCAACATGAGCCTGCGGTTCCATGGGCAAAAATAGCGAGACCTAGTCTCAAAAAACAAAACAAAACAAAACAAAAACAGATTGTATGAAATAAGGAAAGTGGGCCAGATATCTCTAGTTCAATTAATGATCAGCCTGTAGTTGATTTATCTCACAGTGGCATTACGTATCGGTAACGGTGAAATCTGTCTCAGAGCGTAGGCTGTTTTAACATTCATAAAGTATTTTATTTTTATGAAGAAGTAACCTTGTAAATTAAAAATCCACTCACTTGGAAGAAACCAAAAATAAAATATACTGTGGCACACATTTTAAAAATGCGTAAATTTACTTACAATAAGGAAGATTAAAAAGATAGGGGAGAGGTTTAGCAAAGTCAATGATGAGAACTTAAATAGCTGTGCTAAACCTTGTGGATATCCAGTCTTTTTCAGAAATCCACTAGGAAGCAAAGCTCCTTTTCTAACATCCTATGTGATCACCACTGTACAGTGGAATTAGAAGGACCTGGGATTGAATTACATTTCCATTACTTACTCTGACCTTGTAAAATAAGGACAAGAACAGTTATCCTGTAGAACCTAAGACAACAGTGCCTGAATTGACTCAAACCTGCCATGTCAATGCTCAAAAAAATGCACACCATTTTTTTTTCTTACCAATCCATTATGAAATCAGAACATTGGTGCTATGATTCCTGAGTCAAAGAGCAGGAGACACACTGCTCTTGGAACTGGGTAAGATCCACAGGCATATGAGAAACAAATGATCATCTCTCCCAAACTAGGACTGATGCAGCTTATTATTACTTTCCGCACCACACAGAGAGGCTTGTTGATGAAAGGAATTATTCAAGAGCACAGGCAGAGGAAAACAAGGAGCGGCAAACACCTAACACTGACTGGCAAGGAGACAGATTAGCTGATCCGTTTGATTCTGAAAATGGGTCACTGTATCCTCAGCGGTAACCTCGGAATTTTAATGACAGCAAAACCCCAGTCTGTAAACAAAGAGAGTGCTGACCAGAGGAACAGAGCCATGAAGACAAAAGCAAGAAACTTTGGTAGTTTTGACTACACTAGAATCAAATAATGTGCATGGTGTAAAATCATTGTGTCTAATTAGAACAGAAGATGCCACTGAAATAGCATTCCCTGGGTCTTCCTCACTCTTTAAATTACTAACTGAAGAACACTTAAAAGCAGCCACAGTTGGGAGGTGATGATCCAGGTTGAGTTTTTGGCTTATGCTTCATTAATTTATTTGACTCTCCACTACTTCCATATTAATTAGGTAAAGACAGGCTAGGCGTCTCTGAATTTCTAGCCAAAAATTAAACTCTATGGGAGCCTTTTGATTTTTGCATGAAATTTTATTGGCAATACCAATCCTATATTTCTACAACAATTTTACTATTACTTTACTGGAAAAATCAAGGAATATATCTATAATCATATTTTCCCCATTTAAACAACAATTTTATTACCCAAGATCTGAAGATAAAGATCATTTGTTCAAATGTTACTCTAATATTCTGGGAATTAGGAAATGTAATTTTTTTAAAAAAGGTCTTTTTAAAAAGACGAACAGGTTCATAATGAAGTACAGGTATTCTAAAAAGTTGTGTAAGTCCAGAACAATTTGGTTGTATGGTAAATAGAGTTCTAAACTGGGCACACTCAGCCATATTGCAGGTGATTACATATTACAGGAGCATACAAGAAAGGAGGAGATGCTTAAACTTCAAGTCTCAATTCAAATGCCACTTTCTGAACCACTGCTTATACCAGGCCCTTCCATTATGAGCATTACCAAAAGCTGAACTTTATTAACCTTCATAACTCTTCATTGGCATCTTTTATTGTACATTCTTTCCTATATTATAAATATTTATGTACATGTTTTATCTTTACAAGATCCCTACAAGCTCCCAAACTGTTTGATAGTAAGTGAATACTTGTAAAAAACAATGATTACCCAGAAAAATGACTTTCAAAGTTTTTTAAAAATTATTATTAGAATGCACTAGTAAGAACCTTTCACCAGCTGTGACCCAGTACACACATACTTGAGGCAAATATATAAATGAAAGACATGGTTTCACAAGCACATTGAGATACATTTATATTTACTACTCTTTTCTATTTTACTGTAGTTCATCCTCTTCAATAATAGTACCAGTGAACTAAATTGATGGTTGAGACTTTTTTGAGTCTTGTCATATAATTTAAAGACAGTGCAGCAGAGAAACTATTTAACATGAAAAAGAAAAATAAGGAAGATCTATTTTCTGAAATTCATTTATAGCTTGACCACTGAAAAGTCATTTCCAATTTACTCATCCCTCACTTTCCTACAAACGCTGAAGAGCTACTTAATGTCCTAGACTCCCTTGCAGCTATGTACAACTATGTCTCATTTCTAGGAAATAAAACGTAACCAAAGGTCATTGATGTTTCTTCTAAGAAAGTTTTTTTAAAGCTTCCAGAGTTTTTGGCAAGCCTGTTTAGCACTTTACCTTTCCTACTCTTCTTTTTGCCTAAAATGTGGAGATAATACCTGTAGTACAACTGGCACTTACTGACAAGCATGAAAACCAGGTTTACAAAGAGGAATGAGAGAACAGAAAGAATCTAATCTAACATTAGGTTTCCACCAGATCAGCCATGGGCCACCTATCCCAGATATTTTGCTATGTGAAACAAATTAAGTCTTTACTTGCTTAAGTCATTCACTGTTAGGTTTTTGGTTACTTACACTTGAAGATATTCCAAAGTCATTCTATACTCAATAAACTTTTTTGAATTCAATGATACTCCATTAGAGGTAGGTTTTTAAAAAGGGGAGGAGTCTTTTTCTTAAAAGTTACTTTGAAGACCTAAAATGCTTTTATTATATAAGATGGGTTATGGGTACATCCAGTATGGAAAATGCTTCCAGTAATCAGTTCATAGGAAACAGTACATTTGGTAAAGATTTTAATGATGTATTCTTTACTTTCATCCATAGGCATGTTACTAGTTCCTGAGGATGCTTCAAAAAACAGAACTCATATCCTATCCCAAAAAGGTTTATAGGCTGGTTTGAGACTCAAAGTATAACAGGTTTATAAAAAATCACTAGATAAATACAATAATTGGTGCCATCAGGACACTAAGAAAGAGCTAAGATGAGGCAGAAGTGACTTAAGAGCATCTCAAAATGTAACAAGCAACATAAATGAACATTTAAAAAATTTTTTAAATAATTTTTAAAAAACTGTGGGAAAACAAGTTACATAATAGGTATACATACAAATGAACATTTTCTTAACTCCTTCATTTCTCCTCCAAAAGCACATTAAAACATATTTTAAAAATAATAATAATGTGGAGAAATATCTTCCAATCATGTCCAATAAAGTCCTTCCATGATCACTAAAAACATGATCCCATGGAAAAGAATTTCTTTTTTCAGTTAAATATTCAAATAGCTTTGTGCAAACTAGGGAAAAGACTTTCTGCATATCATCTCACATCACATTTATTTTGCATTTGCAGTTAAACTGATACAGTTTCTGGTGTTAATTGACTTCTATTTTAGTGCCCTGCAATGATCAACAACCAAAGATAACTGACATTTTTTATCCCAAAACACTTACTTGAAGAAGAATAAACGAACAATAACATCATAAATTTTGTCAAATAAAATAAAGGTTTGAAACAACACATACCAGAATTTTCACTAAATTAATAAAACTATTAGAGCAAAACTGACATGATTACACTGACCTTAATACATAATGTGATTTCACACTACAACTGGATTCTGAATACAGAGACCCACTTGAATCTACCTGAGGGGAGAAGGAAAGGGGGAAGGACTTTGTTTTTTGTTGGTTTGTTTTAGAAGCAGCACACCACTCATAGTGACCATATTTTCAAGCTAAAAAGTAATGAAACCTAATTTTTGAAATTGAAACAAACAAAAAAATCAATAACCCAAGACAAATGACCACCATGGCTGGTGGCTGACCTCTATACAAAAAGAAAAATACTAAAGGACTGTTAAACATGTATTTCAAGCAACATAGTCTAATGGGATTTCTATTTTAGTGCACGGATGTCTTTTTTCCTCAAAGAAAACAAAATATTTTTGAGAAGATTAGATAAACAAGATAATTGGCAAATCATCATGTGCACAAAGTCCACACTTCTAGCTAAAAATCCTCCAGCTGTTTAGCATTCTCTCTCTCTGCTTAGAGCTATCATGCAGGGTCATAAGAAAGTCATTTTGGGGATAAATTAGATACCTTAAAATATTTGAATGAAATACTAAACACCATTTTCTTTTCATGAACCACTCTTATTCCCACCTAACTAATCCCACCCTGACTAACTAGTGTTTTATTGTCTTATTTTTTTTTAATTTACTTAACATCAACTATTTTGAAAATTCTCTACAAATTGTTTAAATATTCTCTTAAAGAGTTAATTTTATAAGTTCACCCTCTTGGGATGGTCCCTGAAGATTTCTAACCTGCTCAATTTTGGGCTATTTTGCTCTCTTAGGTCTACAGCAAATCTGTCATTTGAAACTTTCCTTTATTATCATCCCAGAGATTCCCTTTGTCTCACTTTTGTGTGAAATCCATATTTCCTGCTTCTATATTTCTGACATCCTTATCTGATGAAGCCCATCTTCTGGGAACTTCCTGAGAAATAAAATCTTTGAGCTCTTGAATATTTGAAAATGTTTTTATTTCCTCTTCTTATTCAAATTGTCTAAAGACAGAATCCTAGCTTGAAAATACTTCCCTCAAAATGTTGAAGGCATTGTGCCATTTTTTGGCTGCAGCCTTCCTATTGCTTTGCTATGTCCAGGATGTTACAACAGTCCTGAGACATCTGATGCCACTCACTCTGATTCCTAACTTTGGATATATAACCTGTTTACATCTTTTTTCTAAAGACTTTGTGATCTTGATCATTTAGTTAAGGTAGCATTTGCCTTCATCCTCAACTGGATATATAAAATAGTTCCTTTGTCACCGAAAAGTAGCAGATAGGCAAACAACTAAGTTAATTGGCCGTTTTGACCAAAAACAACTGCTCTGGATTAACTAGATACTGTTATTCACATACTCCATTTAAATCAAAACAGAAGAGGTCCCTCTGAAAACTTCAAAACCAAGGAGCTGGCCAGGATAACAGGATCCTTAGCACCTTTAGACTTAACATAATCTAGGGACTTAACATACACATATGTATTTATGCTTACAGTCCCTTTTGTTAAATGAGACGGAGAATCTTGCAAGCAAAGAGTAACAGTCTAATGTTTGAATCTATACTGGGACAAAACTGCAGTTACCTTCCTGAGGAGAAAGGATTCATGGACAAAGATGTCAGTACTGTGGTCTATAGCATCTTCTCCATCTAAATCAACACATTCTCTTCTTACCTCCCAGCAGTAAGCCCATCTGACTGGTGAGACCAGTTACATTCACCTTCCATAAGGTAGAATGAACATGTGGGTCTGAGATCCCGAAGAGAAAACTCTAACTTGGAAACTTCAAAAATAAAAAGCTGCACACCTCATTTCCACCACAAGTGGTAGCCCTGAATAAAAATCAATGGGTCTGCAGGGCTGGTGGGAAATGACAAGCAGGAAAACTGAAGAGGGAAAGAAGAGATGAAAAGAGTGTTAGGATAGAAGAAAAAGAATAAGAGTAACTAAAATTTACTCTGCACACATATTAGACACTATTATAAGTGTGTTAGAAAACTGACAATACTTTAAGGTAGGTACTATCACTACCCTCTCACTGCACAGGGGGTAAAACTGGAGAATTCAGAGGGTAAGAACTTGTTCAAGGTCACACATAAGTGGCAAGTTCAGGATATGAAGCTAGGCTGTTTGACTGGGGCACTGGGGCTCTTAAAATATTTTTCCCACTGACCCCATAAGAGGTTCAAGTGCAATGATACAAGCCAATGTTACTGCAATTAATATACATACATGTATGTATACATGTAAGTGAAATAGAGATGTAGAATACTGGCATTAAAAAGTATATGAAATGAGAAAAAAAGTTCATGTGCATGACTGGTAAGTTTCACCAATTAACACGGGTGTTACCCAAGTTACCTAACCTTAGAGTAAAAGCAGAGAGGAGTTTGGCCTTAAATATTTCATATGCCTTTGTAGTACATATATTTGTACCTTTCCACCAGAATAGCCATCATAGTTCACTAATAAGTTCATTAAATATTCTCGTGTTCTTGTACAACCAAAATGAGATATGATTATGAAAGACCAGGCTATTACAGAGGAATCGAGAAAAAAGAGAGGAAAAAGAATAATGATTTCCCTCACTGTGTTCAGATAAGATGGTGGTCTGCTATTTGCTTTAGGGAACTAAGTGACCTGCTCTGACTATAAAACAGCTTTCTTATGCCTGATGAGAAAATTTCCACACAGCTAACACTGAAAGGGTTTGCAAATTGGAGCAAATCAATCTTGCCAGCCTTGGAGCATTTCAAATACACTATTCTGATTGACAGAGTCAGAAGGGTCAAAAAAGGTACAAGTCTCCTTCAATAAGGATGAATGCTTTTAATATTTGCAGATTCTTTAGAGTAGGGTCCTATCTTAGGGCATGGATTTCGTGTCTCCTTTAACTGAATTCTATTGTATGTTCATAGCTTATAATTCTGAGGATGAGGATCCCTAGGGTCTTTCCCAACTCCTACAGAAGTCTAAAGGACCGAGAGAATTTAGTTTAAAGATGTTTACCTGAAAACAAGTGATATTGCAAAGTGCTCTGAAGGACAAGAGATAGTATAAGAAACCCACGTTTTAGGTACAATCTGCTTCATAGAAGCCCCTGATTGAGATTCTGAAAGGATGCTACCTAGAAAAATTCCTATGCAACATTCATGGGGAAATAGGAAATTCAATCCTCAACAAGAAACCAAACTATAGCACAGTAACCTAAATGCATGCTCAGCAATCTTCCAAGAAGCAGGTTTTAGTGAAGATAAGAACTTGAAATTGAAAAGAGAATCCTAAAAGTGAAACTGACAGGATTATCCACAGGCACTAAGAAAAAAAATCATCTATTTCACAAGTTTGTCAAAGTCTGACCATCTAAACCAAAGCTCAAGATGTAATTATATTTTTATAAGGATGGAGATGTAATGTTGCAAGTGTTAGGAAGGGAGTAGAATGAAATGTAATAAATATCAAAGCTATTCTACATTTAGAATCATATGCTAGCACATCTACACACGCAATGAATACTAACAGAAAATCAAGGTATAAAAAGTTGGAATGGATATTGTTCATTAAAAAAGAAACATAGGGGTGCTACATTAAAGGGAATCAGTTTACAGTAATAATATAATAATAGCTAATATTTAATATAGTGGTTATTACAAGTGAGACAAGTCCTAAATCAACAAACTCATTTGTTAAGACCTCATATAACCTCCACACAATTATCCAAGGTGGGTGCCTTAATCATAATAACTGATTAGTGGGCTCCATCATTTCATTAAAAATGAGAACAGAATTAAGTTTGCATTTTTTCTCCTATCACATTAAACATCACAAAGCGCATATGTTTAATTAATTTTACTCTGTCAAAAATTGAAATAACTGTACCTTAAAGAGTTACGTGCAGGATGAGTAATAATACTACAGGCATATACTTTCTGTGCTATAGCAAAAGTCATCCTACTTATTTGGGGGGCAAGTAGTTTTATTTAATTAGCCATCAAGATTCCTACTCCACACCACATTCTGGAACAGCAGAGTTGCCCTTTGCTTTAAGTATAAGCATGAGGCTCATGGAAGGTGATGAGCGCTATGAAAGCAAGGTATAAGTCTTTGGAGAGTTCCGGAAGGCTTCCCAAAGGAAGTGATGGCCAGCATAGAGAGTTGGTGAATGAGTTGGAGGGAGCAAGCTGCCAGGCAGAGAAAAGGAGTGGCCTTGATGAAGCAAGGATGAAGCCAAAAGAAAGCAAGTGTGGCTGCAGGAATGACAGTGAGAAGTCCTGAAGAACCCAAAGAGGCTAAAGGCACATAACCAAGACACTGCTGAGCATTTTTGACATTCCAACAAGCAATAGAAAACGAAGAGTAATGATTCAGGTTTTCAAGAAGGAGGAGGTAATGGTTCAAGCTTTCCAGAAGTTCAGATATATCAAAACCATATGTGTATCCTCATACACTCACTAATCAAACTCCATTAACCAGTCTGTTTGGTCCTAGGTCCTGTTCTGAACAACAAAAAGTCAAATAGTTATGATTTGATTGTTTTGCATAACAGAAAGAACAGTGGGTAAGAAGTCTTTGTCCTAACTTCTTGTCTGTTTGGGAACAGACTTTGAACTAATCCCTACAATTCTCTAGTGCCCACAAATGAAGAACCACTCAGTTCATTATGGGTCTGGGACTCTGAATAGAAAAAGAAAAAAATAATAAACTTTAAAAAAAAACACAAAGCCAATACACATGAAAGATATGCCAATATTCATTCATAATCAGAGAAATAAAAAACTATTAGATTGGCACAAAATCAATCCTGGCAAGAATTTGGAACAACAGTAACTCATACTATTGACTAGGAGTGTAAGTTGGTACAACCACTTTGCAGAACAATTTGGCAGGATCTGGAATGACTGAAAATGTATACAAGCTCCGAGTTAGCAATTCCACCCACAGACATGTACCTTAAATAAACTTTCACACTTACGTACAAGGAAAAATATGCAAGAATATTCATAGCAGCAGCAGTTTTTAACAAATGAGAAATATCAGGAGACTAGAGAAATGTATATTCATAAATGGAAGCCATAAAGCAGTGAACTAAATCATGAAGACATGAAGTGGGACAGTATTTATAGCAGCAAGTATAAATCTCATAAAGAAAATTGGGTGGAATAAAAATAAATTAGAAGGTTTAATGTGATATCTTTTATGTTTATTATATACACTCTGATAGTATATATTGTTTAGCAATATATTGATTTCAAATGAAAGTACAGATATATACATGGGAAAGATAAATGTCAAGTTGAAGAAAATTATTATGCCCAGGGGAGGGAAATATAACCAGGAAAGGGGTTTTACTTGACTTGTAATGTCTTAATAGCTTAAAGTGGGTGGTAACTATGATGTTATTCTTAATGCCTTCTAGCACGTGAAAAACAAAAAGGGACAAAGGGATGGAAGAAAACCAGGTTGCTTCTTTAAATCAATTTTGCCAAAAAAGCAGAACCTGATCAGTAGAAAGATAAAAGATGTAGGTATGTAGGTAAATAGGTAGACGGAGACTAGCTTAAGAAGAAAAGAAGTAGCCTAAATCAGAAAAAAATGAACTTGGGTTCCAGACATGGATATGTTAACAGCCAATAACTAACTTCCTCTGGCAAATCCTCCAAGCACTCCAGGTGTTAATTTCTTCCTCTACAGGGGAGAAGGTTGCGTGGCTTTCTGCTGCATGCCCACCTCCTCAAATCCACTGGGCTTGGCACAGGAAGCACTGGGACTAAATCATGGTTTTCTCCATTCAGATCATATGTAATTCAAAGTAAGACCTTTACACTTGATCTATTATTTTACCTACATTATGCTTTTATTCTCTTATTCACATTTAAGTGAATTAGGTTGTTAGGACTGCTATAACAGAGTATCCTCTGGTTTTGACAATAGGAATTTATTTTCTCACAATTTTGGAGGCTGGAAGTCCAACATCAAGGTGTCCACAGGATTTATTTCTTCAGAAGGCTTCTTTCTTTGGCAAGTAGATGGCCATCATTTCCCTGTCTTCATATTGTCTTCTGTATTCTGTGTCTATATTCCCTTCTTCTAGGGACATTCATTAGTGGAGAAGGGTCCAGTCTAATAATATCATTTTATCTTAACTACTGCTGTAAAACCTTATCTCCAAATACAGCCACATTCTGAGCTACAAAGGGTTTGGACTTCAAGAATTTGGGATAAATATATTTAACGTATCAATTCATCCTATCAATAGGTTTGTAGAAAGAAGTAGCAAAAATCATTAACTTAGCTTTGTTAATCACTCTAATTCTTTTACTTCTTGTCACTAAAATATCACATTTTTCTTAGTTAACCCAGGAACAATTTGTATAGAGGACTGCTAAAAACTGAGTATGTCAATTGGTAGATTTAGCTATTCAACCATTCAGGCAAGGTTAATTCTTCCTGATGTTTAAATTAAATAACCTTCTGGATTTTTTAAAATTTAAATAAAAACTCATTCATAATCAGAAATGATCTAGGCTATGTTGGAAAAACGCCACACAACTGGTTTCCAAGGACTAACACCTGGTGCCCAAGAGGACATACGGAGGATCTCTCAGCACATTATTTCAACGGGCTCTGCTAATTGAGAGGCATTCCTGTTTCGGAGTTAATCCACAGCAACACATATGGTATTGTATGAGGTACAGTTGGCCAGTTTGTCCCAGCTCCAGCATGTTGCTCACTTAATTTAGCCCAGTAAGTGACAAATTGAACTCTGTTGGCCTGATCCACGCAAGTCTCAGTGTCTGCTAAGCACACACAGCATCCTTTCTTGATCCTGTAAGTCACAGGAAAGAGAGCCAGGTCTCATTAAGGCGAAACCATCAAAGAACACAGGGAATTGTGGAAACTGGCCACTTCAGAGTAGTCAATACACCAAAACCTAAAATGCTCAGTATGGACAGCTGACAGGCACTGTTTCTTAAGTCACAGATGCATCGATTTCTAACTTGGGGAAGCTATGGTTTTGGTCAAGTCTCACCTTACACAAAACGCAGGTGAGCACATCATCAGAGCATGTTGCAAGAATAGGAATTTATAAATTTGGACTGATTTGGAAAAATTAAAGAAGCCAAAAGAAACAGAGCATCAACTGCTAACTAAAGTCAGATCCTAGAACCTTGTGCTTGAATAAAGTGATAACATGCACAGAGATGCTAGTCTAGTTTAGCTGAAGCCACCATCTGACACTATAGATATCTAATGTGTTCCTGCAAGATTCTCAAACAACACTGATGATTCAGTCTACAAGTACCTCCCCCTTCAAGGGAAACTATACAACCACCTGTTCCTTATGAATGATCACCAACTCTAAGCAAATGCTTCTTCTAACATAATTAGGGTGGGAATTGGCAGATAGTTCATGCTGTTCACTGAGTCACTGGTGGCAGCATCAAGTTTAAATGTGGAGGTCTCCCAGGAAACAAGCTGTTGACTCCAGGGACTTATCCTGTTGACACCTTAAGTTCTTGTTATTATTAAGTGGAAGATGTGCTATTACCAATCACTAAAAATGAAGCAATCGTACACTAAATATATGACATCTAAAATTGTTCTTAAAAGAGTAGGTCGGAATAAGCCAGGCATGGTGGTGTGCACCTGTAGTTCAAGCTCTGGGAGGCAAGAGGCCTGGGTTCGCTTGAGTTTGTGGGTTCAAGACTACCCCGGGCAACATAGCGAGGCCTGATCTCGAAAAAGTGGCAATAAGTAATATTCTTTTTAAAGTTGATCACATTTTGTAGAATTCTGCAAATAATAACATGACCAAAGTAGCATAAGTATGTACTTTCGAAAATGTTTTCAAAAGTATATATGAAATATCAAGGCAGACTTCATAAGCTTTCCCTAACTATCCACACTGCCTCACCAGAACACCTTAATGTTGTTCACATTATGCTTCAGGTGTCAGGTAATTTTACTTCAATTTCAAGGTAATTTTATTATGGATCAACACACCCTAAACTGAAATAGTCCTCGAGTCAACGTGCAAAGCTAGTTTAAGGCACCAAGCTTCAAATAACAAAGTCTGAATTTACTGCATTTGCCAAAGGGCGATTTGAAAAATATTTTAAAGGACCAGAAAAATCCCAGGAAGGAATTTATGGTACAAAATTTTTTTTCTGAAAACTAGACATGACATAAATATAAAATGTTTTCCTTTCATTTTAAGGCTCTTTTAAAGAAAGGTAAGCGTTGATTTACAGAATGTTAATAACTGAGAGGAGAATAAGTCAAAAGTAAATCTTTAAAATAATTGTGAACTAAAAATCATATTAGAAACGAAAATGCTACTTCTCTAAAATTATCAATAACAGCAACTCCTTTAGCCAATCTTTACCGCTCCTTTTTCTCCATCCAGTACCTCTAACAATTCCTTGACCTTACTGTACTTGAAAGTCACTGATCCCAGAACTCTTCATTTGCTATTTTCTTATCCTCAAATGTCTGAGGCACAACTCTCATCTACATCTACTAATCTACTTGGAGATGTGTACTTGCACAGTCTTCTCTCTTCCTGCCCATCACTATAGATGTGCACATTTTCCCTATCTAAGGCCAACCCTCCCACTTTGTGCACTAAATCCCATCCACTTACACAGCCAAGGGGGTGGCACCAGCAATTCACATCTCATCTCCTATGTCAATAATTTCCCCTCTCTATTTAAGCATCCATTGGCATATGTAGAAGCACATAAACATGCTCTACCTCCCATCTTAAAATATATATACCTTTCTTGGCCCTTGTTTCCCTTTACTGTTTCTATTCTACTTCTGCTCGTTATATTGAAACTCAAAAAGTCATCTCATTTGTTTTCTGACTCCTTCTAACATCCCTTAAATCTATTCTATTCAGTCTGTCACCAACACCTTATATTAAACTGCTCTTGTCCTTGTCACCAGTGACCTTCATATTGCTACCTCCAAAGGTCAGTTCTCAGTCATTAATACTGACCTCGCAGAAGCACTGGAGACAGTGGATTTATATGTTTCTGGAAACAATGTCTTCTATTGACTTTAAAACTTCATCATCACTATTTCACTGGGCTCTGCTGAATCCTCATGTTGGACTAGCCAACGCAAACTTCTTGAACCTCTTCTTTTCTTAATTTATACTAATTTATTAGGTAGCTTCACCCAGTCTCAGTACCAATTTTCAGTACCAATTCTAAGCTGCTGCTTCACACATGTGTATTTCCAACTCAGACCTCTCTCTCCCTTGAGCTCAAAATCTCAGACCTCTGCCTCTACCACATCTCTATCTGAATGTGTAATAGATATACCAGATCGAATATGTCCACAACGGAACCTCTGCTCTCCCCTCCCAAACTGTTCCTTCTACAGTCTTCCCCATCTTAATAAATAATATCACCCTTTCGATGGCTTGGAAATTCTGGTGACAGTATTTGACAACAGTAGCCAATAGAGTCACAAACATTATAACTTGTTAGGGGAGATTACTCCTGAAGACATAAGAAATCAAAAGACACAATAGTTATTGAAATAAAATATATATGTAAATAATCCCAGATTTCACTGCATTTTGAGTTTTTTCTTTCAAGTACAATTTTTAAATCTCTCAGGTATTTAATAAACATAAAACTTTCCCCCCAAAATTGAACTTAACAAATATTAATTGAACTGAACTAAAACATAAGCAATTCTTTCCACACTATGCAATCAACTTCTGGTGACCATCTTTACAAGGAGGCAAACTCATGTCCTGTATTCAATAACATTTTAAAGCTTCCTTTTCCAAACATTTATCATGACAGTCAGATTTCAGCACCTCATACACAGGAATAGTAGGGGCACTACCAAACCCTATTTAATCCTCAAAACAACCCTGCACAGTAGAATCACTAGCCCCATTTGATAGATGAAAAAAGATTGAAAAGAATCAAATAAGTTATGCAAAACAAAACAAACCAAGAAAGTACAACAAAACACCCTTAAGTACTCAAATCCCTATTAATTGCATCCCAAAGCACTAATTCATCTCTCCCAGTGCCATCCAATAGAAAAGAAAATAAGCCCTAGAGGTAATGTTAAATTTTCTAGTAGTTACAATAAAAGTAAAAAGAAGCTAGTGAAACATATAAAATATATATCACCAGTAAGCCAAATCAATTCACTGTGTAATCAATATGAAAAACATTTAAAGTTTTAATATTCTTTTTTTTTTTTTTTTTTGGGGGGGGTACTATGTCTTCAGAATTAGCTATGTAGCACACTAACATAAGCTTTGACTTGAACCAGCCAGGTTCAGTGCTCCACAGCCAGCCGTGGCAGCACCATGATGCTAACTAACTACAATCCAGTTGTCACATGCTGATGCCATAAGCAAAGGTTGTTTCTTGGGGCTCCATACTGGAACACAGCTTCCATCTCAGTATTGGTGACAAGAGGCAAGTTCTTGGAAGCAAGGCATTTCCTTCTCTCTGAGGCCCCTGCATCTCATGTTTCACCAAAACCATCCTCTCCTGAGTGATGCCTTTTCTGCCCCTAAAGCCACTCAACATCCCCACCCCAGTCACCTTCCTCCACTGCCTCTCTGTACATTGCCCTTCAAGCACTGATGGTTCACATGAGTTCAGTTATTTCCTCACTGTTTACTGCCCACTAAAATTTAAGTTCTATGCAGCAGAGGCTTTTCTATATTTTTGTCACTGTTTCCAAAGCTTGGAACAGTGCCTGACATGTGGAAGGTATTCAAAATATATCTCTTGCATGAATGAACTGCTATCACCAAAGTGCACACATTCTCTCCACAAACTAAGAGATGCATTTGTGCAGAAGCCAAGTCTCAAAGAAGTTAGTTTCACAGACTAGGCCACCAATGTCTCCTTAACCCAGAAGGTTACATAAACCTAGGAAGAAGTAACAAAGCATATGACAATGTCAGGGAGTGGCTTAGCAGAAAGTAAAAGCTCCTTGAAGGCCCAATGCATTGTAATCATGGAATGTAATAGGTCTTCAGTATGAATGACTGAATCAATTCAAAATCTAAATAAAAATCAATTTCAGCTACAATGTGGATGTCATGATTACTTGCTATCCTGGGTTTCAAACCAATAGTTCCAACATGTAAAAATGTGTTTTAAGCGACTTTCCGTGAATGCTTAATTTAAATCAGGTTCCCAGGCTATATGTGTCTGTATTAGGAAAACAATAACAAAACTGTTCTAGTGTCAAGTAGCAGAAATGCAAGTCAAACTAGGTAAGTAAAAATGGATTGCAGAATTCTGGGTATCCTGGCTGAAGCTCATGAAATACTCTAACTAGAACTTTCTTTCCATCTCTGGTATGTGCACTTATGAATAGAGAATTCACTTCTCTTCCTCTTGGAGTTCCCTCCCTCCCTTTTTTTCCCCTCCCCTCCTCTCCTCCTTCCCTACCTCCTCAAAGTTTTCATGTTACTGTTTAGGCAGACATAAGTTCCGGGACCTTTCTGGCTATATCCTATTTCAAAAATTTCTGGGGAAGAAGTTATTGGTTCAGTTTCATAAATGCTCACCTTTGACCCAATCAGCCTTGACTAACAATAATTAGGTGGAGGACTGGGCATGAGGGGTAATTCCTGGATCAGGAATGGCAAGAAGACAACTCACAGGCGTCTGTAAGAACTCCTCCACAACCGTGTTGTACATCACGCATGAACATAACTACCTGCTTAAAGTTTACCTTTCTGGTTAAACCCAAGAATGTATGTCTCTCTTAACTGTGACACTATCTTCTGACAGGCATTACTTCCAGGCACATAGATGGCTTTCAATACATTGCTGTTACATAAAGGAAGCTATTTTAAAATAAAATCTTAAGGTGAAAACATATAGTAATGTAAGACACCTCATGAGAAACTTTTTAGACAAATTAGTGACAGATGGAAACTCTATCAGCCCAGGAAGTACAACCTCCGCCTTTATGGGTAAAGCAGGTGGACTATTCAGGAATACCCTCCAGTTCTGCTGTAATACCTTCAGCAAAATGACACACTGCGTGACTGATTCCTGAACACACCAGTGAGGTTCTCCACAGGACATAATGCCCATGGGCTGCAGCTCAACAGACATTCTATCAAGAAAAGTGATAGGGTTCAGAAAAAAAAAATCTGCAAAGTGAACCCTCAGGTAACAAAAGCAGCAACAGAGCAGTGAGGGAGAAGAAAGCATCGTGTTTACAGCTTAACAAAAGGGAGGATGAGAAAGCCTTGCCACTGGAGCAACACAAGCTCCTTTCACTTAGCAAGTGACCCAGTTCAGCTGGCACATGAACTCCTACTTCAGGCTAAGGCATGTGCACTCGCACTCCCAAATGTTTAGAGGACACTCTAAATGTTGCACTTTATTGGCGAAGTCATGATGCCACCCATCAGCTCACTTACTCCTCAAGCCTAAAGGGAAATACCGGTAATTTTTTAAAGTAGAAGTGAAATACTGTGAAAACTAAAATTATTTGCCAGAATGTGGTCTCCACATAGGCAAACACAAATGAAAAACTATTAAGTCATTTGTGTTACTTCACAAGGTGTACTTCCACCTGCAGTGTATGTTTGTTCAACTATTACTATGCCTGTTTTAACAACAAGGGCAAGCTCAGATGCTATAATTTGGCATGAATCAGTTGGGCTAGAAGTAGTTAAATGAAACTTCAACCAGGCCTTTGAGACTAAATCTAATGTTATTACTTGTGCCTTAAAAAACGCAAGATAGGCCGGGTACGGTGGCTCATGCCTGTAAGCTTCAGCCTATGAAGTGACCGGGGCTAGGGATTGTGGTTTGAGTCCCACCTGGGGTCCGTAGCGAGACCTAGTCCCAAAAAATAGCTGGGCGTGGTGGCACGTGCCTGTAATCCCAGCTACCTGGGAAGCTAAGGCTGGGGATGGCTTGAGTCTGTGGTACCCTGGGCAACGTGAGCCTGTGGTTCCACAGGCAAAAATAGCGAGACCTAGTCTCTAAAAAAAAAATAAAAGCGCAAGACAATTTTGGTAAAAGTGAGTATCTCTTAGGCTGGGCACAGAGGTGCGTACCTGTAAGCTTCAGCCTATGAAGCGGCTGGGGCCAGGGATCGTGGTTTGAGTCCCGCTAGGGGCAACAGAGCGAGACCTAGTCCCAAAAAATAGCTGGGTGTGGTGGTGCGTGCCTGTAATCCCAGCTACCAGGGAAGATGAGGCTGGGGATTGCTTGAGTCTGTGGTACCCTGGGTAACATGAGCCTGCGGTTCCATGGGCAAAATTAGTGAGACCTAGTCTCAAAAAAAAAAAAAGTGAGTATCTCTCAAATTTACAATAGATGCAAGTTATTGTTTCATGTATAATTAACATATATAAATTAATTATAATTAATTAACATGTATAAATACTGACAAAATTCTCTACTCCCCAGCTACACTAGGAACTGATACTGAGCAAGATATTTTATTTAATTTCTTTTGCTCTTTAGTTTCCTCATTTATAGAATGGGTATAAAAATGTCAGCTGTACAAAATGGTCTTGTGGTTTAAAAAGAGAGAGAGAGAGAGGATTTGAGATTCAACAAGGAGCAAGCACAATTCTCTTTTCAGAAGAGTGCAGAATCCAAGAGGGAGACAGGTATCAAAAAGAACTTCAACTAATATGGTAAAAGAGAGCGGTACACAAATGGTGGGAGCAAATCTGAGCTGAACTACCCAGGACCAAAGGAACATCACAAGAAAAATCAGGCAAAAGTGAAAGAGCATGGTCTGCTGCAAGAACCTAACAATGTGGTCTTACTAAACAGTAAAGTGAAGAAAACTGTTAAAAAACAAAACAAAACAACAACAAAAAAAAAACCAGACCTGATGAGAAATTTAGTCCCTAGCCTTGCAGATTTGTTCTCTTCTCCTTCCTGGTATAATAAGCGCCACCATCTTCAACCAAGATCCACCATCATCAATTAAGCCAAGAAGCACCCTCGTTTGACTCCCCCTTTGTACTTACTGGAGTCAGAGGTACGGGAGCAGTGCCCTGCCAGGTGCTGGCACTACTTAATCCAGATGTCAATCGGAACAGAGAGAAAACACTAGACTCTGGAACAAACAGTGTCACAATAAATCAACATATGTTCCACTTCTGGATGAACAAATAAACAAACAAACTGAACAAACAAACAAACAGCAAACTGAACAACAAACTGAACAAACAAACAGCAAACTGAAGAAAAAAATTGGTCCACACTGCTAAAACAATATTTCACTATAAAGCCACTGAAAATGACGGTCTTCCAGAAGTCAACCATACAATTTTTCACTTAACTAGGAAATATTTCTTCTCTGAATGCACTGAGTCATGTTACTGTACTGGGTTGGGATTTACACTGATTAATAAACATCCCAAAACTGGGGGTGGGGGGAGGAAGGGGAAAAACAAAAACAGGTCTGGAGAGATGGAGTTAGATCACAAAGAGTCAAGCTGGGGTTTTTTGTCAGTGATGGATAAGTTGTGGCTGAAGAATTGCGAGGACGATAAGCACTTTAAACGTGGCTAACAGGTAAGGATGAATTTATGAGGGACAAGATTAGAGAAACAGTGCAGAGTGCTGATGAGAACGTTAAGTGGTGACATGGTAGCAATGAAGGAAAGATACAGAGAAGCGGTGATCAGATGAAACGAGCAGAATTTGCTAAGTGACTAGGTGGGGAAGGAAGTGGATGTAAGAGAAACTTCCAGGTCTAGGAAGACACACACGCACTCCAGCTTAAGTGATTGAGGTGACTGAGATGGAAACTAAAAGAAGCACTTCGAGTTTTGTGGGAGACGGTGGTACAGTCAGTGTTGTCTACACTGAATTTTGTGATGGTTGTGGGGCACCTAACTGGCTATATCCAGCAGACATCTGGAAAAGGGTTGCAGAATTTAGAGGAGGGATTGGGATGGAGATGCGCATCTGGCAGCCACAAATGTGAAGCTGACAGTGAACTCCTCAAGAATGAATGAAACCAGCTCAGGGGAGAGTAGAGAAGGAGAGGGTTTTGGAGAGAAGCCAGGGAATCCATCTCAGTTATAGGGCCGGCAGAGAACCAGCCAGAGGCGACTGCACAAGAAGAGCAGTGGGAGGTGTGAGAAGGAGCCAAGAAACCTGGTCATAAAGCATTTCAACATGTCAATGGCCAGCAGTGTCTCTCCCACAAAGATCTTCAGTTAGCAAAGGACTGAAAAAGTGTCCATTCCATTGATCAATGCCAAAGTCACCAGTGATCTTTCCGAAGGGAAAAAAGAGGCAGAGAACATGATTCTGGAGAGAAAAGGGGGTTATTAGCACATTACTGTGTTGGAAAAGTGACTGGGAGGGGGAGAGAGGAGCAGAGCATAGGCTCCCCTTTCAAATGTGTCTGCCTGAAGAATGACGTGCTCAAAGCGGTTCTGGGATCAAAGCTTCAAAGTGAGTAATGAAGACCCCATGGCCGGGCCAATTTGCCATGTGCACCAGCCAGCAGCAACAGTGGGGACGAGAGAAGCAGCAGCTTCCAGCAAGGACAGTTCCTGACTGCCACGGACACCAGTCAAGGGGAAAGAAGGAAAATGGGAGGCGGCACAGAGCACGGCTGCATCCTTGGGGGAAGAGATGCAGGGGAAGTGGGCTACATGGCCCATACCACTGGCTTGAGTTTATCCTCCAGGACACCAAAATGCTTGCACATTTCAACATCTAAAGGGCTCAGGGGCCTCTTTAGATGAAAGTCTGGGCTGTTGGGTAAGAGTGAGTAGCAGGAGTCAATAATATCTTAGGGATTGGTTGGGTGTCTCTTAATGTTCACTCCCCACCTCCCACACCATTCCCAGAATGCAGAGTTGCAGTGATTTGATTACTTTAATAGTCTTTTTTTTTTTTTGCTTAGGCCTCCAGGACACTACAATGACCTTCCCTGGTAGTAAGTGAAAGGTCACATGTCCATTTGCAAGGAAGTCCAGCCCTCTAACCTGCTGCTTCCAGGCGAATTCTGCATCAATAGGAACTCCAGGAGCATAACAATGGTGAACAGTGATGTGCCTGCGTGCCTGGAGAGTGGGAGATTAGGAGAGAGAAGTGAAATCAAATTCAAAATCCAAGAAAATTACAAAAGAGAGACTGTATCATGAATAAATACAAAGTACAAAAAAAAAAAAAAAAAAGCTGATCAATAAATAAAAGCCCTTGCCTCCAGAGTAATTAGACCTCATGGCAACAGTGGGGGCCAGGCCAATTTGCCATGTGCCTTTTAGCTAGGTATTCTTCAGAGCACCTATCAGAGACCAACATCTAAAAGCCCGAAGTTCTAAGGCCAGGCACGGTGGCTCGTGCCTGTAAGCTTCAGCCTATGAAGCGGCCAGGGCTAGGGATCGCGGTTCGAGCCCTGCCTGGGGCCCATAGCGAGACCTAATTCCAAAAAAATAGCTGGGCATGGTGGCACGCGCCTGTAATCCCAGCTACCTGGGAAGCTGAGACTGGGGATTGCTTGAGTCTGTGGTACCCCAGGCAACGAGAACCTGCGGTTCCACAGGCAAAAATAGGAAGACCTAGTCTCAAAAAATAAAAAATAAAAGCCCGAAGTTCTAACTCTTTTTTACTCCCCCCTCCTTCTTTGTTAATATATGTGTGTGTGTGTGTGTGTGTAGAGAGAGAGAGAGAGAGATAGATAGATATGGGTATATAGATGTAGATAAAGATATATCTATATACATATCAAGAGTTGGCAAACTAAGGGGGCCAAGGCCTTACAACGGGCTTTGATATGACCCAGGAAGTAGCACTGGCTTTCACATTTCTTAAAGGTAATAACAAACAATAAAACCAGAGTAGACTATTCAACAGACACAATATGTGACCTGAGAAGCCTAAACTGTTTACTTACTCGCTCATTACAGAAAAAGGTCAGCCTATGAAGCGGCAGGGTCTAGGGATCGCGGTTCGAGTCCCACCTGGGGCCCGTAGCAAGACCTAGTTCCAAAAAAAAAAAAAAATAGCTGGGCGTGGTGGTGCACGCCTGTAATCCCAGCTACCTGGGAAGCTGAGGCTGGGGATTGCTTGAGTCTGTGGTACCCCGGGCAACGAGAGCCTGCGGTTCCACGGGCAAAAATAGCAAGACCTAGTCTCAAAAAAAAAAAAAGAAAAGAAAAAGAAAAAGGTGATGGGGACACAGAAAAATACTAAATTCAAAGGGACACGTACACCTTTATGTTCACTGAGCACCATTAGCTAAGTTTGATAAACAACTGAAGTACCCTAGAACTGAAGAGTAGAGTAAGATGTGATACATATACCCAGTGGAATACCATTCAGCTGTTAAAAAGGTGAACTCTTACCATTTGAGACAGTGTGCATGGAACTGGGACTATGTAAGTGACATAAGTAGGAAGAAAAAAAATATTGGATGATTTCACATATACGTGTAATACACAAAGCAAAGAAAAAGACCCAAAAAACCCAACAATCCATCAGGACAAACCCTTGAAATATAATTGCAGGAATGAGCTACCAGAGAAGGAGAGAGAGGGGGCAGGAGCAAAGGGGGTGGGAGATCACTGGTTCCATGGTGTTGGGCACACATAACACAGAGACAAAGTGGTGTGCACTGTACTACCACCACGTATACAGTATTACAGTATTGTAAATCACCATTCACTCAAAACATATAATTTTTAAAAAAGAATGTTTGCAGAAAGGGTTTGCCTGAAAATGTGCTTTATTCCTGACCAAGCACCAGCACTCAATCTACCCACCCACCTGCACCCATAGAACTAAGCTGCAGCTCTGTGGCAACCTAAATGAATGACCTGCAGGGAAGACTGTGTCCAAAAAAGAGTTTCCTGTGACTGAAATAAATGGTCAAAAGGTCTCTTTTAAAATCCTCTGAACATAGGCCGGGCATAGTGGCGCATGCCTGTAGGTGGCAGCCTAAGAAGCCACAGTCAGGTCCAGGGATAGTGGTTCGAGTCCTGCTGGGGGCACGTAGTGAGACCTAGTCCAAAAAATAGCTGGGCGTGGTGGCGCGCGCCTGTAATCCCAGCTACCTGGGAAGCTGAGGCTGGGGATTGCTAGAGTCTGTGTTACCCCGGGCAACGTGAACCTGCGGTTCCACAGGCAAAAATAGTGAGACCTAGTCTTAAATAAATAAATAAATAAATAAACAAACAAACAAACAAATAAAATCCTCTGAACACTTTCACATACAATGCATTCAGCTCGCCTTTGATGAAGTTATATGAAATAATCAAAGTTCACTGTAACACTGCCAAGGAAAACTCAAAGGTAAAATCCCTTGCATCAAGTATTCTGAACTGACTTTTATTCTCTAGCCTTAAATACTATTCATAAACTTCTCTTCCGCAGATATTTATTTACATTTGCTAAGGATGGGCAGCTATAATGCATCTGTCTTTATATAACACAACACAGCCCCCGTTGTCTTATCAGCCATTTCTCAATGCCCATAACTACTCTCTGTCCTGGAGTGACCAAAACTGACCCAAAGATAAATCACCACCGTAAATATCTTCCAAAGGGCAAGAAATGGGAAGAAGATGGCAAATGCACATTCCACACTAAGTATTATTTAATTATTTTAGATTGTGAAATTAAAATAAATTTTAGAAATATATTCCAGCTTTTTCATAAAATTCTAGGACATAAGAATAAAAAAACATACCCTGGTGTAATTTCTTAAATGAGTGTTCCTTCCAGTCTTCTTAAGAAAAAGATCATGCTACCTGGGAAGCTGAGTCTGGGGACTGCTTGAGTCTGTGGTACCCCGGGCAATGTGAGCCTGCGGTTCCACAGGCGAAAAAAGCGAGACCTAGTCTCAAAAAAAAAAAAAAAAAAAAAAAAAAAAAAAAAAAAAAAAAAAAAAAAAAAAGAAAGAAAGAAAAAGAAAAAAGAAAAAGATCATGATCTGCAGCATGGAGGGGAGGCCTTGGGAAGGGGGCACTCTCTCCCACAGAGGGCACAGTTGGGGCATGGGCTGGAGGGGCCCCCCTGGTTTATTCCCACCTCAGTCATTCCTCAGCTTGAACAAGAAAAACAACAAACCAGATACAGATATACTGGAAGAGACAGAGAAATAAAGACCCTGAACACACCTATCACCTTGCCCAAAAAGAGCATGGTCGGAACTCTGAGACACAAGATGGTTGAGGACAAGGGGGAAGAACATTGACAACATTTCTGGTGCTGGGGCTGAAATCCCCACCCAGAGACACTTTCAACATGAGCAAGGAGCTCCCCATCTCAATGGGGGAACAAAGTCACAAAGAAGTGTCAGTAAGAAATGAGGAGCATAACTCCACACACCAGACCTACAGGAGGTTTACTGACATGCTCAGAGAGGCCACCTGCCCTAAGGTTATTCATGGAAATCTGATCAGCCTGATCTGCAGTCCCCAGAAATGCGGGACTTCACCCAAGAGGACACTGCTTCAGAAAGAACACCAAGAGAACAAGGAGTCAATCATCAACCAACAACTGACATCGAGGAAGGAACTGTAGTGACCAGAGGGGGCACCAGAGGAAGGGGAAGAGGGAAGAGGGGGGAGGACCATGCCTACAAACACAAACTATGTTAGCAAACAGTAAGAAAAAGAAAAAGAAATCTTTTTTTTTTAATTTTGAAAATTAAAAAAAAGAGATTATGAAAGAATAAAAACTAAACAAAAAGACAGAAAATGAGAAGGGAGAGAGGAAAGAAAGCTTATAAAAAGAAAATTCAGTTCATTGTAGTTCCAGAGCTTTTAAACACTCTAGTATTTTAAGAGTTTCATTGGCCTTTTGGGGTAAAGAAGGGTGGAGACCCCAATACCATACCTCCTCTTATAGCACACCTAGCATGTTTCCTGATCATCTTAAATATTATTGCACTTATCTCACCGATGGGTTGATTTGTAGGTTTTTGGGGATTTTTAGAAGATGCATTAATTGATTTTAATCTATAACCAATTTTTAACAATTAACAGTGGGTCTAGGACTGAATGGAGACCCTATTTTACAATAATCAAACAACACAAAAAAACTTCAAAGTGTTTTCAATCCTAAATGGAGCCATTCATTTTATTAAAAATTTTTATATATGGGATGATGAGTTAGAGTTAGTAGAATATGTATTTATGTGTTTATTCTTACTACTCAAAGTAACCAGTTAACTGATAGTTAATTTCTTACTTTTTCCATTAAGGAGAAAGAATCTCTTTGGGGGAGAGAGTCTCTCCTCTTTTTTTTTTACAAAAGCAAGTTATTCAGCACTGCTATGGAAACATTTCTCAGGTCATCATTCAATCTTGCTACTTTGCTAGTAACTTAGTGCAAAAACCATTTTCAGCCTGGAAGTATTTCAGGTTGCAAGATGCTCTCTACTAACTAGAAGTAGAATAAAAGCAATTTCCCCACATCTGAAAAGGATTTGGTCTCACAGGGGGTATCTTGGTATCACTTCCAGTTAGTTACAATAAAGAAAAAATACGCTGACCTCTTTACAACTGCCTTTAGCATCTCTCTTTGGCTCTCAGCATAGAATGCAGAATCTATTTGGGAAGGTGTGTCCTTTGTGTCTCTAATCTTGTATCTTTTCACTGAAAATTTTTTCTGAATTTCTCATTATCTGTCTTTCTCTGACCTGTTTATTCCTTTTGCTCTAGTTTCCCTTCATCTTCATTTTCCCAAAGTCTCTGCTCCAGACAAACCTCATATTAAAAAAAAACTCTAATTAAAAAAAAAAATTACTGAATAGAATTTTATGTGCCCTGATCTTGGAAGCACTGAGTTAAAAACCTTTTTGTTTTTACCAAATCTTAAAACCTCCTTCATAAATCATGTCTCTCCTACTTCCATAATTAAAATTCTTGGCTCCTTGGGCCGGGCACAGGGGCTCGTGCCTGTAAGCTTCAGCCTATGAAGCGGCCGAGGCTAGGGATCGCGGTTCGAGTCCCTCCTGGGGCCTGTAGCGAGACTTAGTTCCAAACAATAGCTGGGCATGGTGGCGTGCGCCTGTAATCCCGGCTACCTGGGAAGCTGAGACTGGGAATTGCCTGAGTCTGTAGTATCCTGGGCAACAAGAGCCTGTGGTTCCATGGGCAAATATAGCAAGACCTAGTCTCAAAGCTTGAACTCAAAGAAATTTCTTGACCAACACTGGCAGGAGACAAGACCCCCAAAACCCGACACCAGACCCATAAGGAAAAGCAGCAAAGCAAAGGCGAGGGGATTGGATTGGAGAGGAAGGCCTGCAGCAAGAAAACATGGACAGATCACAAACGAATATAACCTGGCCACCAAACAGAATCTTAACACTGAAAATCTAACAGCAAGGGGTGCCGGGACCCAACAACGCAGTCCCTCACCCAGAGAAAAGACACTAACATAGAAAAGAGACTAATCGACTCAGCACAGCTAATAAATAACAAAGAATGGGGTGTGAGAGAATGGAGGGAGCACCGAAGGGAAAAGGGAGGGGGGAAAATTATATAACAGAGTGGTTGTAACCCAAAGAACAAAATAAAATTATTGAAATTAAAAAAAAAAATTCTTGGCTCCTGATCTCCAAATTTCATGCTTTCCTCAAAGTTCACCAACATTTACACAGTTGCTTAAATAAGAAATCTAGAAGTCATGCATGATTTCTGCTTCTCTCATATCCCACTTTAAATCCATTAACAGAACCTGTAAACTCTATATCTACTTCACCCCACACTCAGTACCACCCTCCTTGTGAAAGCACCATTATCTCTCACTTGGACTTCCATAGTTGCCTTCTATTCAGTATTCACTGCTTCACCTCTCCCCCTCCTAAATCCACTCTTTATACAGCATCCAGGTGAAATTTTGTACATGCACTGGCTCATAATCCTTTGTTTAGAGCCTTAACATGGCTTACCATCTCAATTAACATTTAATCCAAACACCCACATGTCTACGTGACCTGATTCCTATGAACCTTTTGTTTGGTTTTTTTTTTTTTTTGAGACTAAGTCTCTCTATTTTTGCCTGTGGAACCGCAGACTCTCGTTGCCCGGGGTACCACGGACTCAAGCAATCCCCAGCCTCAGCTTCCCAGGTAGCTGGGATGACACCAGGTAGCTGGGCATGTGCCACCACGCCCAGCTATTTTTTTGGAACTAGGTCTCACTACGGGCCCCAGGCGGAACTCGAACCGCGATCCCTAGCTCCGGCTGCTTCATAGGCTGAAGCTTACAGGCATGAGCCACCGTGCCCGGCCCCTATGAACCTTTTGGCTCATCTTTTTATTTCCCCAAACATATCAAGCTCCTTCCTGCCTTATGGTCTGGCCATAGGCTGCCCCTTTGTCTAGTGTCCAGGCGAGGACATGGCTGGTTACTTTTTACATTCAAGGGCTCAGCTTTCATGGCACTTCTTCAAAGCAGACTTTCTTGAACAATAAAAAAGTGCCCTCCTTCTCACTTATATGAGGGATACAGGGAAAACAAACAGACAAGAAAAATTTAAAACTGCCAACAAAGTTGGATGTGGTGGCACATGCCTGTAGTCCAAGCTCTGGGAGGCAAGAGGCCTGGGATCTCTTGAGTTCGTGGGTTCGAGACTACCCTGGGCAAAATAGCAAGAACCTGGTCTCAAAAAAAGCAGCTGGGCAGGTGGCAGGTGCCTGTAATCCCAGCTTCCTGGGAGGCTAAGGCTGGGGATCGCTTGAGTCCGTGGGATTGGGACTACCCTGGACAACATAGTGAGACCTAGTCTCAAACAAACAAATAAATAAACAAATACAAATTAAAACTGCCGACAGAATTGAAGCATAGAGCAAGGGAGGGGGAAGAGAGCAAAGTCAGGGAGGGGGAAGGCACAAGAGATAAAGATGGTTCACATGTGACAAGGTGATGGGAGAACCTCAGGGTAGGCAATGATGTAATATTTGTGTGTGTATATAATCAATAAAAAAATAAACTTAAAAGAAAAAAGTAACCTCCCAAGGCAGTGAAGCAGCATTCTATTTTTTAATGTTCTGTGGTGTCATGACAGGGTATTTCTTGTTTGACAGATTTTTTTCTTGTCTGTGTATTGTTCTCCTGCAAGCACATAGCCCTTCAAGGGCAGAGAACTGGTCAATTTTGTTTACCGCTGTAGGCCCAACACGTAGAGATGTTAGGAACTTAGTGCTCAATAAACATTCGCTAGGTGAACAAACGAATGAAAATTCCACAATCTTCCCAAAGCCCTCCCTTACAGTCTAGCCGACAAAGATATTTTTCCATTATGGTTTCACAGCATTAATTTGACTCTCGGTATCTTTCAATACCTCTTAAACTGATGCTTTAGATTTTTATATTATTTACTTTTATGATGTCATTATCAATGGCAAATGTTAATGAATTTAAATGTTAACTAAGTGCCTCCTTTAGTTGAAGGAAGAAAGCAGGAAACAAAATAATGCTTTTATTGGAAAATTAATTAGGCCTTTCACCTGAACAACCTACTTCAAGGAGATCTTTGTATTTCTGGTTGTCAGCCTGCACAGGTGCCAAGATCATTAAAAATAAAACTATGTGTGATGCATTCTTCCTAGTACATCCAGGTGGCTCTCAGGAAAACTTATATTAAGTATAAAGTGTTACTGGCCAGGCACGGTGGCACGTGCCTGTAAGCAACAGCTTATGGAGTCGCAGAGGGGTCTGGGGATCGCGGTTCGAGTCCCGAATGGGGAAACACAGTGAGACCTAGTCCCAAAAAATAGGTGGGCATGGTGGCGCCTGTAATCCTAGCTACTTGGGAAGCTGAGGATGGGGATTGCTTGAGTCCGTGGTACCATGGGCAACGTGAGCCTGCGGTTCCATGGGCAAAAAAATAGCAACACCTACTCTCAAAAAAAAAAAAAGTATAAAGTATTACTGATGTAAAAGAATTTGAATGAACATCATGTTTAATTTGATCTAAGGTAACAGGATAACCAGAATGAGAGAGAAAATGAATGGGCTACATCTAAGGTAGTTTGAGAAATCATGTATTTTTTGTTTTTAGAAGGACAAATGTTCCTTGTTTAGACAGTCATCTTTGTAAGTAAAGATCAAATGTGTTCTAGTACTCGTCACTAAAGGGTGGCTGCCTTTAAAGTAATATATATTTTAAGTCTTATCACCATGACTTTGCCACTGAGACTACCTGTTAATGAGAGAGGGACCTTTATTTTGTAACTATATCTTCTAGAAAACTGACCTCACGAATGAGTTGGCAAGCCACTATCATTTACCATGGCATGTGTCATACTTAAATTCAAAGGTGCTTCCATAAAGTGGGAAACACTCTTCAGTCTACAGTCAGAGATTATCCAACTAGAAACAAAATGAGAATTCTTTAATCACCCATGTATAACATGTATATAGATACGTTGTAATAGCACAGTTTAAAAAATTTCAAACTACATAGGACTTCTTAAGAAGAGCTGCCATCTACTCGTTGGTCTTAGTCCATAACAGGCCCTTAAGATGAGTGAAAATCTGGAGTAAGTTAATATCTGGTCCAGTGTACTTGGTTACCTGAAAGTAATGCAAGGTGATTTATGGACACCAAATTAGAATTGTCTAAACCATCACTAAAAATACAGTATTTTTATAGCAAAACAAATAATCACATATCTAGCAAATGCTACCATTTTGAAATAATTTCTTCCAGTTTTTTTTTACCATCATTTCCCTTAACACACTTGTGAAAGGCATTTAAAAATGCTACTCAGCTAATAACACAAATAACAAGCCATTAGAAAATGCATTTCTAGGTTGCAATCTTTCTTGTCCTGTCTCAGATATCCCATTTCCCATGCTTCATCCAGCACCACATTCTAATCATTCAAGTTCTTAAGCTGCTTAAGCAGTAAGCCTATACTTGCTTTCTGTTACTGGGAAAATGGCAAATCTGCTATTGCACAATAAATACCAAGGTTTTTACATTTTTAAAGGTGAGAAAGATTAAAGGAATAATGGGGAGAGGGGCGTTAGCTATAAGTTTGGTTCTGACCCAGATAAAATGAACCACTGTTAGGCAAAAGGGACAGAGAAAAACACCCTCTAAAGGGGACAAGGAAAACAGCATGAAGATTCAAATATAAAGTAATTAAAAAGTTTTTTAAAAATCTTCCTTCCACAATTAAAATCAGAAAGGAGACCGTTTTCCATTTACAAGTCTAGAGTTGGTTATAACGTTTCATACACACAGTGAACTGAAAATATATTCAGCCCCATTCTAAGGTTGTTGTGGGAAAACCTCCAGAGCCTGGAGTCCAGGCCAGCCTGTTGCCCTTACACGGCTTCCTCTGTCCTGGCAAGACATGCCAGACTCCACACGAAGGAGATCTTCCACCAGTAGCTAAGTGTCTGTAGATCTCACTTCCTGCACAGTCCGGCTTCACTTGCTCAGTCTTGGGCACCACATCCCAGCCGGGCACTGCCTCCCAGAGCTTCACTCTGCACCTAAGGCACCCACTCTCCCCCAGGTCCTGCAGGTCCCCTGTTGCCTGGTCTTCTTGGTTGTGCACGCTCCACCATTGCACCCAGAGCAAACTCTCTGCTCAACCAGACTCTCCTCCACAAGCTTCAGCAATGGGTAGGCTCTTCTGGGCCCATCCTGGCCTCACTGTTGGGACCAGGTTAATGGGAACAAAAGGGAAAAGAAAAATTGCTATTTGTTTATCAAAAGAGTACGGGAATGAGATGCTGTTCTGCATCCTCTCCTAAAAACCTCGTAACAAGGTAGTCAAATTGGGCAATATTAGTTTCCTAATGTGGAGGTTAAAGTACAAATACAGACGATGAGAAATTAATTCACTTGAATGCTCAGCTGAAACAGTCACATACTTTTACGTTATAAAAACAATAAATGAACAATACTAAAGGAGATTCTGAAAAAGAAGAAACCCACTTGTAACTGCACAATCATAAAATACAAACTAGAGATTTAAGGATATTCCTTTCAGTCTTTTGTCATCTACAGATCCATTTTTAGGTGAGATCATCAGTAGATTGGTGCCATTGTGTCTTTTTTTCCCCCACTTTTCATCACCTCATCTCCTTTAAAAATCTAGCCCTTCACCTTCATGACGAGGAGTCAATAAACTGTGTGCTTTATGAGAGCAAAGGCCCTTTCTGCTCACCTTTATATCTCAGGACCTAACACACTGCTTGCCAGGTTCATGTGGGAAGAAGGAATGAGACAGGGATGATCATGAAGTACCTATGTTCTGAATCCACCTTAAACTTGATGTTTTATCATAAATACTGTCCAATACTCAAGTCTAGCACCTGCTGGAAGAAAGAAGAAACCTGTCTGTATCACATTCTCTAGCAAGGGGCTACTAAGAGATTATAAAGAACAAACACAAGACTCTTTCAGTGTGGTGGGTGGTATGAAATGCTTTGAGTAACAAGTCAAACTGTGAGTTGGCTACACATACACAAGTGCACACACACACGTCTGCACAGACACACACATATTCACACACATGGTCCACATGATCAGACTATGTAAGGGTCCTACAGCCCAGCTCAAAAAGCAGATCCCACTAACTAGCATTCTTCTGCACTCAGAGACAAAACCATGCCCTTTCTGACAAGTAGTTCCAATGAATTATTGAAGAAGCAGCAGCATGGTGTAGTTCAGAAAGAACTGATGTAGCTGCTAAAAAAAAAGGAAGTTCAAGTTATTAGCTCTATGATCTGATACATCCGTCAACAAAACACCCTGGCACTCTGCTGGATGCTGGCAATTCAGTGATGAAAGACAGAGTTCCCACCCACAGGCTGCGAGTCTGGTAGAGGAAACAGACGATAAACAGGCGATCACAACACAGTGTGGCTGGCATGGAGTGGGGGAAATGCTGAGCGCCAAGGAAGCGTGGTGGAGGATCAAAGAAAGGTTGCCGGAGGAAGCTAGGGCAGAGGAAATGACATGGCAAAAGCGCAGAGGCAACTATAAGATAGGAACTTGAATATCTAATTACCAATTTTGAGCTTCAAATTGGATATTGATACGGAAGGGTAAATTCCTTTAGACTGGCATTTATTAATAAGTTTATAAAACTGAATATCTAGTTCTATAATTTTTCAATAATACAGAGAATCAGGAAATTATATACCCTTATATGTATGTATGTATGTATATACATACACACATATATAAAACACTTTTTTCCTAAAGTAAAAAAAAAAAAACCAGTTACTCTGTCTTTGCTATTTTCATCCCCTCTGTTACTTGTAAGGCTGCCATAACAAACGCCAGCAGTCTGAGTGGGTCACACAACCAGAATCTGTTACTTCATAGTTACAGAGGCTGAAAGTCCCAAATCTTAGTGTTGTGGGGGGGGGGGTTTCCTTTGGGGTCTCCCTCCTGTACCTCACATGTGCTTTTCTCTGTGTTCAACTTTGCCCTAATCCCCTCTACCTTTGAAGAACACCAGTCACAATTGATCAGGACTCATTCTGAAGGCCTCATTTTACCTTAATTACCCTCTCAGACCCTGCCTTCAAAATCAATCCCATGCTAAGGTACTAGGGGCTAGGACTGGGCCTTCAAGAGCATCACAAACCATTATTATGCCTAATATTTCACCACCCTAGAACCCCTTGGAGGCAACATCACCCCAGTGGAGAATGTATGCTCCACATTCAAAACAGAACCAGACCAAAGAGCATGAAAGTAAATAATTCTGAACTAAAATCTCATGTGACCCCCAACGTGGTGTAAAAAACATCCTGTTTTTTACATTTTTGTTAGTACTTTCCTGAGTTTCATACATTTAGTACAGTAATTACATTATATCCATTTCAATAAGGAAAATAAGCAAACTAGTGCTGGGATATCTATTTATTTATCTACCTCCCACTAGACAGGGATCTTCTTGAAGACCTTAATAATCTAGTGCTGCCTGAGTAAATGTTGACAGAACTAAACTCTAAAAAAAGAGCTGAAGTATAAACAATTATTTACTTTCTCTCTCTCTCTCTCTCTCTCTCTCTTTCTCTTTGGTAAGGGTTATGTTGAGACAAGTTACACTGTACACTCTCATACTCCTGCTTAACATTCTCAAGAAACCCTCACCTGGTGAAATAGGTACGTGAATAAGGTATTTAACTAGAACACAGGTCACCAAAAAGTCATCAGGGGAGACATGTGGGCATGGAGAAGAGCAGCCTTTCATCAGCTAATCACGTGTATTCAAATCCTAGAGTTTATTTCTCTAGCAAGGCTACCTGGTTTAAACATCACCTCACTTGCCCAGCAACCACTAGCAACCCCCCCAGAAGCATCTACTGCACCCTCAAGTAACCGCTGACTCTAGCCTCACAGCTGCTTTAACTGCCCAAATCAAAACTGTAGGAGACAGTGTTTTCATCTTGTTTTTTACTTTGGGGTTACAGTAAGTCATAACCCAGTCACATAAAAATACAAAAATTCAGGGTTGGGAGAGGGGCTGCAAGAAAGAAAAGAGGAGGAAGGGTGGGGGAAGAAAAAGAGGCAAAAAGAGAAAGAAGAGAGCAGGAAAGAGGAAGAAGGAAGAGGCAGAAGACAAGTAGAAGGCCGGGCACGGTGGCTCATGCCTGTAAGCTTCAGCCTATGAAGCGGCCGGGGCTAGGGATCGCAGTTCGAGTTCCGCCTGGGGCCCATAGCCAGACCTAATTCCAAAAAAATAGCTGGGCGTGGTGGCGCGCGCCTGTAATCCCAGCTACCTGGGAAGCTGAGGCTGAGGATTGCTTGAGTCTGTGGTACCCCAGGCAACGAGAGCCTGAGGTTCCATGGGCAAAAATAGCGAGACCTAGTCTCAAAAAAAAAAAAAAAAAAAAAAAAAAAAAAAAAAAAAAAAAAAAAAAAAAAAAAAAAAAAAAAAAAGACAAGTAGAGAAAGTAGAAGTGAGGGAAGAAAAGCCCTGAAATGAATGACATAAGCAATTCTGCCATCCTTTACATCAACACACACATGTACAGCAGAAAAGAAAATGGGAATCTGTTTTCAATCCAATTTCCGTGTGCACTGAAATTCTGTGTTTAAAGTTATTTTCATATAGCAGAACCCCTAAATGGAAGCCAGCTCCTCCACTGGAGTTCTTTCCAGAGAAACAACCTGATAACAAGCCCGCTGTGCTGAACCAGTGAAAAGTAGTGCTTGAACTCCAATCAATGCTGCATCTTCCTAAGGATTTTCAAGGCTAACTGCACTTGTGCTTGTTTACTGCCTTTTCCACTGGCTTGATTACCTAATCTGCTAGGCGACAACTCTACTGCTTAAAATTTAAATGCTTCCTTTCATAATATAAGTCTTAAAAGGAGAGGAGTCACATTAGGCAAGACAAGGTAGCACTAGCATAAGGGTGAACATAAAACAACGGTATACAACTGACAGTCCAGAAGCCAACCTTCACACTTACCATCACCTGATTTTCAATAAGGGGTCAAGAAAACACAGGGGGAAGTGGGGAATAATAATCATAACAAAGGGTGCACAGATGATTGCATATCCACATGCAAAACAATGAAGTTGGAGCCCTATCTTACATCAATACAAAATTAACTAAAATGTGTCAGAGACATGTAAATGTTAGAGCAAAACTTAGTTTTTAGAGAAACATAGGCATAAATTTTCATGATCATGATAGGCAGAGAATAAAGGGAGAGAGTAGGTAAAGCAGAACAGAGGGGAGAAATTACTTCTTAAATATGACATCAGAAGCTTTCCAAATGACAGAAACATTAATAAATTGGGTTGTATCAAATTTAACTTTTCTGTTCCTCATCAGGAAAATAAAAAGACAATTCACAGAATGGAAGAAAATAATTGCAAATCATAAGTTTAAGAAACCTGTATGTAGAATATACAAAGAATTTTAAAAACTTTTTAAAAACTTTTCTAAAAAAACCTATCCAGCAGCAGCCTAGGAAGCAATGACCAGCGCCAGGAATCGTGGTTCGAGTCCTGCCGGGGGCACATAGCAAGACCTAGTTCCAAAATAATATAGCTGGGCGGGTTGGCGTATGCCTGTAATCTCAACTACCTGGGAAGCTGAGGCTGGGATTGCTTGAATCTGTGGTATCCCAGGCAACATGAGCCTGTGATTCCACAGACAAAAATAGCGAGACCTAGTCTCAAAAAAACAAACAACAAAAAAAAACACCTATCCAATATAAAATTGGCCAGGGATCTCAACAGACAGTTCTTCAAAGAAGATAGACAAAGGGTTTGTGAGCTCTTAAAAATATTAAAAGATGTGTGTCATCATTAGCTATCAGGAAAATGCAAATCAAAATCACACTAAGAGACCATTTCACAGCTAGTAGGATGGCTATAATTCAAAATTCCACTACTAAAATGTCTTGGGTGAGATATGATGAAACTAGAACCCACAATATACTGCTTCTGGGAATATAGAGTGGCACAATTACTTTGGGGGGGAGGGAGGCAATCTGTCAGTTCCTCAAAAATATTAAACATACAGTAAAAGTGTGATTTAGCAATTCCACTCCTAGGAATATGCCCAAAAGACTGACAATATATATATCCACACAAAAACCTGTACACAGGTCATCATTAGAAAAAATATAAAAGTATGTATCCATTCAGTCAATGTTTTAACAAAAACCTTTATGGTGGGCAATACAGAAAGTCTTGTAAAAATAATTTGAGAGTGAAAGTATAAACAGAAAACAGTTCACATTTCTAATATGATAAACCTTAGTCAGAGCTCTGTCCCAATTCTAAAATTTTTATAAAAATTAAAGAAAGAAACATCACTTGCATTAAGAGTAATTGTTACTCTGTAGCGATATATTAAGGTGGAGAGTAACAACTTATATATATGTCATTAAGGAAGATCTGGTATTTCTCACACCTCAGGGCAAGAAAGTGTCTGTCAGAAAAGATAAGAATTACTGTGGGCACACATCACGGTTATCTGTATTTTTCTTGCAAGGGAACAATTTTCTCTTTTCTTGGGTTATCCTGAATTCATCACAATGCAAAAAATTTAGAAGAATATAAGTCTTAGGAAAAGAGCAAGCTATTCCTACACATGTGAGTAAAAATAAGGTTATTAAGTCCACTATTTTAATTCAGCTAATATTAAAAGAAGACTCCACTTTAAAGCTTTATAGTGTCCTTTTTCAATAAGGTAATAATGAAAAATGTTACACAGATTCCATGGCAGACACAATAAACAACTTCTATTATCAGGGTTTCATCATTACTCCCTGAGAACCCAAAGGTATACACGCACACACACAAATACCACGGCACAGCTTCCATCAGTATTTAGTCAGGGAGTTGTGCTCTGAAATGAAGGCAAGGAATGTCTACAGGAGAGGGGTGAGGAATTGAAAGCTAACAGCATTTTGCTCTTGCCTCACCCCTTTGGTTCAGTATCAGCAGCACCCACATAACATGCCAGGAATCATGCTAGAGAGTTTCAAAGAGGAAGATGTGACTAGATAAATCAGGAAAGAACTCATGGGGTTAAAGCTGTAAAAATGGACAAGGGCCTGGACAGGGAGAAAATGCTTTGGGCAAAGCATGGAAGGGAGAAGATCCAGAGGAAAGGGAAGGGAGGGGAGGACTGAGCATTGTCTGAGAAACTGGAACAGAAATGGAGGTGGAACCAGACAGCAGAGAACTCTGGATGCCAAGCTAAGGAGTTTTCTCTGATTTCTCCTTTTTTTGCATAATTTCAGGTAATTACTACTGATTCCTTAACATCTAAATCTCAACTTCCTTATCTGTAAAAGAAAAGTTGAGGAGAAAACCGCTATTAGAGTGACAAAAGATGCTCACCACCCTGTGTAAACTTACACTGCTTGTGGGACACAGATTATTACATTAAGTTCCTTTTAGTTTCAACCTGCTATGACTGCTTGAAAGAGTCCACCTCTCTTAGTGACTCTAATCCCTCCCTTGATCTGGTCTATTCTTTTCTGGAATGGGAGAGGAGAAGATCTGATGACAGCTTCTATGCTGCTCCAGAAATATTCTGGGAGCTTTCTAGGTTCATTCTTGAACGAGCTATCCTTTTTCCCCCCTTAATATAAAATGTTCTCTGATGGAAGATATTTGAGGTTATTATAGAAGAAAAGCTAGATGAGTATCTTACAAGTAGGAGGTCTCTAACTCCATATATAATCTCTCTGTTGACTTTCACAATAATATTCAGGCCATCCCCCTCACTCCATCTCCAGTCAGCATTAGTTCCCCAGTTAGTCTTCCTAAATCCTCCTCCCTTGTCCAATCCCTAAACACAGAAGAGCCCCAAGACTCGGTGGTTAGTGGATTTATTTTCTTCTCAAGAAATTTTCTCCCAAGTCCAGCCACTATGGAAAGCCATGTGGATAGTCCTCAAAACACTAGAAATGGATCTACTATTTTATGACCCAAGTAGTCCACTCCTAGGAATCTACCCAACGGCAAAAACAGACAAAACCCCCTCCCAAAAAAAAAAAAACAGTATTTTGAAAGGAAACATGCAACTCTATGCTTTTTGCAGCACTAATTACAATAGCCAAGATATGGAAACAACCTAAATGCACAAAAACATGGGAGTGGATCAAGAAAATAATGGAATATAGTTCAGCAGTCAAAAAGATAAACTTATGACACTTGCAACAACATGGGTGGAACTGAAAGGGCTGATGCAAAGTGAATAAGTCAGAGGAAAAAGATGAGCATCAGATGATTTCACTTTTATTTGGAATCTAGGAAAACCAAACAAATGACCACACAAAGACAAACTTTGAAAGTTGACCATATAAATGAGGTGCCCAGAAGGGGAGTTGAAGGGGTGAAAACAGTGGAGTGGGGAGAAAAGCACAGTGGACTGTGACTTGGTGATGGTACTACAATGACTACACCTGAGGGGAGAAGTCATATGTTGTCCAAATATTAACAATGATGTATAAAAATAATACTTTTTTTAAGGCCGGGCACGGTGGCTCGTGCCTGTAAGCTTCAGCCTATGAAGCGGCAGGGGCTAGGGATCGTGGTTCCAGTCCCGCCTGGGGCCCGTAGCGAAACCTAGTTCCAAAAAAATAGCTGGGCGTGGTGGAACGCGCCTGTACTCCCAGCTACCTGAGAAGCTGAGGCTGGGGATGGCTTGAGTCTGTGGTACCCCGGGCAATGAGAGCTGCAGTTCCATGGGCAAAAATAGCGAGACCTGGTCTCAAAAAATAAATAAATAAATAATACTTTTTAAAACATGCTAATAACAAATAATATGTATATAAAAAAGAAACATTCTCCCTGGGGACCTCATCTAATCTCATCGCTTCAAACATCACCACTAAAATGAATGAAGACTAGCAATTTTTGTATCTCCAGCCCAGATCATCTCCCTGAAATCCAAACTCATGACATTTTAACATTTCCATGTTGATGTCTAAAGTTACCTTTATTAGTTTCCTAGCACTGCCCGAACAAATTTCCACAATCGTGGCGCTTTAAAACAAAAGAACTGTATTCTCTTGTAGTTCTGAAGACCAGCAGCTTGAAGCCAAGGTGTCAACTGGTCACATGTGTCAAATGTCCTCCACAGATTCTAAGGGACAAGCACCTTGCCTCTTCCAGTGTTTGGTGGCTGTTCTGCCCCACCCACTGCCCAGCTGGTTATCCCAGCCATAGTGCCAATCTTCAGAAAACTTCAATTTTCTCTGAAGAAACACTTCAGAAGTCTGACCAGATTGGGTAAAGAGCACCACAAGTTTTGGCTGCAAAATTTGAAAATTTTTGGCAAATCTGTAAAAAATATTTTCTGTTCAAGATGACAATAGGCAGCCAAAATGCACAAAATAAGGAATTAGTGGAAATTTTAAAAATTAAGGTATATCTGAACTTGTGGGTATATCTGTGAAAATTCTATGAGTACTCGGAAGAAAAAAGATAAAATGGTGTCTCAAGAGGAAGTAAGTCCTGGGAGATTTTGTTTGTTTTTAATATTAGGCCAGGTTTAAGAATATTTCTATCAAGAAGGGAAAGCATCAGTGAGAGATAGTAAGTATCAAAGATCAAAGTAGCTCAGGTAGTAGGAAGTAATAAGGTTAAGAAAACAAATAGAAAGTTTGGCATTGGAAAAGGTGAACCTTTCCTTCAAAAACACCAATGAAGAGGACCTTGGAGAATGACTGAGATAATGAAAATGCAAGCACCTTGTAAAGTGTATTTGTCTGCTCTAATGTAAATTGGTATTATGCACTACAAAACCAAATGTCAACAAAGCAAACATTAAATAAATTTCTGTTAAAACAAGGGCCGGGCACAGTGGTGCATGCCTTTAATCACAGCCTATGGAGCGAGGCCTAGATTAGGAATTGCTTGAGTCCGTGGGTTCAAGACCCGCCCAGGGCAACATAGCAAGACCTAGCCCCTAAAAATAGCTGGGTGTGATGGTAGGTGCCTGTAATCCCAGTTACCTGGGAGGCTGAGTCTAGGGATTGTTTGAGTCCACAGTATCCTGGGCAACGTGAGTCTGCGGTTCCCTGGGCAAAATAGCAAGACCTAGTCTCAAAATAAAATATAATAAATAAAAAATAACTGAGATGTGAAAAAAAAAATCTAACAGTGAAGTTGTTATGGGAATGGACATACTTGAGGACAGAAGGAAGAAAAACACATTCATGTAGAATTTCTTGCAGAAAGCAAGTCTAGGTCCATCAAAAGTGGAAGTGGATTTGAAGTATATTCAAAAGACTTGAAGTAACTTTGCTTTGAAAAATTTGTTAAAGAGTCAAAGGCAATAAAATAATTCATTGCAATTTTGAAGTGGTATTTTACTGGAAATCTTTTAGTCCTAGAAAATTAGTCAAGGACAGATAAAATAAATGGGCAACAGGCCCCTGAAGAGATAAGGAGACAGAACAATGTGCTGGGATGTCCACGGCTGGGGTTCTGGAGAGGTCAATTGAAGGGTGCTAGAAAGGTAAATACTTGACAATAAGAAAACAAAGAACCCAGTCAAAGCATGGTTAAAAAGCCTAAGTAGGCCAGGCATGGTGGCTTGTGCTTCTAAGCTTCAGCCTATGAAGCAGCAGGGTCTAGGGATAGCGGTTCAAGTCCGGCCTGGGGCCCGTAGTGAGACCTAGTTCCAAAAAAAAATAGCTGGGCGTGGTGGCGTGCGCCTGTAATTCCAGCTACCTGGGAAGCTGAGAATGGGGATTGCTTGAGTCTGTGGTACCCAGGACAATGAGAGCCTGCAGTTCCATGGGCAAAAATAGCAAAACCTAGTCTCAATAAATAAATAAATAAATAAATAAATAAATAAATAAATAAATAAATAAATAAATAATAAAAAACCTAAGTAGACACTTAAAAAAAAAAAAAAACAACAGATAGCCAACAGTCACATTAAAAAATGCTCATCATCACTTACCAGGGAAAGCAAGTCAAAACCACAAAAAGATACCATCTCACACCTGTGAGAATGGTCTTTATCAAAAAGACCAGAAACAACAAATGCTGGTGAGGATGTAGAGAAAATGGAACTCTCATACACTGTTGGTGGGAATGCAGATTGGTGCAGTCCCCATGGAAAATAGTATGGAGAGTCCTCAAAATGTTTAAAATAGATTTGCCATATAATCCAGCAATTCCATTCCTAGGTGTGTAGCTAAAGAATATTTTTAAACATTAATATAGATATTACTTTGAAAAGATATTTGGTGTTTTTTAAATTTTTTTCTAATTTATTGATATATAAATTTCACATCATTGTAATTCCAGGCATTTACCCCTCCCTACCCTCCCCACTATTCCCCTCCTTTCCCTCTTGCCCAAAGTTGTGTGCTTCAGTTTGGTGCTTAGCTTGTTTTGACTTTTCCTGAAGGCTTTTGTTTATTTTTTCATTATATTCCATATATTAGTGAAACCATTTGGTTTCTATCCTTTTCTTTTTGACTTGTTTCTGCTAATATGATTTCTTCTAAGTACATCCATGTTGTCATAAAATCATCAAATTTGTCATTTTTAATTGATGAGTAATATTCCATCATGTATATATACCACATTTTTTTCATCCTGTCATCTGTTTTGGGGCATTCAGGTTGCTATTTGTATTTCCACAGTCACTGTAGCACTACTTGCAATAATCAAGTTTTGGAAACAACCTAAGTGCCCATCAATGGATGTGTGTTTGTGAGAGAGAGAGAGAGAGAGAGAGAGAGAGAGAGATATCAATATATACACATAGTGGAATACTACTCAGCTATAAAAAAGCAAAATATTCCCATCTGTAACAACATAGAGTATTATGTTAAGCAATTAAGTCAAACAAATACTGGGTCATTTCACTTGTATGTGAAATACAAAGGAACAAAAGAACAAATGATATTAAATTAAAACAAATACTTATAATGATGGCAAAACTAATGCTTCCAGAGGAATAGGAGGGGAGCCAAATGGAAGTAGGTCAAATGACTGTGGAGGTTTGTTGGTGCTCTTGTAGTGGGATCTGGTGACATACATTTGAAGAGGATGAACAGATTCCCATAAGTCATATATTTCACTGTAAACCAACATTATCTTAATAAAAGAGATGGAGGCCAGGCATGGTGGCTCATGCCTGTAAGCTTCAGCCTATGAAGCGGCCAGGGCTAGGGATCGCGGTTCGAGTCCCGTCTGGGGCCCATAGCGAGACATAGTTCCAAAAAACAGCTGGGTGTGGTCGCGTGCGCCTGTAATCCCAGCTACCTAGGAAGCTGAGGCTGGGGATTGCTTGAGTCTGTGGTACCCCGGGCAACGAGAGCCTACGGTTCCACGGGCAAAAATAGCAAGACCTAGTCTCAAAAAAAAAAAATAAAAATAAAAATAAAAAAGAGATGGAAACTAGAGAGACAAAGGGTCTGAGGGAGAGAGAGAGAGGAAAAGGGAGGAGAGTGGAGGGAAGGGGAGAGAAAAAAAGTAAGTACCGGAGAATACTGAAATATTTGTTCAGACTGGAGCTTCCCTCTGACCACAGCTGTCTTGCTTTTCAATTCCACCATTTATTCATAGTATGGTCTTTTATTTTTTATTTTATTATGACTTTTGGCCCTTTGTTTAACCCCTTCTCATTTCCCCATTGGCAAGTATCTAGTTTTACTTATTCTTATGCTCAGCCTAAGCTCCAGTTTGTAGGTTTGGAGAACAAAGTCCACAGTATGCTGGGAGGTGGAGTTGAGTTCTACATTCTTAGCACAATCCTGAATCCTGGTTTTCCCAAATATGTCATTTCCACCCTTTAAACAAGGCAAAAATATTTTAAAATACTGGAGAAAATGAGATCTGCTGAGGACAGGCTCTGAACATTTTAATCTACTGAGAAAGTAAAGTCTTTACTCAATTCTTATTGTAAGGGTGGTACATAATATGGAATTTATATTAAACTACTCTTAGCTGTGGGACAGATGCTAGCACATTGGTCATAATTAAAGAAATGATGCCAAAAATTACTTCAAGACTTTATAACCTGAGGCTAGGTACACAAATGGCTCATTCTTTTATACTGAAACATTATTTGATGTAGTAAAACCTTGAAATAGCCTCTGAGGAAATACTTATTTCCTTATTACCTTTTAAAAATACTAGTTTTCTAACAAGTCAAACACAAATTTTGCATTTTGAGAAACTGCAAGATTGTATAAAACAAAGTCACACATGTCTATGCACACATTCAAGCATACAGAAAGTTCAGTAATCATAAAATTATCCAGCAAACCAGGTTTAGATTATTATTTTACTATCAAAATATGAAGATGCAATCTGAAACCAAGACTTCTTGTCCACAGTCATACAACCCTGAACATGCTTGATTCTGTCTGAAAACAACACCTCTTCTCTAATAGGAAAACAAAATGGCTCCCAAATTCTATACTGGTTGAATCTATTTTGGCCAATACTGGGGTCATTAATTTATCCCTTTCAGAAAAACAAGATAGCATTCTGAGAGTGGAACGAAGACCCTAAAGGAATACCAACAGTATTCTACAAATAAATTGAAAAAAAAATACTAAAACTTACATGGAACCATAAAAGGACTCAAATAGTAAAAGTAGTTCTGAAAAAATGAGAGAAATGGAAGCATTACACCATCTGCCTTTAACCTACACTATAAAACAACGTAGTTTAAACAAAATAGTTGCATGGATCAAAGGAACAGAAGCAAAAGCCCAGAAATATAGCTACATATTAATTAATAGTAAAATATCCATGACCATGCAATGAGGGGAAAAAGGTCTGTTTTACAAATGGTGCTGGGGAAATGTATGGTCAATGTAAAAGAATGACATGGGTAAACATATTTTTGGAAATTCAACCAAGCAAGGAAAACAGAAGTAAAAATAAACTTACTTTAAATTAAAAAAATTATTACAGAAGAAGAAAATACAAGTAGATTATAAAGACATACCTACTGGATCAGAGAAAAGAGTCACTCTTTAAACAATCAAAAGGAGTTAATATCCAAGAAACACAATAAAATTATTTAACAGCAAAAAAAACCCGATTAATAAATGCAACAGATCTGAATACACAATTCAGCAAAGAGGATATCCAGAAGGTCAACAGACATGGAGAAATTTTTCATTATTGTTTTTAATGAGGGAGAGGGAGCTGTAGGTCAAAACCATAAGATACTGTCTCATTCTACAAGAACAACACATATTAAAAAGGTTTCCAACATCAAGGGCTGTAGAGAATTTGGAGAAAGAGGGTACCTATCAGAGGAACATGAAAATATCAATTCAAAAAACTATATATTTTACAATATCTATTACAACAATTACTTATAATAACTAGGACATGGAAACAACCTAAGTGCCAATTGTTAAAAGACTGAATTAACAAGCTGTGTATACCCACACAATGGAACATGATTTAGTCATAAAGATGAAATGTTGCCATTTACAACAAACTGCAAGTTCAAAGACACTGTGTAGTAAAGCCAGTCAGTAAAACAAAGGCAATTTAAATATTTATATACAGACAATTTGATGATGCAAAATACTTTATTAAAAAACTAGTGGACACTAATAAATGAAGTGAGGGTTCTAAGGTTCAGAGTGTGGAGAGAGGAAGGATGAAAGGGGCATAAGGGGTCGTAAGAAAGATAAGTTCTATTTCTGTTCTGATATTTTACAGTGTCAGTTCTATAGTTGACAACACTTGGAAATGATCTAATACACCTCTTACACACCTCTTACCAATTAAAAAAGAACTACAGAGGTTAGGCTTCCATGTTCCATCCTTGCTTCAATACTCCTCAAGAATGTACTGCTTTCATTTTACTTCCCAGATGTTAAGACATGATCACTTACTGAGTTCTGATGCTATCTACTCATGCTATTTCTTCACATATCATATGGTAAAGACTTTCTGATAAACTGTGTTGCAAGAGTTTCTTTTTTGCTTACTTACTCAGTTTCACATATAATATGCCAGATGAGAGAATCAGTAAATACACATTGATGTTATCTTCCCATTGTCCTGAGTGTAAGTTTGGGGAGAGCCATAAAGGCAAGCTCAATTTGACAAAGTGAAAACCCTAAGCACACCACTGCTGCTTCAGATTGTAAACAGTGACAACTATGGTCAAAAAGGAAAACTGAGAAAATTGGATAGCGCAGTCAAAAACAGAAGACTTAAGTGTAAAACATCTTGTAGATGGAATTGTAATGCATACTCATGTCTCAAACAGAAATAAACAGAACAAAAACATATCTGGTTACTCACTGAACCACTGGGTAGCTTTTCTCTCACCAGCATGAGTTGTGGGCACACCAGGAAAAATATAGAATTAGAAAGATGTACATTTAGCATAAAAGAAACTATGTCAGGAAAAAGAGGTGAACCCTATGGGCAGAAAATCAGTGCTGAATCAAAGTGGATGGAGACATGAAAGAAAATCAAAATATAGGGGTTATCAGCAACATTTAGAGAGAGAAAATAGAAGAAAATTATATGATTAACCAACTTGACTCTACATCAGATGTCATGACTTTAAAAAGTCCTGCACTTTTCCAGGATTTACACATGGCCTTGTCCACCCACTTCCCAAAGGGAACACTTACAATATCTCACAGAATTTGTATCAAACACTTTATTCATCTTCCTTCTCCTAAGAGACTTCTAACAGCACCAATGTTACCAAACTGCTTGAATAGCTAAATGTGTGTTTGCAGTTTGCTTTTCATATTACCATATCACACATATATATTCACTTTCATGTGTAACTATTATAGTTAAGAAAGCATGTGAACACTATCAAGAAGATAAAAGGGCAACCCACAGAATGGATCGAATCATATATCTAGTGAGTGACTAATATCCAGAATCTAAAAAAAATTCCAACAATGGAGTTACAAAAAAGCAAATAACCCAATTCAAAAATGGGCAAAGGGAGAGGATTCAGGGAAGATGGTAGAGTAGAAAGCAGCAGAAATTTGTTTCTGTACTTAGACAACTTCATATTGGCAGAATCTGTCTGATATAATTATTCTGAAACTCTGAATTATGTAGAAGACTTGTAAATTCCAGGTGAAGACTTTGACTATATATTGTGGTTAATTTCAGACAACTTTGGCTCTTTGCACAGTAGTAACTACCTATCTCTGATTCCAGCCACATAGCAAAAAGCTGTACATGATTTTTGGAACAGCTCACACGCAGTCTGAGGAAGCTAGGGTGGGCAAAAAAAACAATTGTTCAACATGATACTAGAAGTTCTAGCCAGAGTTATTTAGGCAATTAGGCAAGAAAAAGAAATAAAAGGCACTTAAGTGGAAAAAATAAAAATGATCTCTTTGTAGATAATATGTTCGAGCCAGAGTTATTTAGGCAATTAGGCAAGAAAAAGAAATAAAAGGCATATAAAGTGGAAAAAAATAAAAATGATCTCTTTGTAGATAATATATTCTTCTTAGATGTAGAAAACTCTACGGACTCTAGAGAAAAAAGCTGCTAAAACAAATAAATGAATTCAACAAAATAGCAGGATATAAAGTCAACATGCAAAACTCAGTTGCATTTTTACGCACAATCAACAATCTGAAAAGGAAATTTAAAAACAATTCTACTTACGATAGGATCAAAAAGAATAATATGATTACGAATTAAGTGAGGAGGTTAAAGACTTGTACAATGAAAACTACAAGACTTAACTAGAATGAATGAAAACACATCCCATGTTCATGAATTGGAAAACTTAAAGATGACAATACTACTCAGAGTAATCCACAGATTCAATATAATCCCATAAAAACCTGCATCATTTTTAAGAGAAACTGAAAAGCTCACCCTAAGATTTATATGGAATCGCTAGAGACCCTGAATAGTCAATCTTGAAAAGGAAGGAAAAAATTGGAGCAGTAACTCTTGACTACGAAACTACAATAATCAAAATAACATAGTATTAGCAAAGTCATACATATAAAATATGAAATAGAGGATGCAGAAATAAGCTCTCATAGTTATGGTCAAATATTTTTGATAAGAGTATTAATAACCATTCAATGAAAAAAAAAGCAAACTAGAAAAGGGTTCTAGAAAACCTAGATTATCTACAAGCCAAAGAATAAAGATGATCCCTTATCTAACACCATTATAGAAAACAAATTCAAAATTGATTAAGGACCAAGATGTAAGGCTTAAATAATAAAACTGTTATAAAAAAACATGAAAAATGTTTTCATGATATTGGATTTGACAAGTCAAAAGCACAAGTTACAAAAGAAAAAATAAATTGAACAAAAGAAAAAATAAATTGAACCATGAAAAATTTTAAAGTATGTGCATAGAAAAATAGAATTTTTACCTACAGAGTAAAAATTCAATCCACAAAATGGAAGAAAATATTTACAAATAATTTATGGATTAGGGATTAATATCCAGAATATATAGAAAACTTCTAAACCTCAGCAACAAAAATAACAATTCAATTCACAAGTGGAAAAGGGACTTGAACAGATATTTTACAGCCGGGCCCGGTGACTCGTGCCTGTAAACTTCAGCCTATGAAGTGACTGGGGCTAGGGATCGCGGTTCGAGTCCCACCTGGGGCACGTAGTGAGACTTAGATCCAAAAATATATAGCTGGGCGTGGTGATGCATGCCTGTAGTCCCAGCTACCTGGGAAGCTGAGAATGGGGATTGCTTGAGGTTTTGGTACCCCGGGCAACGTGAGCCTGCGGTTCCATGGGCAAAAATAGCAAGACCTCGTCTCAAAAAAAAAAAAATAGATATTTTACACTAAAAGAAATAGAAATGGTCAATAAGCATATAGAAAAATGTTCAACATCATTAAAAAACATGTAAATGAGAACTGAAATAGGATATCACCTCATACCTGTCAGGATAATAACTATCAAAAATCAAAAGGTGTTGCAGAATATGTGGAGAAACGGAAACCTTTGAAGACCATTGGTGGAAACGTATACTAGCACATACACTGTGGAAAACAATATGGCAGATATCCAAAAACTTGATTCATCAGTTCCACAGTGGGGTATGTACCCAAAAGAATTGTAAACAGGGTCATAAATATTTGTACACCATGTTCACAGAAGCATTATTCACAATAGCTAAAACAAGGAAACAACCCAAGTGTTCATCAACTGATAATGGGATAAGCAAAATATGGTGCAAACATATGATGGAATATTGCTTGTTATAACAAGTAAACAAGTGAGAAAGTAGAGAAATTGGAACATTTGTTCACTGTTGGTGAGAATGTAAAATGGTACGGTCACAAGAAAAACAGTTTGTTAGACATAGGATTAACATATGATTGAACAATTGCATTTCAAGGTATATCTCCAAAAGAACAGAAAGCAGAGACAAACAAATACTTAAACATCAATATTCAAAAGGTTGGAACCAACAGAAACCATCAACAGATGAGCGAGTCTTAAAAAAATTATTGTATACATAGAATGGAATCTTATTCAGTCATAAAAAGGAATAAAAATATATGCTGTAACATGGCTGAATCTTGAAAACACTATGCTAAGTAAAACAAGTCAGACTCAAAAGGACAAATATTGTATGATCGCACAAATCATTTACCTGGAGTAGGCAAATAAACAGACACAGAAAGAAGAATAAAGGTTGCCAGGAGTTGGAGGGAATGAGGAAAGACTGTTCACTGGGTATGGAGTTTCTGTTAGGGATGACGAAAATGTCTTTGAAATGGATGGTGGTGATGGCTGCATGACATTTTTGTTTTTCGTTTTTGGGGTTTTTTTCTCCCCCCTTCCTGCACGATATTTTGAATGTACTTCAAGTCAATGAATTGTCTGCCTAAAAACAGTTAATCAGGTAATACTTAAGTATTTTCTTGCTAATATTTTTTTTTAACACTTGGGGAAAAATGAGAATACTGGAGATTCAGATGCAATAAACAAATGAAATACTAACATGAATTGTTATTAATATCCAGACAGACTTCCCTTTCTTCTTTCCCCTCTCCCTCTCTTCCTTTTCTTTCCTCTTTATTTTCTTTCCTACCTTCCTCAGATCTTTTCCTTTTTAAGCTCTATACCAAACAACTCTCTACTAAATAACTAAAGATTCTGGAAAGATAGACAGGAGAAGGAATTACAATGAGAATTCAATGTCAAAAAGATAAATCATATTACACCAGGGACTGGCAGAATGAGGCCATCTAAAGCAGGGATGATAAACAACCAGCAGGCAGAAGCAAAAACCCAGAAGAGTCCTTCACTCTTCAGTGAAAAAGAAAATAAAGGACCAAAAAGACTTGTATAAGCCCCAAATCTACCAGGCATTCAGTTTTAATACAACTTCTTGTTAGGATGAGATGAGTTAAATAATTCAGGCAGGGCTAGTTTCACTGGCTGTGAACTACCCAGCAAGGAAATGCCACAGGAGTGCCTGGACTCTCAGCCAGCGTAGGTCAGAGATCACATCTTACATGCTTTGTGAAAACAGTCTACCCCTCCAGCTCCCACATCCTGAGGCACAATTTGTGGGGCTGCAACTTAAAACTCTATGCCAATGATTCTTCCAAAAAGGTCAGTCCATACCTCACACAGAGGACAAGCCAGTTTTAGGCACACTCTTCCACTGCAGATTACCACTCAACTGTTTGACACCAAGAGAAAGGTTTAGTGCCAAAGAAGAAATTTGGGTATTCTTCAGTTTTTTACTTAATTTCACAAGCATTACCTAGAAACCAAGTTTTAGGATTTCAGTCTATTGATGATTCCTTTTTTTTAAAAAAGAAAAGAAAGTCTTAATGCCACTGTTAGGATTATAACTGGCAGAAATGGTCTCCTAAGATGCATTCCAACTCTAATTAAAACAGGGCTGTCCCAGAGCGCCCACTTAATTTTAATTTATATTAAGATAACACAGAAGAGCTATATAGTATATCAAACAACTGCCTTAAATCTGGTTGCATCTTCCCATTTCCATAAGCCACAAGCTTTGAGATGGATAATGTGCTGAGGGAAAGAGGCAAGATTCAAATTACCAACGTAAGTGGCACTGTTTCAGAACACAGAAGAAATTGCTTTCTAAAACAAAAATGAGCTGTACTTAGTGAAGCTACTTAAAAAGCAGAGTGCTAAAAAGATTCCGCCCATCAATAACCATATCGGTAAGACTAATAGAAACCGTATGAACATCTATTTGGGAACTGATCCTAATCAATGTTGAAAAGATTGAACTCTCATAGCTTTTCACTTAATTATACTTGCATTTGCAATCTGGATGACATTCCAAATATTCCCCAGGCTTCTTCCACTTCAGAGTTCTCTGAGCTTCTCTACTTAGAAACATTTTTACTTCTCATTCCACTCTCTCAACTTTACTTTTTTCATAGCTCCTACCACTTAACATTGTATCACATATTATTTTTCACTATTCTATTGTATATCTCTCACACCTGCATAAACATCTCCATTACATCCAGGCCCTTATCTCTGTGTTTGCTCCTGAATCCCAGCACTGGCATCACCACCTAGCACCAATGAGACTCTGGGTAACTACCCTTGTGTGATGACTGACTGATTGACTGACTGGGAAACACCTGTCCCACTCTTTTATCTTATACATGACATTATCTGAGGCTCATCAGAGTGATGTGGTTCATCACTAGGTTAATTAGAGGAAAAACTTCTCTTCCAACATAAGAGAGAATTATGCCATTCCCTGCTTCTGATGGCTTCCATGGACTGAAAAATGTCAGAGAACCTTTTGGTTCTCTCCAACTTTTACATTACCCATTTTTCCAATCTTGTCTCCTACCACTCCCTTCCACACCTGATGTTCCTACCACTTCAGTCTACCCTGGCTACTAGGCTTGTCCTATCTTTGTTGACTGTTCCCTGTCTCTTGAAAAACACTCTGCTCCTTCTTCATCTGTTAAAATTCTACCTGTCCTTCAAGACCCAGCCCAATACCACCTCCTCTATGAGCTTCCTCTTGGTTTCCTCAGTCTCAACATCGTCCCCAGAATCATCACCCTTCCCTGAGTTCCCACAGCACATTGGTCTTCCACTTTACATTCTGACGGATTTCTCTTCTTCACTAGACTGCAAGTTCTCCACTTTTATATTCACTGAACACCATAATGTTCAGCTTATACAGCTGGAGCAGTGAAAGAGGAATGGCACCCAAGTGTCACCCTTCCATGTTCAATATCAGTCCCCACATCACTCTTTTAATAATAATATTTTCATCAATCTAACTCAGTTAAAACATGACTCCAAGATGTAGTCAATATTTTAAGATATCATATTTGATATTGTTTTTTTCACACCAAGTGTTTGAAATCCACCGTATATTTTTAAATCATAGCACATCTCAATTTGGACAGGCCACATTTCAAACAATCAATAACCACACAGCACCAAAAGCGACTGTACAAGATAACATCTTTAAACAATTGCTAATATTTCTCTCAACATGAGAATTTTACTAAAAAGAATAATACACTTGTAGATCAAATCTACAAACTCAGGAAAACCAAAATGTGTTTCCCTGGATGTACTTAGTCAACTTGTTATCATTCAAAAGGATGTTTTACCTTTTTTAACTTTCATTTAATTCAGTGGAGCTGCAGCTATCAAGAACTAAGTAGGTGCTTTGATCTACTACTTTCAGTCTCCCAGCATCCCACCCAATGGCTCCAATAACCCAAAGGAAAAAAATCAGTTACTTCTGGAAATGAGATGACAGTAAACCTGACAGCACATGAAATCAGCTAGTGAACGTCCGAACACAAACATAAAGTATTTGTTTTGCAACAATGAGAAAATGGCACATTTTTTCCTCAAAGTAGAAACTCAAAAAAAAGTTAATTAATACCTCGGGTTGAGGTCTACCATCATAGCGTTCAAGGGATCTGCATTCTCCAAACTTTGTCTGATCCAAGTTATGCCCAGAGTTCACAGTACGTGCTCAATACATGTCCCCTGACAGGTGATAAGTGGGTTTACGCTGACTCTGGGTGGACAGGATGCAGATGAACACAGTACTTCTCACTACATTTTTCATACCACAGGACAGCTACTTCTTTTGGCCTACTTGAAAGTCACCATTCAGAGACTGCAATTTTGTATTGTTTCTTTGTTTTTAGGATTGACCTGGGTTATTTTTAACAAAGTGCATAAAAAAATGATAATCCAAAAATATTTTTACAAACTATCGTTCTCAGTAGAGGTGATTACATATTGTTTTTCAACCATCAATCTGTTTCTATAAAAAGGATAATTTCATGTACCTTACTAGTAAGGATAATGAGATTAATTAAAGTCAGAGATTGCCTGATAATGGTCAGTATCAGTAATAGGTGTTCACTAGTTGTTATTAGGTCACTGATAACAAACTGATAGTGACTGAGAATTCTGTAGGGCCCAAAAAGAAAAATTAGATCTATAGCTGCACAAAGTAAACATCTTTAAGATGTTCATTTGCACTACCAAAGTTGAATTGGAAAACAAAAGGCTCAACTAAAAATAGCAGACAACAAATTTGGTCCTGAGGTTTTCTTCCTTTTCTTTCCCTCCCTCCCCCTTCCTCCCTTCTATCCTTGCCAATTGAAAACCATTAAGCTCACAAAATTGACAGAAGTACATATTGTGAGGCCATGGTTTTTGTATCAGCCAACCTTGATTCTTTCTTCCTGGATTAGAACTTGAGAAGCATGGTTAAGAGTCACTGGCATCTCATAAGATCTTTCTTCAGAACACAGACTAATCATCTCTCTTCAATTCATTTCTGCTATCTTCCTTCCAATAAGAGAAACGTGAAAACCTTGCAGCTTTGTCCATTGGGGTTCGTTGAAAACTATCTGAAAGCTTCTTTGTGGAGGATAGAATGCAATGTTTAGAGGTCAGCTTAATGCAAGGCACACACATTGATTCTCAGTGAAGCACACCTGAACTTTACATTCCTTTATAACGCAATGTTACTGCAATTAAAATAAAAAATTTTAAATGTAGTTATTGCAGCAACCATTTGCAATATTACCATTGGGGGGAAAAAAAGGAAAACAGCCATATCAAAGTACCACTTAGTTGAGCACCATATCTTGTTTACCCCAGGATTAAGACATTCACATTTAAAATGTTAATGTGTTTTTCTCAGATTTAAATTAAGTTGTAGAATCTCTGATCTATAAAAGAATGTATAAAATTGAGACTAAATATCACATTGTAGACAATAAAAAGCCCTGCTCCTGTATTAGTACACATGCACACGCAGGTGCACACACTCATAACTGGTTAACCAATAGGCAATCATCAGGCACAGATCTTGCAGCTTAGAATAACTGCCATGCACTAAATGGTCTAATGATTCAAAGAGTTCCCATCTTCCCAAGCACCTTTCCTACAAGAGAAAGGAGCGCTTATAAGCAATGAAAAAAACTCAGCTCAGTTACTTAACCTCTGAACCTTAGCCTTCTCATCTGCAAAACGAAGGTTTGCTCTAGAACAGTGTTGCCATAGATGTACAATACCAGCCACAACTGCAAATTATGTGAAGTTTTTATATTCTAGTAGGAACATTTTAAAAGTAAAAAGATACATGGCAAACTCTTTTAATAATGTTTTCATCAGGCTGGGCATGGTGGCGCATGCCTGTAAGCGGCAGCCTAGGAAGCTGTGGCTGGGCCAGGGATCACGGTTCAAGTCCTTCCAGGGACACATAGCGAGACCTACTTCAAGAAAAATATAGCTGGGCATGGTGAGCAAGCCTGTAATCCCAGCTACCTGGGAAGGTGAGGCTGGGGACTGCTTGTGTCTGTGGTACCCCGGGCAATGTGAGCCTGGGGTTCCACAGGCAAAAATAGCTAGAGCTAGTCTCAAAAAAAAAAAAATAATAATAATGTTTAACACAGTTAAAACATGACTTCAACATGCAATCAATATTTTAAAATAATATCATATTTGACACTTTTTTCACACCAAGTGTTTGAAATTCATCATGTAACAGAAAAATCAGAAAGAATGTGTGCCTTGAGAGTCAAATAAGGAACATATTTGAGAAGGTGCAAATGATATAATAAATAAATAATTAAAATAATTAACTCATCAAGTAAGTGAAGGATTGAGACTTGGTCACTGGATTTATCAACATGTACCTCATTCTAAATTTAATAAGAGCATGTTCTATGTTTTAAGAATATGGACAAGTGTGGAATTTTACCTTAAACGAAGACAACATTGTAAGTAGTCTCAAAAGGAAATGGAAAGGAGAAAAATAAAATAAACTCACAGCACATCTCAATTTGGACAAGCCATATTCCAAATGATCAATAACTACACAACGACAGTAGCTACTGTACAAGCCAACATCTTTAAACAATCACTAATATTTCTCTCAATATGAGAATTTCACTAAAAAGAATAATAGATTTGTAGATCTAATCTACAAACTCAGAAAAACCATAATATGTTTCCCTGGATGCTCTTAGTCTATTTATTCTCATCCAAAAGGATGCTTTACTTTTTTAGCTTTCATTTTTTATTCAGGGGAGCTGTAGCTATCAATAAGTGCATAGGTGGTTTGATCTATGACTTTCAGACTTACCCCATTCTTGCTTCTACAACCACTGATCTACAAATCTAAAAGGTTATGAAATTCAGGACAAAGTATAATTGCTGAATGAATGAGATTTCTAAAAAAATGTAACTAGAAAAGAAAAATCTCTTAAAAGGAGAGTCCAACAGAAATGACAAAGAAAAATACTTGATAACCATTCTCTCTCCTGCATACTAAGATAATGCTCCCAAATGTGAATTTGCACATGCTTTTGGAATTGTTTCTCTAATTATTCAATGTGGACTAAGAAAGATCCCTGCTGCTCCTCCCACACTGTCATGTTTATTAGTCCCTTTGTGATCAGTGATCTGCCATTGCCAGATGGCTGGTCCGGGTTAAGAGTACAATGTGAGATCGGAGAACAAAGCCAAAACTAACTGGCCTTCCCGGGAACTGAAGCTGTGATCCTGACCTCATTAACTCTAGAAAACAGTTAACCCATCACAAATATGGGCAGCTGCATTATAAATAGACCAAGAAAGCCCACAGCCATTGTTTCAACGATACTCTGGTAGGAACAAAGTCACCCTAGATGGTGAAAGAAAATCCTGAATGTGATCATTCAGGGGAGTCAAGAATTCACCAGCCGTCTTACAAACTCCGTTTGATCTGTCATGAGCTTCCTTAAGAACATCAGCTATGGCCTGGCACGGTGGCTCGTGCCTGTAAACTTCAGCCTATGAAGCGGCTGGGGCCAGGGATCGCGGTCCGAGTCCCGCTCGGGGCAGCACAGTGAGACCTAGTTCCAAAAAAATAGCTGGGTGTGGTGGCGTGCGCCTATAATCCCAGCTACCTGGGAAGCCGAGGCTGGGGATTGCTTGAGTCTGTGGTACCCCGAGCAACGTGAGCCTGCGATTCCACAGGCAAAAAAAAACGAGACCTAGTCTCAAAAAAAAAAAAAAAAAAAAAAAAAGAACATAACATCAGCTATGGGGCTGGGCATGGTGGTGGCACATGCCTATAAGCAGCAGCTTAGGAAGCCACCGCTGGGGCCAGGGATGGCAGTCCGAGTCTCGCCAGGGGCACGTAGTGAGACCTAGTTCCAAAAAAATATAGCTGGTGTGGGGGCGCGCCTGTAATCCCAGTTACCTGGGAAGGTGAGGCTGGAGATTGCTTGAGTCTGTGGTACCCCGGGCAACGTGAGCCTGCGGTTCCAAAGGCAAAAAAATAGCGAGACCTAGTCTCAAAACAAACAAACAAACAACAATAACAACCAAAAATTTACCAGAACATAGAAGAGATTACTTTTTTTAATGCCTATCCTATTTGACTTCTTAAATACTTCTGATAATATCTGACTATAAGGCATTTATAAAACTGTTTATACTCAGCTTTACTTAAGTTACTCTACTTACACAGTTACTTAAAATAATTTTTTTAATGTATGGATTAAGAATTTATAATCTTGTACTTCTCAGATATCTGTGAAAATCATAAATATATGTAAATCTAGAATATGTATGTATATCTGCCACACAGCCACTAGTGCAAGAAGTATCTGAGTTGACTTGTTATTCTTTTTATCTATAAATTTTCACATAAGAATAAAAGTAGTAGAAACTATAATGGTAACTGACTTTAGTATCTGCCTGATACTACAGAACATACAAACTACACCGATCATTCAATGGTTATAATCTTTCGGAATGCTAACAGAAACAATGCCAATCCCTTTTAAGGGTCAAGCGTTAGCTAAAAGGAAGAAACATAAAATATAAGCTTACTAACATTTATATGTAATTTTATTAGGAACAAATGATTTTTTGAGGACTAACTTATCATATGGTCAACAATTAAATATCTCTTATCTAATCTTAGTAGAAAATGCCAATAAGCAGAAGTATATACATTTTCAAAGTATGAAATGGCTATTCTTTACAATATCATCCTTATCTGCACAAACTCTGATTTCAAAATTACCAATTAAAAAAAAACCTTTAATTGAGTGAATAAGCTGTTTAAACATATGATTAAAAGTTTAAATGCATATAGAAGCTGTATTGCAAAAACAGGAGTATTATTATAAAGGCTTAAGTATCTGATAATCATTTTATTTATAAGATACACTTCTATGTTAACAGCATTACCCAAATCACACACTATAAGAGTATGAATCTCTGAGATATAAGTGTGAAATAGTAAAATTTACCTTCCCATTGTCACTTTAAAATTTATCTATTTTTATATTCTAAGTATTATTTATAAAATAAATTTTCATAAAACATTCTTTAATTCTTTTTGACAATGGTTTTAAAGAGGAAGAAAGTCTATAGATTACCAAAAATCAAAATACCACAAAAAATTAAAGAACATTTGCAAAGAGCAAGAAAAGAAACAAACAAAAATAGCAGGTCAGCTAATGGTACTTTCTTACAACTACTTTACAAAATAAATTACTTTTATCGCCTGGTGATTTTAAGACAAATCAATAGACTATAAAGCATTCTTTGTAGCTCTTAAGTTTTCATTTTGTGCCTTAACAAAAGTCTACACTAGTCCTTAATGAAGTCTTTTTATAGTTACACAACTATTTCCTGTCTCTTCTGAAGATATATTAAATCTTTGGGAGCTTGATAAAACTGACCAATTAATTGATTCTATCATAAAACCCTAATTCCAAAATATTTACATTGAATACCAACCAAAGTCAAAATGAATTGCTGATGTACTTAATATGCTTTCTTACTTTACTAAGTCAAACATGTTCTTCAAATGAGTTCTTTCAAAGGAAACTATAAAAGATGAACCACATGGGTAAATTCTGAATACTGCCATTCAAATTCACCTAAAAGAAGGAACAGGTATATCTTCAGAAACCACCAGAAAAGAGTGTGGGGGTGAAGTGAGCAGAGATCAAATGGAACTCAGTTTGAATTCTTGCTTTATCTTTCACTAACTTTATGACTTTGGGCAAGTTAATAAAACCTTTTTGAGTCTTAATTTCAATTATCATATGGAAATACAAGGCCAACTTATATATAGGGTTTTATAAACACTAAGTTAGGTAACATATATAAAAAGACTGCTTAGTACAATACCTAGATTCATAATAATTATTCATTATATGACTATAGTTATTAGGAAACACTTAAGAACCCATTCAGATATAATTTAATACTCTAATTTCAACTGATGTTGTTAAGCATTAGAAGGAAAATATAAAAATTTAATAATAGATTTTTAAAAAACAGCCCAATTAACTTTTAAATTTCAAACTTCAGCACATTAGTACGATATATAATCACTTGGTGGATCAGAATCAGCATTTATGAATAAAATTAAATGAAAAATAAGTGTAAGCATTGTTTCAGGCATCCTCAAAGAAAATAAACATCTGTAATATCTGTATGCTGGATGATATATCTTTTTACTGTGACCTGAAAGATTTTAAAAGTCACTACACGTTATAATAATGAATATAAAAATAACTAGCTGACACAAAATGTTGCTTGACAATGTGCTGATCATATTCATATTCATACATTACTTCATTTGATCTTCCCCAAAATCTCACATATCATTTTACTGATGAAGAAACTGAGTTTAAGGTTGGGTCACTTGACAAAAGGATGCAGAATGAGTAACAGATAAATCCAGAGTTCAAATTTAGTCACCTGATTCCAGAACTTCCACATTAAACCACTACACAAGCAGCAGGTTGTAAAATATAACTTGTACTTATTAAAAGTGACTCCAAAGGCAGACTTTTTCAGGAGGCCTAATTTGAGGGTGTTTTCTGGAAATGCATCTTATCTGGGAGAAGGCAATGAGATTCAGAGGTGAAGGCACTAGGAGTGAGAGCCAGCTTCTGCCCCAGGCATTGCTGCTTCAGTGGCTAGGAGTTGGCAAGTCATTTAATCTTGATGACTCTGGATTTCCTCATCTACAAAACCTGAGTGATAACATCTGCCCTACCTCCCAACAGACCATTGTGAGAAAGCATATGTACACAAAATGGGGAAAATTCATCAGTTACAGGAGATGATTATTAATACCACATATTTTTCATAGGATATGCATATCTTCACAGAAACATTTTTCACAGAAACATACATCAAATATGATCAAAAAAGTTAGTAGGCTGTTATTTACTGTATGCAGAAACAGTTTGCACAGTTCTGTTTGTTTGTTTGTTTGTTTGTTTGTTTGTTTGTTTGAGACTAGGTCTCCCTATTTTTGCCCGTGGAACCGCAGGCTCACCGCAGGCTCATGTTGCCCAGGGTACCACAGACTCAAGCAATCCCCAGCCTCAGCTTCCCAGGTAGCTGGGATTCCAGGAAAGCGCCACCACATCCAGCTATTGTTTTGGAACTAGGTCTCCCTACCGGCCCCCCACAGAACTCCAACTGCAATCCCTGGCCCCAGCCATGGCTTCCTAGGCTGCCACCTACAGGCATGCGCCACCACGCCTGGCCTCAGTTTGCACAGTTCTTGACAAAGAGTAGGTCTTCAGGAAATGTAAAAGAAATAAACCAATTTTATCAATATGCGTACTTTAGCCACTTGTAGTTTTCATTAATTCATTCTTTCCATAACAATTTCTTGAACATTTACTTTAGGCCAGATTAGAGAAATGTGTAATACGAAAAAAAGAGAAAAAAAAACCAAAAGATTGTCCCTTCTACCCAAATGTCCCAAAACAGACAAATGGATGAAAAAGATGTGGTATATATACACAATGGAATATTACTCATCAATAAAAAATGATGAATTTACGATAACATGGATGTACCTAGAAGAAATTAGATTAACAGAAACAAGTCAGAAAGAAAAAGACAGAATCCAAATGGTTTCACTAACATATGGTAGATAGGAAAAACAAACAAAAGATCAGGAGAAAAAGTCAAAGTAAGCTAAAACCCAAACTGAAGTACACAAGGGGGGAGGGGTGACGAAGGATGAATGATCAGGGAGGGGGAGGGAATAATCAAGATATGAAATATATATTAAAAAGGATTGTCCCTTTTTTGGCAGAATTTCACAATAATTTCAATTCATTTTTTCAAAATTGTGTAGAAAACCATAAAATACAGGTTCCTCCTATAGCATAATGACAACATATACTTATTATAGTGCTTTATTGTTTGGGAAGAACTTTGTGGTAGCTTTTGTTTCTCACACTAATAACCTAAGTATGTTAAGTCAGTATCATTATCTTCCTGACTCAATTCTGTGCTGAGTTGTGCAAAGCCTTAAGAGTGAAAGTTTCTCTGATGCCAGAGGTGACTGTAAAAATCAGGTTTTGAATAAAGTACATTTTAAAGACTACTGGAAAGTAGCAATTTAGCAGCATGCTTTTATTTTTCTTCACATTTCTGAATTGAAGCAATCCATAACGCAACCATACTGCCTATCGGTGATGGATTTTTCCAAATGTATCCTTAAAAAAACACCGTTTTGATTTTTTTGTCCTTACAGGCAATACTCAGTTCAATATGTTGAGCTAGGATTCAATTTTCTCACAGAATAAAGGTGTCTGCTCTTTGTTGACTTTTTAATTACTCAAAGTGATTCTTGTATTGAGATTCCTGAGTCACATACAATGCCAAAAATAATTATTAACCATTTTGCATATAATGTAACACCTACTATAAGTTTTTACAGGTCAATATGGATTTAATGACAACTCACTGAACTGAAAATTTGCTAAAGGATATTTTCTAAGGACCTTTTACTAAAATTGCCTTATCCTTTGTATTCTAACCACTCCCTCTCCATCACCACCTCCCAACACACACACACACACACACACACACACGCCTGCACACACACACACACACACACACACACACACACACACACACACACCCTCACCAGCACCAGATTAGTTTCTGGGCCATTATTCCTAAAACCTTATTAAAATTTCACAACACATGGTCGTAGTTACGAGGCTTTCTCCCCTCTCGCCCAATCCACTGAATCTTTGTATCTTTAAATAACATGCATTGTCTCTTAAAACACAGAATTCAGAAAATTACTCCGATGCTTTGATGCTGTGAATATCTACTATAAAATGTAAACGTGTGTCCTGTGCACCGACCACCATGAATAAAAGTCATACCCCACCCACCGTATTGTAGGGCTAGGAGGTCCAACTGGCCACTACAGAGCTCTAAAGAAAGAACCGTTACAGGACCGGGCACAGCATCTCAAGAACCCCTGGGAGAAGACAAGGAAAACACATCTTACACCACTGGCAACGAGCAGTGTTTCGAGTCCAGCCCGTGGTAAACAGGGAAAACCTTTGTCTCGCCACAGCCACCAAACTGGTGGCTCCTCCGAATTGGGGCGACAGAGTTTGTAGGAAATGGCTTGGCAGAGGTTAAACAAAGCAATGCAGCCCCGCCGGAGGGAGGGCTGAGCCGGTCGGTCTGAGGGCGTCCGAGATCCCAGACGGCCAGGTCCCGCTCGACCCCGGCGCCGCCGAGAGCCGAGCCGCGGGCCCGGGACGGGGCGCCCGGGCGAGGGCGGAGAGCGGGCACCCAGCGGTCCCAGCCTCCGGCCGAGTTCCCCGGGCGCGCCCGGCTGCAGGTCCTCGCTGGATCCGGAGCGGCGCGCACCGCGCACAGTGCCTCGGGGAGGGTCCGCGCCGCACGCGCGGGGACGCCGCCCCGAAGTCCGCGGGCCGCCGGCCGGTGACCCCAGCCCCCGGGGCCAAGGGGCCGGGTCGCGTTTCCCGGGAGAGCGCGGGGGCCCGCCCGGGGGGTCGGGAGTATCGGGGAGCCCGCCCGCCGCCCCCATTGTCTGGCTCCGGCCGCCGGCCGGACGCCGCTCACCTGAGGTCCCGGGCCGGCGCCGGGGCGGGCAGCGCGGCCGGACGGCGACGGGCGGTCCCGCGGGGCGGCGGCCGCGGCGGCCCCCCGCACCAGCAGCCTCCGCAGCAGCACCGGCGACGCACCCGCCTCTCAGGCGGCCGCGGCCTCCATTGCTCTCCCCGCCGCCGCCACCGCGCGGCACTGCGCGCCGGCCCCGTGCGGCGTGGTCACATGCTCCGCCGGCGCCTCGGGCGCTCGGACCCGCGCCGCCGCCCCGCCCGGCCTCCCCCCTGCGCCGCGGGCCGACGCCCCGAGGCCCGGGCCCCTCTCGGGGGATGACGTGGCCGGGACGGTTCCCCGCCTCGGGGGTGCCCCGCGCAGGGCGTGGGGGTGGTCGTCCCACCGCGCTCTGCGGGGCTGACCCGAGTGATGGCTGCAAGCCTGGGGGTTCACAGGGGCGCCCCCGCGAGCGGGGCGGTAGGGGGTTCACAGGGGCGCCCCCGCGAGCGGCGAGATCCCCGGGCGCCAGTCACCGCCTCGGGCTACAGGTACGATTTCCCCCCACACCTGGCTGAGCCAGAGACAAACGGGAGCGACCTGGACTCCGGGAGCTTCAGAGAGCAGAGTGCCTGGCGTTGGGACTCCTGAAAGTCGAAGGTGCGCCAAGCTGCCCCTCAGAGAAAGACTGGAAACTGCCAAGTCTCTGTGCAGAAAAGCGGAGTGACATCGACAATTGGGCATTACTGTTCCCAGTTGTAATGAGTATTTTCTTTTGTGACTTAACTGTAGTTACCGAGTTTCCCCAAGCTTTCTGCTATGACAATTTTGATGGATCTCGTTGAGTCCCACTTGTTTCCTTTACAATGCATGTAAAAATGCTGAGAAATTGCTTAATGTCATTATTAGGCTATGTAAAGCAAAGCACAGAAGGAAAGAAAAAAAAAAAAACCTCAGTGACAAAATGATTCCCTAAGAGGTACGCACTATTGAGCCAGTTTTCCCATTGGCAAAAACAGGACTAACCACTAACTGCAGGTGCATGACTTAGAAGCACCTTTGATAGTGGGAGAATCTCTTGCAATTGAGGTTTTCTAAATATTTTAATACCACCACAAATTATGGTTATGTACTTTTTTGACTAAAGATTCTATTCGATTTTTCAGTGCTTACATATCCTAACTCATGTCTTTATTCCAAATAAGGATGAATTTTAGAAGGTGCTGAACAAAATTTCTTGATTTGATTCAGTAGCACTGTACATTTCCAGAATTGAAAAATTAAATATATTGAGAACATATACTGGATTTTCTTTCTCGATACACCATAGTTTTACCAGCTACATGAAAGCACAATCTATATAACATCAAAAATTATCAAGTGTAGTTCTATATCTTTCAGTTTTGTGGGGAAAGATACCCTAATATACCTTTAAATATCGAGTTTTGGAGAATTTCTGCTCTAGCTAGACTAGACTTTGGTCTCAGAGTCCTCAGAAATCAGAAGTTATCAGCCACTATTTTTGACAGACACTATCTTTTCCCTCTATTTTTAAACATACTGGTTCATAATTACTATATACAAGACTATAATGACAGTGTATCATATCAATCAGCCCACTCACTGTTCCACTTGTGAAATAGCTAACTGCCCTTCAGTGAAGTCATAGATATTCAGAGACTACAATACAACACATAGGAAAGATGCAGAACATTAGAAAAATTTTAAATATTTAACCACTTAAGAGTTCTATCAGGGGTTATAGAAGAGATATGAGAAATAAATCATAGTTACACCAATAAATTCAGAGTTGGTAAATTTGTCCTCTAAGAAACCTTTGACTGTCAATGTCTGAAGACATTTTTGGTTGTCACAACTGGTTGGCAGGTGCTACTACTGGCATCTAGTGGGTAAAGGCCAGAGATGCTGTTCAGCATATGCAATGCAAGAGACACAACCAACATGTCAGTATTGCCAAGAATGAGAAATCCTGAGTAAGACGAAGAATTTCCAAAACCTCTTGATTCTTTACTCAACCTTGTCTGCTTGTCATTCCTTTCCCTGTGTGATCATACTACATTTTCTTAGTGCTTGACAAAAGAATACAATAGTAATATTTTTTGAGCTAATGAACTGAGTAGAGCAAAAAGTAATTGTGTCAATTACTTTTAAAGCATTAGAAATATAAAGTATTAGAAATACAGTGGTATAGGAAGTACCTTAATTGGCCCTCTAATTTCAAAGATTTCACCCTGTAGATGTTGTCCTGTTGGTTGACAAACCTGAAGCTTAAGTCTAACACTCCCTAACAATCAGGGGTGTCTGATAAACCCCAACAAAATTGAGCCAGGCACGGTGGCTCGTGCTTGTAAGCTTCAGCCTATGAAGTGGCAGGGGCTAGGGATCGCGGTTCGAGTCCCGCCTGGGGCCCGTAGTGAGACCTAGTTCCAAAAAAATAGCTGGGCATGGTGGTGCGTGCCTGTCATCCCAGCTACCTGGGAAGCTGAGGCTGGGGACTGCTTGAGTCTGTGGTACCCTGGGCAACGAGAGCCTGCGGTTCCACAGACAAAAATAGCAAGACCTAGTCTCAAAAAAAAATAAAAAATAAAATAAAAAAATAAAAAAAAAAAACAAAAAACCCCAACAAAATTCAGAGCTCTGCTTGCCTTATGAAGTTTCTTGGGACTAAGTGACAGATGCACAATGCTCAGTTCCTCCTGCACAGTGGGAAAAAAGAGATCCACCCAAAAGGAAGTTTAGCTCCTTGTTGGACTTTTTAGGAACTGGAAATAGTATGCACCTCACTTGGGCATTCTATTTAGACTTTTATATCAGCTAACCCATAAATTAGCATTCCTTGAGTGGGACCCAAACCAATAGTCATGAATACTTTCTTTGTCCCCGACAAATAAACCTATATAGCAGCCTGGCAAAAGAACCCTAAGGTCTGCCTCAGTCAGGAAAATGCTTGGGCTGGCCATCTGACCTGCTGCCATCCCCATCCATATTCTATGTATAAAAACCAAAAAAATTGAGGACATAACCATTTTGCTTTGACTCAAGCTGCCAATGGCAGCTCTAGAACACAGGTTCTGCCTAGTGTACATACAAACACACAGACCAGCACAACCTGTAAAAATCTGATGCCAATTTATATGCTTCTCCTGATGACTGAGCAGCCCTGAGTTATGCCATGCATGGCCACCAGGCAGCAACATTGGTGACACCGTCCATCCTTCTTGAACCAAACCGATGTAATGATCCAAATCCAGTTTAACAAGCACCCCCCAAATTGGAGTGACTTGTGTGTCCCTTTCCGTGGTCTCTCTGTATATTGGGGGAAGATAAGGTCTGTTTATGCCATATGTATTGCCCCACTGCCTATGCCACCAGAGACTAGCAGGTGATACTAATAATTGCCTGAGACTTAACGGATGATAGATTGACTTCAGATTAAATCCTGAATGTGTAAAATGGCACCCACTGTACTGTGTGGTAGTTACTCACAATTAGCTATATCTGGGATTCTGGCCCGCTGTTGGCGTCCTATTGATATTAGCACTAGTGAATGTTCTCTGAGACAAATGAAACAGGCTTGGTCCTAGCCTCTGTTGGTCAGATTAAGCAAGGTGGAGTGGCACACTTACATGAAAACTCAGGTTTGGCTAAAAAGACAAGGGCAAAGGAATGGCATGGGATGGGTAATTTGTCATAGACCCCAAGCATTCCTACACATTCATGTTGTGGGTATGCCAACAATACAAGGTCCTGATCAGTCTTTTTTCTTTTCTTTTTTTTTTTTTTTTTTGAGACTAGGTCTTGCTATTTTTGCACGTTGCCCGTGGTACCATGAACTCAAGCAGGTGCACGCCACCATGCTCAACTATTTTTTTTGGGACCAGGTCTCAATATGTTGGCCCTGGGTGGGACTCGAACCGCGATCCCCAGTCCTAGCCACAACTCCATTGGCTGTCGCTTACAAGCATGTGCCACCGTGCCCGGCCTGATCAGTCTTTACCCTCGTCATTTTTCAGCATTTTGTTTGAACTGAGAAATCTTGAGGGGTGAGGACAATGTCTCCTTTTAGGACTAAGAGCAACCTTATTTATTACTTGGCATAAGAGATATTTCTCTGTTTTTTCAAGGCTGTGACATGAACCTTTGCATGCATAGTACTCATTTGAGCTTTTGCATGTTGCCCCATAGGACCGAACTCAATGAAACCAATACAAACACGATGCTTCTGCTACTTGCTATACCATAAAATATTTTTGTCTTTAACCTTATTTTCTGCCAGTATCAATGAAGTAATACTTGGTTGACTTATGATGAAGGTAAAAATCAAATTTCAGACGTCTACATTTGACTATCACTCAATTTCTTTTCAGATGTTGCTGTTGAGTTCTACATTATTTCTTGTATTAAATGTAGTGCTTTTAGTATTCGTAAAACATCCATTTCAGATAGTGTATTAGCACACAATTGTCTTCACATGTATTTTCCTGACAGCTGATATAATTGTAGTTATTTCCCCTTTTTTGTTTTGAATTATGTATTAATTTCTTGATACATCTTGTTTCAAAAAAGGTCAATAACTGACCCAACTTTGCTAATGTTATTGTTCTTTATTGCTGTTATTTTTTTTCTTTTTGGTCTTTGTTATTTTCTGACAGGGACCTCTTTACTTTTCCCCCAATCTCTTGAGTTAAATACTTGTTCATTTATAAAATGCTTATTTCTCAATTAACATTTTTTAAAGTTTATGGATTTTCCCCTAATCACTTCTACTTTACCTCTGTGTCTTACCACTTTGATTAGAGATTTTATCGCTTAATATCAGTTCTAAATTATTTCATTTTCATGACTTCCACTTTTATCAAAAGGTAGCAGAAGATTTTTTTGTTTCCAAATACATTGAAATGTCTTCTATACCTTTATTGTTTTCTAATTTTATGCATCATGGCCAAAGAGGTTTATATGATTTAACCCTTTTAAATTTGAGATTTTTAAAGAATATATGACCTGTATTTTTGTTGTTGTTGTTGTTAGAAATGTGTATGAAAAAAATGTTTATTCTCATGACTGTTTTCTGGTGAGAATTCTTTTCTGGGTTGCAGATCACAGACTTCTTGTATGCTCACACACCAAAGAAGGTGAAAGAGCTTTCTGAGTGTTCTTTTTATAAGAGCACTATTCCATTCAAAAGGGTTCTGCCCAGATAAAGTAATCACCTCCTTGAGTTCTACCTCATAATACCATCATACAGTTTCCACATCAACGTTTTAGGGGGACATAAATTTTGTCACTAATAGATATAAATCTGAGCCTTGATCCTTTCAGATGATCTATTTTCTCTCTGAAAACTTTGCAAACTTCTCTCCCATGTCTTTGTATTTAAAACTTATTATGACTAAATATGGGTCTTGCTATTTTTATGAGTCCTAGCAATAAAGATCTCAGACATTATCCTTTGAATTTGGTAAATTTATTTTTCTGCACTCCCTTTTACTACATCTCTCTTCTAAAGCTCTTGTTGGAATGTTGGTACCCCTATTCATATCCTCCACAATGCTTAGCTTTCCTTTTAAACTTTTAATTCTCTTTCGTGTCGTTAGAATGAAATCCTGCATCTATAAAGCACTAATTTAAACTCATCTATATTTGTATTCCATCTACTGTTATTCCCATAACCTTGTTCACACCTAGTATTTCAATTTTTTGTCTGTTGTTTTGTTCTTATTTGATAAATGTTGAGCTTAGCTGTTTTAGGAAGAAGGAAATTATGAAACTGTGGATGCTGAGCAGCTTTTGGTGCAGCAGTAGCGACTTGTGGGAGAAACTTTGAGGCTTAACTTTGAGTTAACTTTCTGTAGTGGAGCAGTTTAAGCTTTTTACAGGTTGAATTGTTTGAGAGCTGGTTTGTTTATATTTTGAGTTTTTTTAAATATACTTATTAATACTGCTTTTTTGTAATTAAAACGTTTTTAAACTAATTTTACTTTAGAATTAACTTTATTATATACAACTGTAAATTAAAGCATTTTTGGCTTTTTGATTTTGGTTTTTTACTACTTTGTATACTTTATTACAAAATTGTGTGAAACTTTTATTAGCATCTTGAAGTTGTTTTGTGTTTTATTTTTTTAAATGTGTAAAATGCCATTCACAAACCAAATAGGCTCATGCAGTTGAGATGGAGCCAACTCCATTTTGCCTTAATTACCTCCGGCAAACTGGAGACAAAATCTAGCATTAAGATCTTTTACAAGTGTAATAGCACCTGCCCCTCCAAGAATATTTACCTAAAAAAATCCTTCTTAAAAAGATAGCCCACTTGTAAACCATTCCCTTGTCCCCAATTACCTCTCAAAAATTAATGTTAACCAATTTTGCTACCCCCCTCACCATTTCCCTTCCTTTAAAACATGTCCTAAATTGTACCTGCCCAAGTCACTTTTTTCCTGTCAAAAGCCTTTATAAAAACTTGTAAAAGTTATTAAAATTTGCTAACACATACTTTCATTCAGCCTCAGCTTCTATATGGCTGTATAAATCTCTCTCGTTCATCCTCTCTTGTACCCCATATTCAGCTCTCAACAAAATGTCCTATCGTCCTTTGAGGAAAAATTTGATTCAATGTGTTCTAAAACAAGGGGACCAAGATACCTTAATTTTTTAGAGGAAAGAGGATGGTGAGAAAGTTGGAAAGGTGGCTAGGGGACAGATTGTTGTGGGTTTTGTCGTTAATAATAGTGCTTGAACTTATTTTCTATGTTAGAACGTCATTTGGGATTGGAGCAGTCTATGTATAGGAAGAATGAGTTGCTCTGTACGTACATCACAGAGGAAAGGAGTGAAATGGAAAAACCATTTAGAAGGTGTTACAGTAATCCAATAGGGAGATGATCGCTTGGACTTGGACAGCAGACGTGAAGATGAATGTGGTGGTTATAATGTTTTTGTTTTTTGTTTTTGAGACTAGGTCTATTTTTGCTGGTAGAACCGCCGTGTCACGTTGCCCAGGGTACCACAGATTCAAGCAATCCCCAGCCTTAGCTTCCCAGGTAACTGGAATTACAGGCGTGCACCACCACACCCAGCTAATTTTTTGGAACTAGGTCTCACTACGTTGCCCCGGGCAGGACTCGAACTGCAATCCCGGGTTCCCGCTGCAGCTTCCTAAGCTGCCGCTTACAGGCACGTGCCACCGTGCCCAGCTATAATAAATGTTAATAGACAGTTGACAGGACTTGCTAATCAAATAGATGTGGGATATGAGAGGGAAACGACCAGGATGTCAAGGTCCCTGGACTAAACTAAGCAAAAATGGGTTAGATGTTTAGCACGACATATTTAAGTGTAGCTGTTGAATATAGACTTAAATATGTATTTAGAATTCAGGAGGAAAAAGGGAGCCCAAGTTTTTACAAATGAGAGTAAATATAGCTAAACTGAGGTTCTAAGGTATTCCTGTTTTAAAATTAGGAAGATGTTCACAACAATGTAAATGAGCTTAACACTACAGTACACTTAAAGTGATTAAGATGATCTTTCTTTAAAATAATTTATATATATATATATTTCACATCACTTCGGTCCCTGGGGGGTCACCCACCACCTCCCCTCCCCCGACCGCTCCAGCTGGTCCCCACTCCCTCATTGTGTACTTTCATTTGGTTGACCATATATTAGTGAAACCATTTGGTTTCTGTCCCTTTCTATCTGGCTCGTTTCTGCTAGTATGATTTCTTCTAGGTACATCCAGGTTTCCATAAATTCATCAAATTTGTCACTTTTAATTGATGAGTAACACTCCATTGTGTATATATATCACATCTTTTTCATCCATTCGTCTATTCTGGGGCATTTGGGTTGTTTCAATGTCCTTGCAATTATAAATATTGCTGCAATAAACATCCAAGCTCAGGTGTCCCTTTGTACCCACATTGAGGTTTCCTTTGGGTAGATTCCCAGAAGAGCGATTGCTGGGTCAAATGGTAGTTCCATTTTCATTAATTTGAGGGTTCTCCACACAGCTTTCCATAATGGCTGGACGAGTTTACATTCCCACCAGCAGTGTAAGAGTGTTCCTTTCTCTCCACATCCTCGCCAGCACTTGTTGCCCATTCTTTGGATGTGGGTCATTCTTACTGGTATCTCATTGTGGTTTTGATTTGCATTTCCCTTATTGTTAGTGACGTTGAGCAATTTTTCATGCGCCTGTTGGCCATTTGTATTTCCTCTTTGGAGAAGTATCTTTTTAGTTCTTCTCCCCTAAGATATCATCTTATACATTTTTATAATACAAGTCCACATTATATGAAAAAAAAAATTTGTGAATGTTCAAGAATACACTGAGATTGAAAAACAGTAACCAGAAAATTTGTGAATGTTCAAGAATACACTGAGATTGAAAAACAGTAACCAGAAAAGGAGTTTTCTATTGAAACAAAATTATTAAAAATGTTTTGAAAAAGATGAAAAAATTAGATTGTCAAATGCTGCTGAGGGAGTGGCCTCTTGGATTTGGCACAAGAGTTGTTGGTGCTTTGTCAAAAATAATTTCACTACAGTAATGAGAACAAAGCATGACTGCAGTAGTTCAACATGGCTGGTAAACGGGATGGAGTAGTACAACTTTTCAAGGAATTTTACAATGCAGGAAATCAAAATTGATTGGTATGTATATAATTCGAAACACATCAACATCAAAAATGATTTGAAAATATGGGGTAAATTACAGGAGTATTCTGGAATAGTTGAGGGGATGGATACTGGTCACAACTAGATGGAATGGCTAGAGGTTAAGAGATGATGTCAGTAAGAGGAAAGGAAATTATAGAAACAGACCTGATGTTAAATAGATTTGGATGGTGAGAGAGTTCTTTTTCCTATTTTCTCAGGGTAAAAAGAAACAGTGAGGTGCTGGAAGGTCTGAGTAAAAAGGTGTGGAGAGGCCAAGAACAGGAATTGTCGTGCTGCAAGGCCTACATTTTCTGGGATATAAATGTAAATGGGCATGGTTATTTCCTCTCCAGTCATTCATGGTCAACTGCTTAGACCAAGATACAGAGTGGCTGGAGTAGCTGGATAAAAACAAAACTTGGATTTTAGGTTCAGAGGCACAAGAAGATCAAGGGAATATGCAAGAAAAATACCTGTGCTAGATAAAGGGGACAGTGAGAGTGGTGAAATTACAAAGGGGGAGAAGAGAGAACATATTGTCTAGCTATAAAGAGCTGGGAGCAGAGTTTCGAGAAAGGATAAGCAAGAGAGATTGACAGTCAAAGACTGCGGGCTATCAGAAGCATGGCTGGTAGCAACTATATGGTAAATTACTAGGCCTTTTATAGTGTATAGGCAAGGGGGAAAAAAGGTGGCCAAGAGAATGTTTTATGATTAATTACCTAGGGAAGACAAATGGCTAAGGTACACTAAAATTTGGGTAAAATATCAGATCCTGTGAGACAATGGTGGGCAGGGGGTTTACTATACCTTTGTTGGTAACGCCTATGGAATGTTCCTTAAGATAAACATTGGAGGAATGGAGAAGCTGCTCTTTCATGTCAGGCCTGTCTTCAGTGTTCTGAAGCCAGATAAGATAGTGAAATGAAGCTTTCCTCATTTCACAGCATGAGTCCAGTCTGGTGTCAGCTGGCAGCCTCTGATAGCCATCCTACTAGAGTAAAAGATTGTTGCAGCATATTTTATAATTAGAATCCTAGAAAGAGGGGTAAGATGCCAGAAGTTTAGATTTTTGGATGTAATGACAAAATCTGTTTTCAAACTATAGGTCATGAAATCCATTTGAGGTTCCGTTTCAAAATTAGCATTCTAAAACACTGGCACATTAGAATAATCTGGAGTATCTAAAGGAAGATAATGCCTATACCTCACTCCTAAAAATTCTAGTTTAGATTGGTGTAGTATCAGATATTAATTTTTTTTCAATTAAATCATCGACAAAACTCCAACATGCAGGTCTGATCAATAACCAATGGTACAAGACGACATAGATATACAAAGGTTGATGAGTCAAGTAAACCAGGTGCTAAAATCTAAGAACTGGAGAGATGGGCATGAGTTCAGATGTGCAGAAAAACTGCAATGAGTGGGATAGCAGGTGGCACAGTTAGTGATAATGTCCTTGACAAAGAGCATCTAGAGCATCTTTATTGAGAAAATGTGCATATACAAACTGGTTTATCCTTTTTGTAAATGGATCACAAACAGAAGTTGTGATTTTTTTGTATTTTGAGATAAATAGAAATAAATGTCAGTTTGAAAAAAATGTGCTAGGTATCTAAGTTCAGTGATTTCTCTATATTACTCCATAACAAAGTTTGAGTTGAGTAAATTTTATTTAAATTTTGGAGAATACTATCAAAATTATTTAAAAATTATTAAGAAATAAATTGAAAAATCTATACATGAATTCATACAAAGAAGGTGAGCTATATTAAATTACAAAAATGTTGAAGAATAAATCATCATACCCAAAGACGTACTGAATTATTCAATGGGCATAACCTGAAATATAAGGCATCTAAGTATTAGAAAAAGAGCACTGTCTCCCTGACACGTACATATTTACACACACACGCACACACACACCACTTTATTAATCCGTGGTGGTGGGGGGGACAGAATGTATTCTAAATAACTGGTTTTTCATTTCCTCTGTCAGTTTTTAAATTCTTTTTCAATCATAATGAAATCTATTAAGAAGAGGATTTTCTCCACATGTGTTCAGTTCAAAGATGATTAGTCAGTCACTGTAGCTGACATTCTATTTTGTACTTTTGTTCTATATATATATGTTATATATATAAGAATAAAAATGGTTTTTTAAAAGAACTTTAATATGAATAATAAAAAATGGTTTTCTAATTTATATGTCATAGTTTAGTATTTACATACTATCTTGGAAGACTGATAAATTACAACATATAAGTGTAGAAGCAAAAAACTGGTATCTAACATGGAGTTTTAACAAAATGTTTTACTATATTTAACCTGCATACTTTTTTAGATTCTGAAATTTTAAATTAATATACTCAGGAATTTTATTTAATTTAGAAGAATACTCCCAATTTTTTTTACAAATTATAAATTCAGCTTTTAGTTTGATTTCAATAAAATCTGCATTATGAAAACAGCCTGTGAGAGTCAAAATATAGCATATAGTATATAAGTGTATCTTTCCATTATAGTTCTTTAAATTGGCAATAATAAATTATTTCTGGTAACCATTATTTTATCAAGATATGACTGACCTAAATATAATCCCATCAGTGATAGCAAATTGGTGAATAATTAATTTTAGACAAACAAGAAAAAACTTAAGCATGACAGCATAGTATCCAAATTGATAATCCTTGTTAATATATTAAGGATATGGGTTAAAAACATAAGTATGAACACTGAAAACATGTAAAAAATAAGCTCTGTAAGAATATTTACACATATATATCATGGCTCCGTAAAAAAAAAAAACTAAAAGAAAAAGAAATATTAACATAAGAAAAATTAATGTTATATTAAAATATAATGTTAATAATACATTGAGTCAATTCACAGTATAAACACATTTTGAGGAGTAAGTCAGGAATAATAAAAATACAGATCAACTTCAGTTAGTGATATTAATACATATTTTGTTTGCCAACTATACACATATACATAGCTCTTTTAAAACAATTTTTCTATAAATATTCACTGATTGAAATAAAAGTTGACAGAGGTAGAATTTGTGTTAATGTTCATGATTTTCAGGAACAAGTACTTGAATTATTTCATTACTGTTCTGTCCTTTTAAAGATCCACATAGCCAATGTATTGAAAAACCATCATTCTGAAAGGGGAGAGGAAAGAAGAATGATAAACAAAAGCACTCAATATTTTCACAAAAAAAACTGAAACCCAGTGATTTTTACTGAAATTACAGTCTCTAAGAAAATCTTTGCCCACAATATCAAGTTATATTAATAGTTAAGAAGTACTGCTCTATAATTCAAAAAGATATTCCCTTTAAATGATCAAAGTATATCAAAGTACTAAATAAAGTGAAAAGAATCTGCAATAATCTAGTATACTGAGAAAAATCACACAAAAGAACACACAGATATACAATGCCCAGGCTTGAGATATATATATGATATATCATATATATATGATATATATATGAGCACTATAAATTCTGTTGTTTGAATTTGAAAAATAATGTAATACACAGTAATTATTTTTGAAATATTTTGATCTGTGCTATCTAATCATCTTACCAATTAAAACATACATCATACATATAGTATCATATGAAAAAATCCCACAATGGAAAGAATGAGACAGCAATTCCATTTTTCTGTACCTAGGAAGACATGCTAAAGAAGAAATTATGAGATATATTGTATCTAATACTGTTGTAAAATATAATAACAAGCTAAAACAAGGAAAAATAATAACAAGTTATATGTCCTATGAGAAACGATAAATCATAAACAATTAAGAGTGATATTATCTTTGTCTTAAAAAATGTTTTTTAATTGGATAACATTGGTTTACAAGACAGCGTATGATTTAGAGTTATGGGATCACTCCCTCAGATATTGCTAACACAACACACCCACCACGAAGATGCCCATATTTCTCCACCATAGTCTATTGTGCCTTTCCGCTTTGCTCTCCTCATCTCTTCCTTCCTTTTAGTGGTCTCAGTTAATAGTAATTTAACGTGACAAACCATTAGATCACTATTTTAAATGGCATTTTTGAAAATACTTGTAATAACAAGAATGCTTGCAACAATATTAAATGGAAAAATCCCAACAAAACAAGACAGAATAAAAGCTACTTAGAGCAGGATCTCTTAGAATAGTATATGTATACAAATATGTGTGTGCAAGTATGTATATGATTGTTATAAATTAAATAAGAGAAGGAAGCATTAAATGCTATTTCATCTCTTTTCTGGGTTGTAGGATTAGAAGTGATTTTAATTTGCACATCCATGTTCACTAGCAGCATTTTCACAGCAGCAACCCAAAAGTTCATCAACTTATGAATGAATAAACAAAATATTGTGTGTGTATATATATTTCACTGTATATATATATATATATATAGTGAAATATTACATATAGACATATTATATATATTTTATTGTATATCTATATATACAAATATACAGTGAAATATTATTCAGGAATAAAAAAAGAAATACTAATATGTGTAAAATATGGAGAAACCCTGAACCATTTCTTTTAGTGAAATAAACCAGACACATAAAGACAAATACATGATTTCATTCATATGAAAATCTAGAAAAGGCAAATTTATAGACAGAAAAGTAATTCACAGGTTACCAGGGTTGGAGAGGGGAGATCAGGCTGTGGAGCATTATTAATTAATGGGCACAAAGTTTTTGCATGGGGGATGAAAGGTTTTAGAAATAGTGGTTGGTGATGGTTGTATTATGGTGTGAGTCTGATGCAATAAGGTGTACATTTAAAAATTGCTAAGATGGCAAAATTCATATTATATATATTTTATCACAATTAAAAAAGGTTTCTTAATTCATCACAGTTTTAGAGATTGTAAAATACACTCTATTAGTAGTTACTGAATTATAGTGCGGGGATCACTAAGAGTCCCCAAGACTCTTTAGGGAACCTACAAGATCAAGCCTATTGTCATAAATTTAAGAAATTATTTGCTTTTTCAAATAAGTTTTAAGTTTTGCAGAAGCTACATAGCATAATGGGCAAATTACTAAATACTTTAGATTTGCAAGCCACAGCTACCTGATAACTACTGCATTCTTCCACTCCAGGAAAGCAACCTCAGATAATATATAGACAGACAAGTGTAGTTATGTTCCATAAAGCTTAATTTACAAAAAATAGGTGGTGGAGTAGATTTGGCTCATGACCCTAGTTTTCTAATCCTTGAACTAAAATGCAACTATGAGTCAAGCATGAGAAAATGTGTCAAAACTGTTATAAAGCTTTATAATGAGAAGCTGAACCTCCATCTAATAACATTCAAATTAATACAGCAGCATAATAGGTGTGAAGAGACAGTGATTACAGCCATCACTGAGAAGAGTATCTCAAAGTGAAAGTAGAAAATAAATTTTTAATCAATCAAACAAAAACACAAACAAGCAAGAGTACAGCAATCAGGAACTATTTAGACCTAGGCCATACAAACACCCATAAATGCTGGGGAAATCAGCATGTTAAAGCATAGCACTAATATTCATAATGAGAATTTTGAGTCATCAAGGGAATGCTTAACACTTAATTATCTTCTACATACTTGCAATGAGACGTAAAGAAATGCATATTAAAAAAAAAAACAAAACAACTTACTTTACTATTTCTACCAATGAGTCTGCATTGTTCAGTACCTCCCTTTCAAACATAGTTCTCACTCATGCCTCTTTCCCATTTGTTCCCATTTCTAAGAATCAGCCCAACCCTCTGACCCTGCCCCGGTCAACTGTGTTCTCGTTCTTTACAAGTCCCCTGGAAAACAATTTCACTCCAATGTATATGTCCAAAAGAAATGTACACATCTATGTACTGACATCAGTTAATATACTGACATCATATCATTATTTTTAAAGCTCAAACTGGAACTTATTCTACGAAATGGGTAACAAACTGGTGAGACCACCTAATGTTACACTTTGCAGTATTAAGATTGAATAATCTAGAAGTACAGGCAAAATGTATATGTGCTGCCAAAGCAAACATGAAGTACAGGCAAAATAAATCTCACAAATGTACTGTTGAAAAGATCATTCATAAAATGCCCAAAAATAGGCAAAAAAAACTATCTATGCTTTTAGAGACAGGGAGTTCAAGAGGACTGATGTCTCATTTCTTGATCTAGGTGCAGGTTACAGTGTATGTTCAATTTATTAAAATTCATTAAGTTGGTATTTATGATAGGGCACTTTCTATGTATAATATAACTTACTCCGAAAAATCTATCGTAGCTGATTCTGAATCGATTCTACTATTCATTTCATACCCTCTTGTCTCTGTTTCTGGTTTCTACCCTCCCTACAGTATCCACAGGTACAGCTGTGAAGTTAATCTGCCAAGAGTTCTTAGATCTTAATCCTTCACATGCACCTATCCTATACTCACCAAAGTCAAAGGTTCCTGACTTAGAGAATAAAGCCTCTAAGAACTAATTTTGCCTCACACACAATATATATGATCCATTGTACCTTCCACACCTTTCTCCCTCACTATTTCTCAACAATCTAAAATTCCTGTCAGACTGACTATACTATGTCACATATTTTCTTGTTTCTATGTCCACATTCACAGTTTACCACCTATGATTGATATGTGATTTTGGCACTCCTAATGCCTTGTTATGAATGTCTTCTTTTTAGAACGTGGTATGATTATTTATGTAGAATAAAATGTACAGGCTGTATCACTCACTCCAATAAGATTTTACAGTTGATTATATTAAAGAGGTCCCCTGACCAAATGTCCAGGCAATTAGCTTGCTCCTCACCCAGAATACCACTTTCTGAATTTTTTAAACTGTAGATTAGCTTTGCTTGTCCTTGGTGTATATACTAACCTTTCTGATAACTATTAATTCATATGCTCAGGAGAATGTAAAGGAGACTTTAGAGTAGAACTAAGAGGTGGTGTAGGAAGACCATGCCGACGCATCTCTTGGATTGCTCGTTCTCTGTCAGTAAATATCAAAGAAAAAATAAATGTCAGTGAAGAGATTATACACAAACACCATGAAAAGCCAAAAAGTGGGATACAAAGGTGCTATTGTTGTTACTACTTAGCAATTTCTACTTAATTAGTGTTTTTACTTCTATTTTAAAATAATTGATAGCAGATTTAACTAAAACATCAGGTAATGTATGACATTGTTGAAATCATCTGGGTATAGATTTTCAAAGTTGCTAATTTTCCTCCTCTGCCACTTCCTTTCCCACTTCTTGCACAACATCCAGCCTTCTTCCTGTCTCAAAGTCCCTAGAGCCAGATAAGTAAACCATTCTGTTATGCTTTCCTTTCCTTGTCTGGGTCAGCCCCACAAGCATGGTTATGATACTGTTATCTCCTCGTCTCCTCTAAAGGTTATAAAGGTTATTATTCAGGGTCTTCTATCTCTACACTTTTTCTACCTTGAATTCTTTAGCTACCTGGTTCAGTGTTGATTATTATCTCCCCAAAGGGAATGTTCTAGATACTACTTTCCCGTGAAATATCACTACACAGACACAATGTTTATGGCTCTGTGGAGTGGCAGGAACATGCTCAAGTGGCTCAAGGTTGCTCTGTGAATTGGGGAGGGGGAGTAGGAAAAAGAGGAGGGGTTTGAGGGTTTATAACCCTAGGCTACAGAGAACTTGATTTAGGATTTGAGGAGAATGTAGATTAGCAGTATGATATGGAAGTGTGTACAGACACACACACACACACACACACACACACACACACACACACACACACACTTCTAAATTATTAGCAACAATTTTCGTAACACAAATACAGCCTTGGGTTTTCTCTTTGACATCATAAGAAATGATTTCCTAGGAAATTCCTATCTGTACTCCAAAGAGCACATCTCTCAAAAGTTTTGATTCAAATATAAAAATAAGAGAACAAGAAAGTGTGGCCGGGCATGGTGGTGCATGCCTGTAAGCTTCAGCCTATTAAGCGGCCGGGGCCAGGGATCACGTAGTGAGACCTAGTCCTAAAAAAATATAGCTTGGCATGGTGGCATGCACCTGTAAGCCCAGCTACCTCAGAAGCTGAGGCTGGGGATTGCTTGAGTCTGTGGTACCCCAAGCAATGTGAGCCTGTGGTTCCATGGGCAAAAATAGTGAACCTAGTCCAAAAAAAAAGAGAAGAAAGTGTACCTAAAAAGCAAAATGACCACTACTTCAGAATGAATCTCAGGAAAGTTGGTGTCAATAATATTAATATACTATACTAAAAAACAGCACCAGAAGAAAAGTAACTTACAGCTGATTAACAAATTAGATTTTGATTTTATTAAAAACAGATCTCATGCCTGTTAACACTTAAGATACTATAATTTTCAACATAATAAAGCAAATGAGTGAAAATAAAAGTGACTGTGAAAATTATCAAACCACAGGGAGTATACTATAGAGTACAGATTATAAAACTGAACTGTGGATTTTGGCCTGGATTTTGGTCTTGACTCTGAATTTACTATTGGTGTGATTCTTCACTGACTGTAATATACATAATAATACCATTGGATATGATTAATTAGATAGGATATCTGGTGTATTATTAATTGCCTATAATCTGATTTGTATTTGGACTATCTTATTAGGCCTCCTATAGAATCTTTACTAGCTTGTTGATTTCCTAATTATATTCTTTTTTTTGAGGTGAGATCTTGCTATTTTTTGCCCGTGGAACCGCAGGCTCACGTTGCCCATGGTATCACAGACTCAAGCAATCCCCAGCCTCAGCTTCCCAGGTAGCTAGAATTACAGGTGCGTGCCACCACACCCAGATATTTTTTGGGACTAGGTCTCACAGTGTTGCTCTGGGTGGGACTTAAATCGTGAGCCCCAGATCCCTCTGCAACTCCATAAACTGTCACTTTCAAGAACACACCACCATGCCCGGCAGTTTTCCTAATTATATTCTCTGAGATAATGCCCCAATTTCACCCTGAAGAACACTATTAAAGATACTTACACAGTATTTCCTATTTTATTTATTGTAAGGATATTTTCACAATGCTTGTCTTTTTAGAAACAATTACCAAAGAGATTCATTTTACATATTAATGCAAAAAAAATTTGCTACTTGTAAGCTGTAATAAATTCCTCTTGTAATAGGAGTGGGAACAAATAAAAACATGTCCCAGGTAAGAAAAAATATTTTTCTTACCGTTCATATCTTTCAGTTGAAATCTGTCTCTTGAGAGTATCAACATCAGTTTGGAATTGTGCCACTTTAGCCCGAAGCATGGTATTTTCCCGGCTTTGGCTATTTCTTTAAAAAAAAAATCAAAAAACAAAACACACACATACACACAAACAGATTTTTAAAAATCAAATAAAATGAATATTCTGCACTTCAGAGTCAACTGTTACAAATTCTTAGTTTTTGTTATGAATAAATACAAGTGAATGTAATCCTTAAGGATGATGAAAATGAAGATCGAGACTAACAATTCTCTAATCTTTTGGAGTTTCTAGCACAGTTTTTTCTTCATTTATCTCATTTACTGAACATTTACTGAGCTTCGATAGTATGTGCTAGGCATTACAGTGATGTTGAGATGCTTGAACAAGACATGAATTCTAACACCAAAAGTGATACATTTTCATTGGGTCTTTCTCAACTCCTGCTTCATAAAGAGAAATATTCCTAACTTCGTAAAAAAGTTAATTATTACACTTATGCTATCTACTGTGTATTTCCTCCCCTCTTCCAATAAATACGAATGCATTTCTTCAATCTAAAAAGACACCATTATCAATCTTCAAAAGATAAAGAACATACTTATGAGGCTCAAACTGTATGACATCTTTCTCCTAGGTCACAGAGTGAGACAGAGCAGACTTGGTCCCCATCCTGACATGTTCTCCCCTTTGCTGAACTCTTCTCTTTCTCCCTCACAGTTAGACATTTTTCTAAAGTTCACTCATTCACTTCCATGAGTACTACCTCTCTGTGATGAAATATAAATCTACTAACACCACATCTCTAATTACTCTGTCTCCTGAACTAAACTGAATTTCTAAAAACAACAGTCATAGAAGTAAAATACTTTGGCTTTGAACCTTCACAATTCCATCCTCCCCACTTCCCCAAAATGTAAAATTGTTTTTGAACAACTATCTCCTCAGGCAGATTACTTAGGACACTTACAATTTGCTTTCTGAAAGGGTTAACTTCTCTTTAAGTAGCTGAATTTCTGTATCCTTCTCGTGGGAGGTTAAATGAGATTGAAATTCTTTATCTCTATTTGTAGCCAACAATGATTCAAGATTTTTAATTGTATGTCTTTCACTTAATAGTTGTTTTTTTAACAGATCTGATTCTGATTTTACATTTTCTAACTCTGCCATAACCTAAAAGTAAAACAAAGTAAATCATGTCAGTACAATTTTAGACTTGCTCTGAAATTATATGCAGAGCTATCTACCTATCAGTTGCTTCATTTGGGGGATGAGTTTTAGATTTTGAGCTACTACTTCCAGGGTAAGGAAAACATCTTTCAAAGTAACTTTGCCGTTTAGGTAAGGGCTAAATTATTTGGCTTGCACCTACAACATCCTTCATAGTTTTCACTTACATTAGTCAATAGGAGGTCACTGACTTAAAATACTAACATGTGACAACCTTATCAGCAAAGAGGCTGTTCTAGTCTATTAAATATGTACCTCTGACCACAGAGTCAAGTCAGTATTAGAATTTCTCAGCTACCTGAACATAGGATACTACTAAATGAACAAAACAAGAACATCCATGCTTGAAGCAAATACTTGGTTATTTAAAGGCAGTATCTCAGTTTGGGGATGAAAACCTCCAGCTAACTAGACTTTTAGAAAAAAGGAAAATTTAAATGCACTGAGATTTCAATCAAAAAATATTTTAGTTAGGAAATAATGATAGTGCTTAATATGTAATTTACATTTTATCTTTAAACAGAGAAAGAATGTACTGGGCTATATTCTTATTCTCTAATTTTAAGACTTGTATTCTCCATTTAGTTCAAACTAGAGAGCACCTATCTCATCTTCATTGTTGCCAGAGAAATCTTGGCTAAGAATCTAGCAATCAAATCTAGTTGTTAAAATCCTATAGTCAAAAGTAACTGCTCCAAAAGGAAACAAATATATTGGGTAGTAACTGATATAGCAAAACAATTAAGAGTTACATCAATAAGACAAAACCCTACAACAGTATCTTTAAATCTTACCCTCTCCAACTCAAGGCTTCTAGCATTCAACTGTTGAGTCATAATATCTTTGCCTGAGTCAAGCTTAATGCACAGTTCTCTAAGAGATGACAAATCATTTATTGCTGACGCTTTTTCATCTTCTTGAAGTCTCAGGTGTTCTTCTAAGGTAGATATAACTTTTGCCATTGATGAGATCTGAGATTCATAAGCATGATGTGCATTTATGTGCTGAAAATAGAAAAACATATAGATATAGTGTTATAGTAACTTTAAGGCTTGAATATGTGTAGCCACAAACTCACTTTATATAAAATGAGTCAATTCTTGCCTGTTTTTTTTTTCTTGAGACTAGGTCTCGCTATTTTGCCCATGGAACTGCAGACTCACGTTGCCTGTTTTATCATGGTCTCAAGCAATCCCCAGCCTCAGCTTACCAGGTAGCTGGGATTACAGGCACATATTACCATGCCAAGCTATTGTTTTGGGACTAGATCTCGCTGTGTTGCCCCAAGCAGGACTCAAACCGTGATTCCCCAGACTCTGCTGCAACTCCACAGGCTGTTGTTTACAGGCATGTGCCACCATACCCAGCTAATTTTGCATATTTTAACATATTCTCAGGAAGTTGTCTGCTATTTAAAGATGGCCTATTTAATGCTTAACACAATGAATTCTGAATAATTATTAAAAATGGTAACTAAAAACCTCATGTTTATATTTGGAAGATGCAAAGATGGAAATTATTTCAGGGCGTTAGGAATATGAGGAATTGCTTGAGATTAACTTTTATAAATTCTATTATGATAGTGCATCATCAAGAAAATGTAACAGATATACTTAACATTCAATCGCCTTTAGTTAAATTCCCCATCTTAAAAGTGGAGTTTACTTTAAAAGTATTTGATATTGTATTCAAATGTATATAATAATAATACACAACCTTATGAAACTTATAATAACTGAAAAAATATATACAGTGTGAACTACTGAAAAAGATGTCTTTCCTAGAATAATTCACATTTTAAACTCTACTTACAATTCATAAAACAATAAATTACATGCAATACAATACAATATGATAAATACAAAACACAGTAAACTACACCTCTAGTATTTGGGAAGAATTTCACTTGAAAAGTAATATTTTACTTATTTTAATAGGCTTTGCTAAAATGAATCACTTTAAAATCAAATACCATGCTATGAAGCTACAATTGCAAGTTACAGAAAAATATTCAATTTTCCCTAAAACAAAAAAAATATAAACATATAAGTCAATTTCATTTATCTTATAAGGACAATGACAAAGAACAAAGAAATAATGATGTTATTCCTAAGAACTCTTTTGAAGGTTGAAAAGCTTTAGTTATATCATTTCTTAGTGTTTATACTCTTAATAGAGAGGCTTACAGTGCATTAGTTTTCTAGAATTGTAACAAATTACTGTCAACTAACAAGGGCCTGAAAACAACAGAAATCTATTCCTTCATAATTCTCAAATTTACAAGTCTGAAATTTAGAAGTTCACAGAGTTCAACTGGCTTCTTCTGGGGGACAATCTGTTCCATGCCTCTCTGACAGCTTCTGTGGTTGCTGGCAATCTTTGCCTTGTATTCCAATCTCTGAATTCATCTTCTGTTTTCCCGTCCAATTTTTCTTGTCGTATAAAGCAGCCAGGACATGGTATACCAACATCTTAACACCTGTAAAGGGCCTATTTACATATAAGGCTACATACTAGGGAGTTAGGATTTCAACATATATTTTGGCAGACCCTAATATTACCTATTCCCGCTTCTCCCAAATTCATGCTAGTCCCATGTGCAAAATACTATTGCTTCATCCCAATATTCTAGTATTACATCTAAGTTCAAAGTATTGTTGAAACATTATCTCATCAAAAACGGGTAGGGCTCTGGGTAGGGTCCATCCTCCTCTTCTTCCAAAGATCTGTGACACTAGGAAACAAGTTTATCTGTTTCCAAAATACAATGCAGGAACAAGTACACAACAGGCGATGGCATCCTGAAAGAGAAACTGGAAAGCATCTTTATTCTGGTAGCTTACTCAAAAATAAGCTTGCAACCAAGTAGGGCAAATTCCACTAGAATTCAAGATCTAAGAATAAATATCTGTGGCACAATGCTCTGTCATCAGGGCCTGTTAGGATGGTCCTTCCTTCTCAGCCCTTAGCTACAATCCCAGACTCTTGGTGGTTAGTGACAGTGGCCTTGTCTTCTGAAAGGGAGGAAGTAGTAACTCTATGCTGTTGGGCCTAGGCCTTCTAGGTCTGTGGGTGTTTTAGCAGATTCTTCTGCTCGAGCAGCCCGACTAGCCTCTGAGCCACCTTCTGAGTCATTCCTTCTTTTCTTCCCAGGAAATATGTTGGCAGACAAGGACTCCAATGGTGTTTTCTGTTTAGTAGGATTCCAGAAGTTCAAAAGCCTTCTTTCATTTCAGCCTGTTTCTGTTCACAATGACAGCGTTTCTGTTGAGATGACTAATTGGACTCATGATCATGTACCTAATCTCTTTACCAAGAGGTTGTTTAGTCAAATCTTGGTCCTGTCTTCAGAGGACACCATTTGGACAGACTATTTTTTCAAACCATGAAGTCCTATTTTCTTTTTTGCTTAGCATTTTCCCGTTCAACTTTTTTCTTTCGTTTACATTTTACTGTGAGCAAGGAGAAACCAGGTCAAAATGTCCATAATTTGCTTGGTGATTTTCCCAGCTAAATATCCAAGTTAATCACTTAACTTCTACTATGCATCCAAGAATTGATCATATTTCATCAAAATTCTGTGCTTTTTTATATCTATATTAGTTTTTCTCCAGTGTTCTCAAGTCTGAGGCTTAAATTCAGAAGAATAAGATATAGATTTTTCTGGCAAAATTCCATTCACAATAATTTATTTTATAGATAGAAGTTTTCTCTCTTCTGAGTCCTTCCAGAATCACTTTTACTGTTCATGTTTCTACTAACAATCTTTTCAAAGCAATCTAGGCTTTATCTATCACGTGCTGAAAACTCTTTCAGCTGTATCCAATACTCAAATCCAAATTTTCACACTTTTAGGTCTACTGTAGCAACATTCTACTTTCTAGCACCAAACTATATTAGTTTCCTACAGCTGCCACAACAAATAACTACAAAGTGGGTAACTTAACAGAAATGAATTCCATCATAGTTCAAACTATCATCTGAAATCTAAGTGCTAGACAGCAGGCTTTTTTTTTTTTTTTTCTGGAGGCTCTAAGTGAGAATCTGCTCCATGTTTTTCTCCTATTCTGGTAGTTGTTGGCAATCTTTGCTGTTCTTAGATGTATAACATGATTACTACAATCTCTGTCTTCATATGGTTTTCTCCTCTGGGTCTTCTATGTCAGATCTCCCATATTTTACAAGGACACCATTCATAAGATTAACATTGACTATAATCCAGTATGATATCATTTTAATTTGACTATCTCTGTAAAGATCTATTTCCAAATAAGGTTATATTCACAAGTACTAGGGATTAAGAACTAAATATATTTTTGCGGGGCCATAATTCCAACCCCTTACAGATAATCAATATTTTCTTTTGAAAGCTGAAGACTACACTACTCTACCAATAGAAAAATAAAAACAGTATTAATAGCTAGTTACTCTATGCGTGTCTAATCTAAAGTTCCTATAGTTTAGCTAACGTCAAAATTATGAGTTTTTATTCAACTACCTTTACAACAAAAGGTTATTTTAAATCCTAGCATAAAAAGAAATTTAATCTTTACCTTACACAAAAATTAACTTAAAATGGGTCAAAGAACTCAACATAAGAGCTAAATTTACAAAACTCTTAGATGAAATTGTTTAAGATAAAAGCTTTATTAACACTGGATCTAGCAACGATGTCTTGGATATGCCACCAAAAAATAAGCAACTGGGAAAAAAAGAAATAAATTGAACTTTATCAAAATTAAAAATGTATGCATCAAAGTAAAAAATTGAGTGAAAAACCGTAAGATGGGAAATATTTACATATTGCATATCTAAATATTAATCTATAGAATATAATAATTCCTACTACTCAACAATAGCAACCTAATTTAAAAATGGGCAAAGAATTTAGACTTTTGCTCCAAAGCAAACATACAAATGGCAAATAATAAACACAAAATGATCATGTGATCAACAGTTCTACTTTAATGACATACAGACTAAAAACTGAAAGCAAGGACTTGAATACTGTATTTCCACATTCACAAGAACATTATTTTCAGTAGCCAAAGGTGAACACAAATAAAATGATTTGTAAATACACTGGAACATATTCAATCTTAAAAGGAATGAAAAGATGACATACACTATATCACAGATGAATCTTGAGAGTAAGTGAAATAAACCAGTGACAAAAAGACAAATATTTTTGTAATTCCATTTATACACATAAACTAAAATTCATAAGAGAAGAAGAGGAATGGTGGGAGCCAGGAGCTGGGGGAAGAGAAAAATAGAGAATACTTACTATATATGAAAATTCAATTTGGGAAGATGAAAGAGTTCTGATGGATGGTGATGACTATACAACAATGTGAAGCTGCTAATTACCACAGAATTGCACACTTAAAAATGGATGAAATTTTACAGTACATATATTTTATCAATAAAAAAGTGATAAACCATGCAAATTATCAGAATAGATTATCAAGTTTGATTTATCAATGCTTAAACCTTGTATATCTTTGAGTGTTTTCCGTTTTACTAATGTGTATCTTCATAAGACAAATGTATTACCTCCTGAATTTCTTTTTCTAATAACTCCACTCTTTCCCGTAGGTGTCTCCTCTCTGTGTCAATAGAAAGAAGTTCCAGTCGAACTGAGCTGCTCTCTCCTTCAGCTTGATGAGCTTTGACCTCCCAGTCCTCAGCACGATTATGAAGCATCTGAAATTTATCTAACAAATCTTGATTTTCTTTTTCCTGGTGTAAATATAATTAAATTGTATCTGAATTAGAAATACCCATGCCATAAATATATACACACAATGGAACTTCTAATTTAGGAAGCATAAGCTATGTGTTGATACTATATGAAGACAATAGAGGTATATGCAATACCTCTATTCTTAAAAGTAGAAATCCAAAAGAGAAGACAGAATTGACAAACATGAAAAAGCCAAAAAAAAAAAAAATCAGTCTTAAATTCAATCTAAATAAGGCTTTTCACCTTAGTAGCCATTAAGCTCTCCCATCGTGACACCTCAGTTATGTAATTATGAACTCTACTCTTCATGTCTTCTTTTTCTTGCATTGCTGCTTCCAATTCCAATGAGATTTCCTAAAATCCAAAAATTAAAGATAAGCCTAAAATGAATACAGTACTAATTATATTCAGCTAGCTTCTTTTGAATTTGCGAAATAAAAAGAGAATAGAAAAAAAGTAAAACTGTTCACTGGTGGTATTTTCACATATTTTTCCTGGCTGAGCTTGACTTTTTAATTTTTTAATCTTACTACACATCTTCTACAAATAATTCACAATAATCTTTACCATGTAGCTGGCATTTTCATTAAGGGCTAGTGATGCTCAGGGATTTCATTTTTTAAATTCATATTTTAGTAATACTCTTCATACCAAACACTGAAATTAATTTTTTAATCCTTTAACAAACTAGCATAATAAAAACCAATTCTTTTCAGTATTTTCCACTTTATGATATTCATTGACTTATGTATATATACTAGTTACTAGAAGTAAGTATGAATAATTAAAATATATTGTGGGTCTTTAAAATGCAGCAGCTTAGCACTGGGAGTGATCCTGGGTCCTCACCCAGTAAAGTGATAATTATTTCTCTCACAGAAAGTACCATGCTTCCAGTTTTAGGATTCCTTGTAACATAGGTCTAAATGAGGAGATTACAGTTGCATCCATTAGGCACCCAGTAATAAAGAGCTGCACTCTAAATCACATTTTTAAAAACTTTTAGAAATACCATACTCCTTAGATAATTATTTCTCATGTTACTATTTGTATTATCAAATTTTAGGTTTATTCAAGCTTTAAAATTCAGCAAACATACATACTGTAAAACTGTACACTGTAAACTATAAAGTTTATGCACTGTGTTCATACTTGGTTTTCTCTTGCCATTGTAGCCAGATCATCTTGTAATCGTCTATTTTCCTTAAAAGATATTTCTTTAGATTTTCCTACTTCATCAAGTTCTTTGTGAGTTGTATCAAGCTGGCGCCGGAGGCTGGTTATCTCATGGTCCCGATTAACCAATGTTTCCTTTAACTGGCTGTTAAATGAGTAATGTGGAAATAATAAAGAAAATTTTGGGGGGCTTAGTTTATATAAAAGCTATTACACTTGGAATTAAGTATACTAACAGTGCCAGAAATCTTAACAACTGAATTAAAATAATGGTTAATTAGATAAAGCAGCTATATTAGATATCTAAAAATCACTATATGCAAATGAAATAAAAAAAAAGTCCCTAAAGTTGAGTAAAAACAGAAAAGTTTCAAGTGTTAGGAGTGTAACACGACAAACTCAACTGGGAAATACTGATTTGAAATCTTAGTTCCCACTAGCACAGGATATGTGAGGGTATATAAAATAAAATTAAAACAACTTTTGTCTTGCGGTGTAGAGAAAAGTTAAAGTCACAAAATCTTCAAAGAAAATAACATTCAAGATAGGTTTAGATGTACAATAAATTCAAGACTGGTCATTAAGGTAAATTTTAATGATTAAGTCCTGATTAGGGTTTTACAGTAGAAAGGGTAAGTAGAAATGTTAAAGAATAGCTACTGTCACTATTTAAAGGTGAAAATGAAAGTTAAAGAGTGTAACATAATTTCACAAAAAAGACTGAGGAAAGTATGCTGCCATTGGCAAAAACTGGGAAAACTGAACAAGGAAATTTTCCTGCTGCTGGATTGTTACATAATAATCCAACTGGCATTCATTGAAAATGTTTTTAAAAGTTGGATGCTATTTCACTGACTACTTACCTCATAGAAGATTCATATTCTGAGACTGTTATCTTCATCTGAGTAATAGCTTTGTCCTGTAGAAAATTTAAAAATATATGACTCTAATCCTTTTTTATGGAAATATTAAATTTCCCTAATTTATAAGACTTATATAGATAATTCAAATCCTATTATACAAATAAGACTAAAAACAAAAGCGCTGAGTAAGCATATTTCCATGTCCCAGCTGTACTAGACATATTGGCATGTTTCTACCCACTCTGTGAAGTTGAATGATTTCGTTGAGTTGATGTAAGTAAATCTGATAAAAATTACATTCAAGACATGAAAGAACAGCTGATTCAAATTACTATAAGTAAAATGAAATTTAAACACATACCAATAAAGTCCTAGTATTAGGAACTTGTACATGGATGACAAGAATGGCATTTTTGAAACAAAGAATGAATCATCCTTTCTGTTGAGATATTAGATAATATTATCTAAAAGTCACATACTTTATTAGCTAGGCTTTCTTGCAACCTAGCGATCTTTTCTGTCTTCTCATCTACAGTCTCCTGAAGGAAGTCTTTCTCCTTATCAATAGCACCTATTGTCTTTTTCATTACATGAGCTTCCTCATTCTGTGAAGTCATCTTAAGGTGTAGCTTACCTGTAAATTAAAACATTTGTTAGATATGTAACTTTAAATTAGCAAAAACAAAATTTAAAAACACTCACCTATTTTCTCCTCCAGTATTTTAATTTGTGCTTGAGCTGATTCAACTTCACCTCTTTGTGTGGAAAGCCGATGTTGATAATCATCCAGTGACCGCTGCAGCTGCTCATTTACTATCCTACACACAAAACAAAAGCAATTCTTTATCTCTGAGAGAAATGATTTTTTTTCAAATTAGAGAGCTTAAAAAATAGTTTTCGTATTTTACGAGTTTTGTCTATTTATTCTAAAGCTCTTCCAGACGAATAATCAATAATATTATATATTATTCCTTGCTGTGACTCATTCTTCAAATGGCTACACCTTTCTAAAAACAATACAGTATAGACATCAAATTAATTGCATACTCCTTTTTAGAGACTTCTCCTAGCTTTAAATCTCGTCCCTAAATCCTAATGTCAACTTTCTTTTCCTTAAAATCTATTTCCAATAGTGGAGGCATAGAGAAAATCCTGCTTTTACAAGCAGGATACTTCTTCAAAGAAGTATCCATAATCTTGATCATTCTAATTAGTGAACTTTTAATTTTGCTTCCAATTCTGACATATTTGGTGGGGAGTCAACTGGAAGGCATAGTAAACAGGAAAGGTAGACATTTCTTGTATTGTAGAGGGAATTTATGACTAAAGATTAAAAAAAAAAAGGACGCACTGGAAATAAAGATGACTTCAGAGTAACTTGAACCTTTATTTTTCAGAAGTAACAAGAACCTGCTCTCATACTGCCTAGAATCTTCAAAATGCTTTTAGTCCTGAACCAAGGAGGAGTTCTTAACCTGCCTTGGAAAAGACAAGGTTTTCACCTCAAGCTATTTATGAGGTGCTCTCACAGGTGCCTTTTAGGGTTCATTTGAGGATAAGACAAGGACAAAGATAATTCAAAATTTAATTTTAAATTGCCTAATATGAGGCCAGGCATGGTGGAGCATGCCTGTAGGCTGTAGTCTAGGAAGCTGCAGCCAGGGCCAGGGATCGTTGTTCAAGTCCCACCGGGGGCACATAGTTGAGACCTAGTTCCAAAAAAATACATAGCTGGGCGTGGTGGTACACTTCTGTAATTCCAGTTACCTGGGAAGCTGAGGCTGGGGATTGCTTGAGTCTGTGGTAACCCGGGCAACATGAGCCTGTGATTCCACTGGCAAAAATAGTGAGACCTAGTCTCAAAAACAACAACAACAACAACAAAAAAACAAACAAAAAAAACAAACACATTGCCTAATGTGAAAGTTTATAACCTGAAACCACTAGGAAGATGGGACATCTCCACAGAAATGAAGAGGTTTTACTGTTAATATTGAGATATTCTGAAGTAAAAGACAAGACCCTGTCTTAAATGCAAGTGAATGATGACCTACAGGTAGGAAAGAAAGTTAAGACTGATTTCTTCAGAGTGTACAAACAACAAAAATGACACAACATTCCAAAGTGTGTGGGGTTCAGCAAAAGCAGTAGTAAGAGGAAAGTTCATAGCAGTACATGCCCCAATAAAAAGGATTGAAACAACCCATAGAAATAATCTAATCTCCCAACTCGAAGACCTAGAAAAAGAGCAACAAAAAACCCAAAACCCAGAAGACAAAAAAAATAAATAAATAAATAAATAAAAGCAGAGATAAATGAAATAGAAACCAAAAAAGACTACTGAGATGATAAAAACAAAACCAAAAGTTGGTTCTTTGAAAAAAATAAATAAAATTGATAAACCTCTAGCAAGGCGCACAAAGAAATGAAGAGAAAAAACCCAAACAGAATCATAAATGAAAAGGAGATATTACGACAGACACAGCAGAAATTCAAAAGATATAGACTATTATGAACACCTATATGCAAACAAATACAACAACCTGGAAGAGATGAGCAAATTCCTCGATCAACATGGCCGTCCAAAATTGAACAAATAAGAAACAGAGACCTTAAACAGGTCAGTCACAAGCAATGACATTGAGGTGGTCATCAGAACTCTCCCTAAAAACAAGAGCCCAGATGGTTTCACAAATGAACTCTATGAAACATTCAAAGAGGAAATAACACCTGTACTATTGAAACACTTTCAAAAAATTGAGGAAGAAGGAAAACTATCAAATATGTTCTATGAAGCAAACATTACACTAATTCTAAAACCAAATAAAGATAGAGCAAAGAAAGAGAACTATAGACCAATCTCCCTAATGAACACAGATGCAAAAATTCTAAACAAAATCCTGGCAAACTGAATCCAACAGTGTATAAAAAGGATTATTCATCATTACCAAGTGGGATTCATCCCAGGGGCACAGGGATGATTCAACATCCAAAAATCAATCAACATAATCCATCACATCAATAAAGAGAAAAACAAAAAACGTATGATCATATCAATTGATGCAGAAAAAGCATTTGATAAAGTTCAGCATCCATTCATGATGAAAGTTCTAGAAAAAAATGGTATAAAAGGAACATATCTCAACATAATACAAGCTATACACGACAAATCCACTGCAAACATCATTCTCAATGGGGAAAAACTGAAATCATTTCAATTAAGATCTGGAACCAGGCATGGATGCCCACTCTCACCACTCCTTTTCAACATAGTTCTGGAAGTCCTAGCTAGGGCAATAAGACAAGAGAAAGACATAAAAGGAATTCAAATAGGGAAAGAAGAAATAAAGCTATCACTATACGCAGATAATATGACACTCTATACAGAGAACCAAAAAAAAAAAATCAACAGAAAAGTTAATTGAAATAATAAATCAATTCAGTAAGGTAGCTGGATACAAAATCAACACACAAAAATCAACAGCATTCATATATGCAAAGAATCAATCAGAAGAAGAAGAAATTAGAAAAACTACCCCATACTACAAAACATTTCTAAAAGAAATAGAAGAGGACATTAAAAAATGGAAAGACATTCCCTGTTGATGGATTGAAAAAATAAACATTATGAAAATGGCCATACTACCAAAGGCAATCTACAAATTTAATGCAATTCTGATAAAGACCCAAATGACATATTTAAATAGATAGAACAAAAATTACTGAAATTCGTATGGAACAACAAAAGACCCCAAATAGCCAAAACCCTTTTGACAAAGAAAAGAGAGAATGGAAGTATTTTACAATACCAGAATTCAAATATACTACAAAGCCGTAATAATTAAAACAGCATGGTACTGGTACAAAAACAGACAAACAGACCAATATGTCAGAATTGAGTGCCCAGAAAAAGAATCACACATATACGGTCAATTAATCTTTGACAAAGGGGCAAAAAACAACTGGAACAAGGACAGCCTCTTCATTAAATGGTGCTGGGTAAACTGGGCCACCACATGCCAAAAAAAAAAAATAAATCAAGATATCACCCTCACACCTTGCACAAAAATCAACTCAAAATGGATAAAAGACTTGGATATGAGACCTGAAACATAAAATAAATAGAAAACCTGGGCAAACAAAGATAGACAAAAAGCTCACACAACTCACCAAAAACCAAGCAAAAAGCCCAGTCCAAAATTGGGGAGAACTAAAAAGACATTTTAACATAGAGGAAATACAGATGGCCAATAGGCATATAAAGGAATGTTCCACATCACTAATAATCAGGGAAATGCAAGTTAAAATCACACTGAGATAGCATCTTACACCAGTAAGAATGGCCCATATTAAAAAACAAAACAAAACAGGCAATAACAAATGTTGGCGTAGATGCAGAGAAAAAGGAACTCTTTACACTGCTGGTGGGAGTACAAACTGGTCCAGCCATTATAGGAATACTGTATGGAGGACCCTCAAACAATTGAAAGCAGAATTACTATTCAACCCAGCAATCCCACTATTCTACCCAACAGACATGAAAACATTAAAAAGGACACCTATAAGTGCATGTTTATTGCAGCTCTGTTAACAACTGCCAAGATATGGAAACAACCCATATGCCCCCAAACTGATGAATGGCTGAAAAATATGTGGTATATGTACACGATGGAATACTATGCATCAATCAAGGAGGACAAACATATGTCATTTGCAGAAACATGTATGGAGCTAGAAGGACTCATATCAGCAGAAATAAGTCAGAAAGAAAAAGAGAAATACAGGATGGTGTCACTTATATGAAGGATATAGGAAAAAATAAACAAATAAGAAAAATTAGAAACAACCAACAGAACTGAACAATAGAGCAAGAAAGGGTGAAAGGGGGAAAATGGGGAAGGCAGAAAGCACAAAAGTTTAAGATGGTTAACAGATGTTAAGGGAAACCCCTGGAGTATACAACATTATACACATACACAAAATAAAATTAATATTAAAAAATGGGGGGAGGGTGGGGAACAAGGGGTACAATACAACAATGTAAACATGACCAATATTGTATGATAATTACAAAATAAAATTTTTTTTAAAAAGGTGTACAAACAGAACCCAAATCAGAAATACACTAGGTCCAAGCAATTTTACTTCATAAAACTACCTGTGAGGTCCAGATTACTGCACTGCATTAAAGTTGTTGTCAAAAGCAACAGCTGTTTCCCTGAGCAATGTAATTACTAAAGGTGAAAGAGAAAAAAAACTAATACTCAAACTGTTTAAAATTTTACATACATTCCTACAACAGTTCCATAATTAGAACTACTGTCTCAATTTTATAAAAACAAATAACTAATGCAAGGTACAAAGCTATTACAACAAAAAGAAGATGCAAATCTAGGCTAGTCTAACCAGGTATCAATCACACTTTTCTATGTGGAAGGGAAAAATGGATGCCAAGAAGTTATGCTGGGTATTTTTAAAAATGAAATGGTCCAGTATCCCTAATGAAGGATATTAAGTACTTAGAATCTGTGAAAGAAATAAGAATATCTCTTTATACCTAAGTTCATAGGCAAATAATGCCTAATGAAAATAGGGCTGATAAAGAAAAGCAGGATAACATTTGATTGATTATACATAAAGGAGGCCCTTATTTAGTCCTAAAAACAGCTGTCTTTTCATATTCTGTGTAGACAGAGAAAGGGATAACAGATTCTATAGCAGCCCTTGGAGTAGTAACTTTTCTGAGTATTGCTGTTAAGATGAAGGTCCTTTAAATGGAATTGAGGTACAAAATTCATAAAGAAGAACTGTGTGACTATTATATTTCTCAAGGTATTTGGAAAAATTTTGTGAATCAATTTCTAAATGTTTGAAGTGCTAATAAACTTAGCAAAGGGAAGTGATGACTTTCCGCTGCAGAGTGAAGAATAAAACTTAAACTAGAATCTTTTTAGTTAAATGTCTTTTTTTTTTCAATTGAATACTTTATTGCTATTTCACATCTTTGTAATCTCTGGGGCTCTCCCCTCCTTGATCACTCCCTCCCTAATTCTCCCCCCTCCCCACCAAGTTGTGAATTTCAGTTTGCTTTTTAGCTTGTTTTGATTTTTCCTCCTGGCCTTTTGTTTGTTTTTCCAATGTCTTTTTTTTTCTGACTTGTTTCTGTTAATATGATTTCTTCTAGGTACATCCATGTTATCATAAAATCATCAAATTTGTCATTTTTTCTTTCTTTAAGTTATATATATATGTATACACACACACACATGCATGTATTTCACATCATTGGGGTCCCTAGGGGTCACCCACCACCTCCGAGCTGTGTACTTTCGTTTGGTTGTTCATATATTAGTGAAACCATTTCGTTTCTTTTTCCTTCTGACTTGTTTCAGCCAATATGATTTCTTCTAGGTACATCCATGTTACCAAAAAAAAAATCATCAAATTTGTCATTTTTAATTGATGCATAATATTCCATTGTGTATATATACCACATCTTTTTCATTCAGTCATCTGTCTTGGGGCATTTGGGTTGTTTTCATGTCGTTGCAATTACAAACATCCAAGCACAGGTGTCCCTTTGTAAAAATATGGAATGCTTCACAAATTTGCATGTCATCCTTGCACAGGGGCCATGCCAATCTTGTCTGTATCGTTCCAATTTTAGTATATGTGCTGCTGAAACGAGCATTTAAACTAGAATCTTAAAAGTCAAAGTTCTGCTCTCTATTTACTAACCATGTAGAAGGATAAGACCACATTTATGTATTTCAAATTTCTCAGTTATATTTACATGACATAAACATAGGCATGCTCTTATTTTAGGGAACAAAACAATTATTTCCCTCCATGATAAAATATACTTTAAATAAAGACAGCATCTTAAAATGTGCTTTAGTCATAAGAAGTGTTCAGATTTTAAAATGGAAATGAAGCCCTAAGGAGGGTAAGGTTTGGGATGTGAAAGCCTATTAAAGAGACTAATATATGTTCCTGTTATATTTTAGATGTTCCTAAGTGTCTGAAAGTTTCTAATAAATATCATCTCTTGGTGAGTCAGAGAGGGGAAAGGGATCAGGATTGTTCTTTCTTTCACCTTCTGAAAAGGGATGATATCAGATGGTCCTAGTTCCCTTGGGCCTTTCAAGTTCAGCTCCATAAACTCAGCTATCCTTACTTAGGTCCTGGATCCTCTTCCTGTCTTAGCAGAAAAAAATGTAGGCATGTCCAGAAGACAGTTCCTAGGCCTCCTAAGGAATCTATCAGCCTTCTTTCCCTTTCAATCACCTTTACAAATATACACTACTGAAGGGAAAGCAGTTATGTTTGGTTTTCTCTATATACATAAACAAATCCTACTATAACAATTCATACCTACTGCTATGTTAAGTACTCTAACTAGAGTTTATGGGCATTTGCTGGAAAATCTGCTAATGCATTCATTTGATTCTGGCTAAGTATATAATCTAGTTTTGAGAAGGTCCACAGATAACTAAAGGCTAAAGTGTACTGAAAACAGTCTGAGATATTGTCAATTACAGAAATCTTAATTTTTACTGTCTCAGAGCTAGCAGTTGTGAGAATGTTTACCACAGGGTTGATTGAAAAAGCTATTGTCTAAGTGAACTGGAAACTTGAGCAAGGGTTAGCAAACGATAGCCTGCTACTTGTTTCTGTAAGGTCTAATACCAAGAATAGTTTTACATACTTAAATGATGGGGGTGGGGTGGAGGGGAAGTACTCAGATTAAGTTTGTGACACAAAAATTCTAAGTTCAAATTTCAGCATCCATAAAGTTAGATGGACCACAAGCACACTTCTTCATTATACACTGTCTATGGTAGCTTTTACACTACAAATACAGCATTGGGAAGGTGAGACAGACTATAATATGACCCATACAGTCTAACAAACCAACTCTGTCCCTTTATTAAAGAAGTTTACTGACCCCAGAGTACTCCTAGAGTACTTAAGAGTTCTAGAGACTGATATGAGAGACTAATAAACCATCTTTTCCTTGGCTGAGAAAAGCTTTATAGCATTATAAAGGTTAGATTTGGGCCAAAACTGCCAGGTCTCATTAAATGTTAAATTTCAAGTTATTTAACAAGAGGTTACAAAATGAGATTCTATATTATGTTTTCTGGTGCAACACCTAAAGACATGACAAAAGATCCTCTATTTAGACAATGGGAGACTGTGGTGGTACTGAAATTTGGTGGAAAATGCCTGGCCCACGGGGAAAAAAAAAGGACATGGGTTCACTGGGTAGATGGAAAGGAGTATTTCAACTATTGGAGAATCAGCTTCTTAAACAACTTCAGTTAAGGGAAAGAGAATTTGATGTGATTTACGGGGTAGCATGAAGTCTGAATAATGAGTTTGGCTTCTGGAGACTGTTTGCCATTATGGTTTGTATTGGGGTTAGCCTTGGATTTCAACATGACAGTCTGACCCCCTTGTGATTCTACTAATGTTTACAAATTGAAGACTGACTAACACATTTTCCTCAGAGACAAGCTTCTGTTAAAACAAAAAATTATGGAATCATGCAATTTTCCCAGGTTATGTAAGGTAGAAAGAAAAATCTCACAATCTCTTCCTCTAGAACTGAGACAAGGTTACCCTAAGTGAGGGAAATGGGAAATTGAGCTTGTAAAACAAAAAAGATATTAATATAAGAAAGAAAATGCTAAAAAGAATTGAAAGCTCGGGGATCAAGAAAAGGCACTGAAAGTTCTGACTGAGTGAAGATACTAAGAGGAAAGGAAAGGGGAGCTGTAGCTATAATCTGAAGAAAACTAGTGATTCCGGTGATAAAAACACACGATTGTATTTGTATTGGGAACTGAATAAAGACATGAACTAGAAAAAGGAGGGCTGCCTCCCCACAAGGGTAAAATATCAGCTTCAACGCTAGTTCTTCCTGAAGTCTGTTTTCAAGATGTGTAGTCAGAGCAGCAATGGGGCAAAAATCAGAGATGCCCTATATGAATCACTAACACAGAATTCCTTAATTAATCAAACAAACTGAGCTCTTGGTCTTATTTCATTAACTGTGATATTCAAGGAGCCCTTAAGAATATTCTCAAACCAAGACAACTCCCTCACATCACATACAAAAACCAACCCAAAATGGATAAAGACTTGGATGTAAGAACCGAAACCATAAAATACCTAGAGGATAATATGGGCAAACCATGCCAAGACCTACACTATAGAAACCCATTTCAGGACACATCTACAGATGCTAAAAAAAATAATGAAGAAAAACATAAACAGCTGGGACTACATCAAATAAAAAAGTTCCTTTACTGCAAAAGAGAAAATAACCAAGACAAAGCAAAATGAAATCCAACAGAATGGAAAAGAATTTTTGCCTTCCATACAAGTGATAAGGGGCTCATAAAAAGGATCCACAAAGAACTCATACAACTTAGCAAAAAAGTCCAATCAAAAAAATGGGTAGAACTATAAAAAGACTCCAAAGAGGAAATACAAAAGGCCAATAAACATGAAAAAATGCTCAACACCACTGATAATAAGGGAAATGCATATCAAAACCACATTGAGATACCATCTTACAGCAGTAAGAATGGCCCATATCAAAAAAACAGGCAACAACAAATGCTGGTGTGGATGTGGAGAGAAAGGAACACTCTTAAACTGCTGGTGGGAATGCAAACTGGTCCAGTCACTATGGAAAGCTGTGTGGAGGACCCTTAAGCTACTGAAAATGTAACTACCATTTGATCCAGCAATCCTAATTTGGGGAATCTATCCAAAGGATACAAAAACACTAATTCATCAAAAGGACACCTGTACTATTTACAATAGCAGGATATGGAAACAACCCAAATGCTCCAAAACAGAAGAATGGATCAGCAAGTTATGGTATATATACACAATGGAATATTATTCATCAATCAAAGAAGACAAACAACATCAAAGAAACATCAAAAAAACAAAATCAAAGAAGACAAAAATCATTTGCAGCAACATGGATGGAGCTAGAAGGAATCATGTGAGCAGAAAAAAGCCATAAAGAAATACTGGATGGTCTTACTTATATGAGGGATATAGGGAAAACAAATAAAAGGACAAGAAAAAGTTAAAACTAATTGCCAGCAGAACTGAAGCATAGAACAAGAGAGGGGGAGAGAGGAGCACAAGAGAGCAAGAAGATGGTTCACTGGTGACAAGGTGGTGGAAGAACCTTGGAGTAGACAACGATGTAAAAAATATATATATGGATAAATATACACACATATACATATATATGTACAATCAATTATTAAAAAATAAAATAAGTAAAAAAAACCCTCAACAATAGTCTCAAACATTTCTTCTCCCAATCACTCCTTTGATTTTCACTTCTGTTTCTTATTACACATTTTGGGGACTTCTTAGCGTTTTTTTTTTAGCATTTTAGGTCAATGTCTTTTCCTCTCATCATTTCTTTTTAATCTTCTGGGTCTGAATTCCAGGTGAATTTTTCTTGAGTTTGTTTTCTATTTCACCAATTCAGTTCTCTGCAATATCCAATTTACTGTTCACTAACATCTTCAGTTTTAAATTATCAATCTTTTTTTCTAATTATAACATAGTTCTTTCTGCTACAAGTTGCTACTGCTTCCTTACTGATTTAATTTCACATATGCAATGTTATATGACATTTGAAGTCTTTTTCTGATTCTTACCTTAAATGTAAAATTTCCTGATTCTTCAGAATGAAACCTCATTCCTCTGATTTTTAAGCATCTTTTCACTTGCTGCAGTTACCCAGCCCAGCAAAAATCCAACTTGATAGTTTTTTGTTCCTTCAGCTTTTTTTTTTTTTGAGACTAGGTCTCGCTATTTTTGCCGGTGGAAGCGCAGGATCTCATTGCCTGGGGTAACCCGGACTCAAGCAATCCCTAGCCTCAGCTTCCCAGGTAGCTGGGATTACAGGCACGCGCCACCACGCCCAGCTATTTTTTTGGAACTAGGTCTCGCTACGGGCCCCAGGCGGGACTCGAACAGCGATCCCTAACCCCGGCCGCTTCATAGGCTGAAACTTACAGGCACGAGCACCATGCCGGGCTTTGTTCCTTCAGCTTTTGAATTGTAAACTGATTAACTGTTAACAAACTTGACCCGATCTCCTAGAGCAAAAATGTTCTGCATTTCTCCATTGTTCTCTCATTCCCATCTAAAATACATTGTGTGATTTTTATCTAAGAAATGTTTCTAATAAATCTGTTCTCTATTCTCCAAGTTTCTCAGGTTCACCATCATCAGTTGGCTAAGAATCCAAGTTCATCTTTCCAATTTCCATCAGTTTCCTAATGAGCAAGTTACTCATGTCACCCCCCACCCCCGGTTAAAAATTTTATTTTACTAAACAAAAGCAAAATAAAAAGCCCAATCAAAAAATGGGGAGAAGAACTAAAGAGACACTTCTCCAAAGAGGAAATGCAATTGGCCAACAGACACATGAAAAATTGCTCAACGTCACTAACAATAAGGGAAATGCAAATCAAAACCACAATGAGATAACACCTTACACCAGTAAGAATTGCCCACATCCAAAGAACAGGCAACAACAAGTGCTGGTATGGATGTGGAGAGAAAGGAACACTCTTACACTGCTGGTGGGAATGTAAACTGGTCCAGCCTCTATGGAAAGCTGTGTGGAGGACCCTCAAATTAATGAAAATGGAACTACCATTTGACCCAGCAATTGCTCTCTTGGTGGATCAATGTGGGTACAAAGGGACACCTGTGCTTGGGTGTTTACCGCAGCACTATTTATAACTACAAGGACATGGAAGCAACCTAAGTGCCCCAAAACAGATGACCGGATGAAAAAAATGTGGTATATATACACGATGGAATATTACTTATCAATTAAGAATGACAAAGTTGACAACTTTATGACAACATGGATGTACTTAGAAGAAATCATACCAGCAGAAACAAGTCAAAAAGAGAAAGAAGTCAAATGGTTTCACTAATAAAATGGTTTTCACACTGGATATAGTGAAAAAATAAACAAAAGCCATGAGGAAAAGACAAAACAAGCTAAGCACCAAACTGACGCACACAACTTTGGGCAGGAGGGAAAGGGGGGGGGGGGTTGCAGGGGAAGGTGGGGGGGGTAAATCCCTGGGATTATTATGATGTGGAATTTATATATAAATAAATTATAAAAAATAAAAAATAAATAAAAATTTAATTTTATTCTCTGTTTATTAAGAAAAATCCAGTAGTCTGGGTTAGCCCACCAAATTTTTCATAACCTAATTTCAATCTGTTGACACAACCTATTATTTCCATACCTTTTTATCATTCATTCCCCAGACTTACCACTTTATGTTTTTAGAATGTGAACATTCTGATTTTACATTTCTTTGAGAGAAGAGGAAAAGTAACAAGGTTAAGTAAAATTCTGTAATTTTCACTAACCCTACAAGATAGAGTATAAACAATCTGTAGGCTATCAAGGGGATTTTTGAAGGAGGTAGGCTAAAAGCTGCCTGTAAGCCTATCAATCTATGAAAGTCTTAAAATCATACATATTAAAACCTCCCAGATTACTAGGTGAATAAGAACGTCCAGAAATTAACCCCTAAGTCCAAACTTTTACTGCTCAAAGTCCCACTCTTAAAATGCCATGGTTCTGATTCTTGTCTAACCAAACATGTCCCCATGAGTGAAGTAACAAAATCTGAATACACTTACCTAAGCGAGTTCATCTCTGTTTTCTGAAGACAGGAGTCACCGGCCACGTGGCTGAGTTTGTGGGCTTGGTATTTTGCTTGGTTTTCTAGTGATTCTATTGTTTCTTTCATTATTAACATTTTAGACTTTAATTCACAATTTTCTTTATCAAGCTACAATTTAAATTTTGGAAATTAATAGGTTATTAATAAGACTTCTGGAAGAAATCTAAGAAAATAAGTTAGACTTATTTAAAAATACCCTCCAACTCATGTTAAGCTTGAGATGTAAAAATACATATTAACTCCTCTCTCAATAATAGTAAAAGAAAAGATATTCTCAGAAAAAAGGGGAAAAAAGAATACAATGTCCGAAATAGTAATGAAATGGGAAGGGGAACCATCGTAGAACAAAAGTTTTGGAGTGTTTCTAAAAAGAATAAGTAGACAGAATTGAACTGAAGAAAATTCACAGCAGAAAATACTAGAATCCAAACACAAAATAGGCCAGACATCTGAAAGAAATTATAAAATTTTCCTTAATTGCCAAAAAAAAAAAAAAAAACAACCCAAAAATGGACTAAATACAAAGACACATCATGCCTCTGAACCGTAACACATACTGTAAATGTATTAAAAAATTGTCATTTCAATTTATGGGTATTTGACAAAGATACTCTTGTCAATACAATCCTGTGATCTATGCTTCCCTTTAAAAAACAAACTTAGCCAGGCATGGTGGCGCCTATGCCTAAATTTCAGCCTATGAAGCGGTTGGGATTACAGGTTGCCATTCGAGTCCCAATTGGGGCAATACAGCCAGACCTAGTCCTAAAAAACACCTGGGCGTGGTGGCACACGCTTGTAATCCCAGCTACCTGGGAAGCTGAGGCTGGGGATTGCTTGAGTCTGTGGTACCCCGGGTAACGTGAGCCTGCGGTTCCAAAGGCAAAAATATAGACCTAGTTTCAAAACAAACAAACAAACAAAAAAAAAAACTTCTTGTATCTCATCTAGATACACTCTGGCACCAAACACCTGCCTGTTGTTTGATCTTGGGCAAGTTTCCCTACTACCTCAGTCCTCATCTGTGAAAAAGGATAATATTAGCATTTCATATACTATATGGTTGCTGAGTTAATACTACAACGTATACATCTATTATATATAAATAATGAGATAAAAGCCTGACAATAATTCAATAGAAATTATTTTTCCAAGGTTAAAAAGTTTTTCCTGTAGTAATCTTGCAATGATTTTTAGATATGTATATCTGACGTAGGATTCAACTTCCTTCTATCCATACACATACACACACACACACACACACAAAAAAAGCTAATAATTCCAGAAATAATTACTGAATAATCTTTCCTTTCTCCCCATTGACTTGTGTCCTTTGTAGATTGTTTCTATATATTTGTGGGTTTGCGCCACTGGCTTTTATCACTCTCTCTTAATCACTGTGACAATACCATTCTTTCTTAATCACTATGATACTGAAATCTTTTTATCTGGCAGGACATGTCCCACATAATATTTGATATGTTACCTGGTGATTAGTACATGTCAAATGTTCAATAATTTTCTCTAACTCTGAGTTTCCAAAATGATTCATTTCCTGAAGACTCTGAAAGATAATTTTATGGATATTTAGTCATATGTGATAATAAAACAAAATTAGCAAAGTAATGCACGTTTGTAATACAATTATTTTGATTTTTTATAAAATGAATGCGTTTAGAAGGAAAATCATTCATTTACAAAAAGTAATGCTTTTAATTAGAAAAAATGCAAAACAGGGCTTTATCTTTTACACTCCCACATGTGATTGTAATAGAACACACAGATTTGTATGGGCTCATTTAAAAGTATTTATTAAGCTGAATCTATGAGCAACTGGAGAATAAACAAGCTCAGGAATATGTCCTCATGAACTGTAGAAGAAAAAGTATAATGGAAGAAAAGATGAGTTCAGAAAGATAAAAGAAAAATACTATAGAGTCATGAAAGATCAAACTTTTAAATATGGGTGGGGTCAACAGTGTAACAGTGTGTCAAACTTTGCTTATATTAGCTTATCTGATTCTTGCTGCAGTTTTCTAATGTGGAATCGTACTTCCATTCATGTTATTCATTAAAAATAAAGACATCTGACTATGGATTTGGTTGAAAGGGTCATTGCACTGCATATATTTATTCATTTGTTAAGTCATCCAAACAGTACTATGTACAAACTATATGCCAAGCACCATACAAGGTATTAGGAATTCAGCAGTCAGTAAAATGGATAGTATCTGACCTTGTAGCTACTACAGGTTAGTATGAAAGACAAACTTAAAAGAGGTTAAAACAAAACTCATAAATATTCTGCTAGAAAAAGTTAACTTTAGAACAACATATCAAAATTAAGTCTTGAGTCTAGGGTTTATTTTCTCTCTGAAGAAATGATATTCAACCAGGCTTTAAAGAATGAACAGGAATAAACTAGCTTAAGGAGTTGAAAGTACTGAAGGAAAATTTCAATGATTTAGAAATTTGTAGGAAAGTCCACTAAATTTGAATATTGAGAAAGAATGGAGAGGATCTGGAGTAAAGAAGATAGACCGCAAGCCGGCAAGGGCCAATCACAGAAGTCCTTGCAAGTTCTTAAGGTAAGTGATTTGAAAGGGTTAAGATCTCTGAAAGATGATTTTGATTTCACTGCAAAAGAGATTTTTGAGAGGGGCAAGTCTACAGGTCATAAAGAATACAAATGGGCAGATAAGAAAAAGTAATGGTCAAAACAGGATGGTAGCAGGGGAAATGGAAAGAAATAGATTCAAGAGAAACTAATGTGAGCTCAGAATCCAGATTCTTTTGTAACATTGGTTAGGTTAAATTATGCAAACTCACTGTAACTCAGATGTCTCTGTGAGTGTTACCTACCTAAAAGAAGACCATTTGTTACACAGCTTGTTATCCTCACTGTTTTGTAATTTTTTAAGCTGTATTTGAAATATTCATACAACACAACATACTCCAAATCTGATAAGTTACCTGTGAAAATTTACTAAGACAGTCCACGTAGAATATATTTAGAACAGAGCCCCTCTAGGGAGGGACCTAACAGACATTACATATTATTAAGAAAATAAGCACCAGTCAGATCTGGCAAAAAGGCTAGCTTTCAAAAAGGAGTCAGGGCTGACGCCTGGGTTTAACAAAACTGGGTGGATAGAGGAATAACAGCAAAATATCAAAGGAACCTAATGAACTGAGCTAATTAGTTCAGTTTTTAAGTGAAAGACCTATTATAAATTCATAAACTCTCCTGGAATGAAGAAATATTCTGAGAAAATGTCACTTTTTTCCAAGTTTTTAGTACTATTGCCTTTTTTTTTTTAATTTTTAATTTTTATTTTTTTAATATAAACAATTGCTATTGCCTTTTTTTATCTCTATTTTTAAAATTCCTTTGTCATTTCAACAGACATGGGAAAAGATAAATCAGTAGTTTTACAAAAAGTTGTGCACAGAAAAATTCCATTTGGTAATTTTAACACTCATTTTTAGAAGAAAACATTTTCTGGACATCAGTATTCCAAAAGATCCCAATTAAAAGCATTCTTAATATGGATAATTGGGGTAAAACTTTAACTGAAAGCTTTGACATAAAGACTATCTTCATAATGCTTAAATGTATACACTATTATGCTATTATGAAACCAATAGAAGCTAATACTGAGTTCTTCTAAAGTGCTGGGTATTAAGTAATTTGTGTGTATTAAATTGTTTTATTTACTTTTTTTTGGGAAACTATAAAAGGACTGTTCATACATATGACACCTAACAACAAAAGAAAAAAATTATACTTCATCAAAATTAAAAACACTTATGCTTCAAAAGACACATTAAGAAGATGAAAACACAACCCATGAAATAAAGGTAAGCATTTAAAAATTATGTATCAGCATGCATGTAGTAATGAGCATGCATAAAGAACTCTTACAACTTAAAAATCATGACATAAATAACCCAATTTAAAAACTGGGAAGAGATATGAACAGACATTTCTTCAAGATATATAAATGGTCAAATACACACATGGTAGGATGAAAGAGATCAGTGGCCATAGGGGAAAAGGCAAAGCCAAACACTACTTTATACTCATTAGCATGATGATAATAAAAACGATAGACAGTAACAGGTGTTGTTACAATGTGGGAAAATTAGAAAGTTTATACCAGTGTCGAGGAGAATATAAATGGTACTGCTACTTTAGAGAAGAGCCTTTCAGTTGTTCAAATGGTTAAATATAGATGTATATAGTCAAGATAAATGAAAACATTCACACAAAAAAGTTGTACCCAACTGTTCATAGCATGAAAATTCACAACAGCCAAAAAATGGCAACCACCCAGAGTCTATTTGTACAAAGCAATACTATCCCACAGTAAAAAGGAGTGAAGTATTAATACATACTCTAACATGGATGAATCCTGAAAACCTAAGGCTAGGTGAGAGAAGCCAGATATAAAAAATGACATACTAAAGAATTAAATTTATATGAAATGTCCAAATTAGACAAATATAAAGACAATAGGTTAGTGGGTATCAGGTTTCTTTTTTAAGGTAATGAAAATGCTCTAAAAATGATTGTGGTGAGGATTAGCAGGTCTATGGATATACTAAAACCACTGAACTGCACACCGTGAGTGGGTGAATTGTATGATATATGGCTATTTTAATAAAGTTGTTTTACAAAGCAAAGATAATGTCCCTTCACATGAGGAACTCCTATGAGATCAGAGGTTTGTTCTTTTCTATACAGAACCAAGTATTTTAGGTGCTGTGAGCCATCCAGTTTGGTTGCTCACAGGATTCTGCCACTGCAGTACAAAAACAGCTACATGAAATACATAAACAAATGAATGTGGTTATTCCAGTAACAATTTATCAACAACAAAATTTCAATTTCATAATCTTCACATGTCATGAAATATTCTTTTGATGTTTTCTTAATGCCTCAAGAAGGCAAAAACTATTCTCAGCACACAGGCCATCAAAAGACAATGGTCTAGATTAGACTCAAGTGCATTGTTTGACAAGCCTTCAACAATCCAAAGTCACCTCATAAGAAAAACATAAAAACAGCCCCTTTTCTCAATAAATTATTCTTCAAAAATAAGCAACCTTAATACTTACTCTTAATTTTTCTTTTAAAGCTTCCTTTTCTGCCGTAATCTTCCTTAAGTCAGACACTGCAAGTTCTTTTTCCCTTTCCATAAGACTAATAATATTTTGGGAGACTGCAGTTTGAGAAGATTCTTGTCTTAATAAAGATAATTCTTCCTTTGCCTTAAAGAATGATAAGATATAAAGAAAACATTGGGCATACTCCAGTTAAGAAAAAAAGTAAGCTAACAGATTACTTTTGTTCTCTTCACAAATCTTCACAAAACGAGAGTAAAAAGACTAAAATAATAGCAACTACAAAAAAAGAGAAGACAAGGGGATTGAAAGAACTGCCTGCCACCAAATTCTGGAAACCAAAGAGCAGATGGGCAACTACTAATTAACTAAGCAGACCCAAGAAAGTTGAAATCTAAGCCAACTGTAGGGAAAGCACAGAAGTGGATCAATTTGCATTACAGATTCCCACAAAAAGCTCCAACAGTGAAAATAGCTTTTGACTTGACTTTTTACTTCATATCCATCTGCCCCTCTTAAAGTAGCAGCAAACCTCATGGGAGATTGAAAGGGGAACAAACATAGTGGACACCATGTTTCTCCGACTCACTTTGCCCTCTCATAAGTGAGGTTTTCTTAATTGAAGGTATGATCATTTCTCTTTCCTCTAGAGTTTTCAGTAAAGGCTAAGTCCTTAATATCCTATATATCTATATAGTGGGCACCATCTACCAATGGGTAGCTATAACCCACCAGCTCTGAATTCCATGATAAACTTGGCTCAGAGCTAAGTGGTATTTCAGGTAGCTTTAGAAGGAGGAAATTTCTAAATGACATGGCACATAGGCTACAAAAAATAATATGGAAAAATTATAGAAATTTCTGCATTGGGAACAGAATAAAAACAGAAACTACAACTTATAATTCTAATTATGAGAAATATAAGAGATTCATATAGTAATCTACTGGTTCCATTATAGTCATTAGGTTGTATAATCTGTTGGTTTAATCATAATCAATTTCTTACTTCATTATATAAGATGCTTAGCTTATCTCTTTCTGCTGTCAATAATTTAACATTACACTGTATATCTTCCATATATTTTTCAAATCTTTCTAGCATATACTGAAGTTCATCTCTTTCTTTTGTGATTATATGAATTTCTGAATTGTAATCACCCTGAAACACAATAAAAACAAAAGTTATCATTTGTTAAAACAAACAAAAAATACAAACAAAAAAGTCAAGCTCATGGATATAGAGAATAGACTGTGGTTACAAGAAGTGGAGGTAAGAAGTAGAGAGGTAAAAGGCGTGAAAGGAGTTGCAAATTTTATAATTTCTAATTATAAAAAAATAAGTCAGAGATATAATGTACAACATGTGAACTGTAAGTAATAATATAACTGTAATAACTAGGGATATAATACTTGAATGTTGCTACTAAAAGAGTAAGTCTTAGAAGTTTTTATCACACACACACAAACAGACTTACTGTGGTGATTGTTTCACAAAATACACAAATACTGAGGTTTTCTTAATTGGACCAAACTGTATCATCGTTTCTCTTTCCTCTAGAGATTTTTCAGTAAAGGCTAAGTCCTTAATATTCTGTATATCCTGAAACTAACAATGTCACATGTCAATTATGTCTAAAGAAGTTAAAAAGAAATGCAGACTCCTGGGGCCACGCCATACATTTGGGACCAAGGGGATGGTGATGGAGGGAGGCAAGGAATCTATAGTTTTTTGATAATCAAGTCACATAATCTGAGATAGACAACATGCAACCACATTGTAAAATACAGGCCTAACTCCATCTTTCTCCAAAGGGTTGCCTTTGCTGTTGCTGGATATGTATGTATCTTCACTAGGGTATAAACCCTCACCCAACCACTAGGCAGGGAATTTACGAAGAATTCAAGTATAAAAATGAAAGCTGAATGACAATGAATGTTTTTGAGTCCTGAGATCTAAGTTTTGACCTTTTCTATAACACTGACTGACAGCTATTCAGCCTCTCCTGGAACATTTCTAGTGAAAAGGTGCCCAGTAAATTACAAAATAATCTTATTACTAGAAAATTCTAATTATTCATGACTTATTAAGCCGAAGTTGTCTCCACACTGAAAAAAAAATTTAACACTGGACTGTATATTCTCCATGTTTTTCAAATCTCTCTAAACATATGCTGATGTTCATCTCTTTTCTCGTGACCAGATGAATTTCTGAATTGTAATCACCCTGAAACATAATTCAAAAACATAAGTTATCATTTTTTACAATTATCACCACATGGTAGTCACAAGGACACTGATGATGAGACTGAAAGATGCTAACAGACAAAAAGAACATAAATTTCTTTTATATAATTAAACAACACACATTCTATAATGAGAACAGGAGACGAGAGCTTTAGCAGGACTGTGGTAAATTTCCTGGCCAACAAGTTCGAGGAGGGACCCAGGTGTTAATGATACTACTTGGTTGATCCTATTGGATGCTTCCACTGTTATTTCCTGGAATTATTTGAACTGGTAGTAACTAATGTATATATAATCACTGGGTCAGAAGCTTCAGTAGCATCTAGGAACTTGTTAGGCATCCTAGTTTTGGGGCCTACCCAAAATCTACTCAAGCAGAAACTCTGGGGGCAGTGCCCAATTATGGTGGATTAGCAAATCCTCCAGATGATTCTGATGTGCATTAATAACCAGGAACCGCTAGTTTATGACCCTTTCCAGTGGAGGATATGTGTATGCCTCCTTACGCAGTGCAAGTTACTGTAACAGCCTAGAGCATTTCTCTAGGATGAATCTAAAATACTTGTCCAGATACTCCCAACAATTTCAGCTTCAAACCTAAGAGACCTAGTTTTACAATGAGATTAGAACAAGTATTTTTGTGAGGCAGTGAATCTTCACTGAGTAAGCAACCTCCAACATTTTTAAACAAGATTGTATCCATAATTCTTGCTAAACTAAAAAGTTCCACTAATTTCAAAGTCATTCAAAGTCAAAATAAGATGGCAAATGTAGACTTGGAATTTGTGCTATGTCAAAGTATTAACTACAGAAGTCTTAGGTAGGTATAATCTGATCATTTGGTACATTTGAAAACATCCTCACCTACCTTAGTTATTATCAATTATTCACAGATCATGTCCAATGCAGATTAGTAAATAGATCTCTGTGAGGTACCCCTCATCTGCCACTTGGTATTTTCTTGGTTAAACAAGCAAAATTAAGGCATAATGGATAAGATTAGCTATGTGGACACCTTCAAAGGACAGTATGTTTTTCAGGACAAAAACAGATTAAGTTTGATGAATTAAGACTTAAACATCTATAAAAGAAAATCTGATCTGACCATATCTGAATTAAATATTACAGAAAGGAGGTGTGGTCTGCACAGATTTTAGAAAAGAACTCAGTGAGTGAAGATTTGACAGTCTATTTTCAAAAAAGTTTTTAGTTTACAAGTCATTCCAGAGAGTCTTAGAGAGTTTCCAGTTTAAACAGATCTCTTTCTATATCCTCTGACAGCATTTGGAATCTTTCCTATAGTCTTTCTTCATTACCACTTAGTATTAGTGAGAATATAAAGTTATATATGCCATTATCTCTAAAATGATCAAGTGTTTAATACATGACATTACCTCTAAAATGTAAGCCCTTCAGGAAACAGAAGGTGCCTGGTCTTTTTTCACTAGACTTTCAGTGCTAGTACAGTACCTGGTCAAGTGTATGACCCTAACACTTACTGTCTGGCCTTCTTAAGCAGACACTCCAGCTTTTCTCTAAATGTCTCAGAGGTAGACATTTATATTAGTATGAATGTATAATTGTTAATAACTCCCTTTTATCACCCATTGTTCCCAACACACAAACATACACACACTTGCTAATGGACAACTCAAATCTATGATAAGAACTAAGTCTCTTTATCTCATATCTCCAGTTCCTCATTCAGAGTAGGTGCTCAGTATAAATCTGTTGAACTGAACCTAACTTCTGCTTAGGCATGGTATGCTTTTAAAGCAGTATATAAAAAATGAACTGAAACATTTACTAGAAGTGAGGTATTACCTTATATAAACATCTCATTTAATCTACATAAGAGTTCGTAGTTAATTCTTGCATTTTGTAAATAAGAAAACTGGGCTCGATAAGATTAGGTAACTTCTCCAAGATGACACAGTCATTTTGTGGAGTTTGAACTTGTATTCCAAATCCATTATTTGGATTTGGACTAGTTTGAACTTTCCATTATTCTCAAAACGCACAGTGGTAATCATGTACAAAGTGAAAGGGATAGAGAATCAGTGATATTAAAAGCATCAATTATTCTAATTGAAGAAGTCGGGTTAAAATTTGATATAAGTAGGGATTGAAAACTTACAGCTTGTACCAAATTTAAAGAGGTCTTTGTTATTTTCAATAAAGTGTTTCTAAGCATGTTTAAAACACCTAATTGTGTTCTCTAGTTCCAGGCATTCACATCTGTCTTACACTCTACCCATTCTCACTAATTTCTACCTTACCTGCAATTTATTTTAGAAATCTAAAGTGCTCTGAAACCCTAACTTTCTAAACTTTAGGAAATAAATTTATCTGTGCCAGGTAATATCAAAGCATTTCAAAAAAATAATTAAGTTTTGAGAGTGGGAAGGAAGTTTTCCTAGTTTTACCAGCACCTAACCAATAGCTCTCATCTGTCTGAATCTATATCAAGCAGTGAATAAAACACTAAGGTTAAAAGCTTTGAGAGACTTATTTACTCATTCTATTTTAATGAATACTTGATTAAAATGGCTGAAAATTTTGTTGAAGATTCTCTTATACGACCAAAGTGATCAATTCAGTGATTTCTTTCTCCGAGTCCTCTGACAATATATGGAGCTTAAAGACAACTCAAAACCAGCTGCAGTGGCGAGCAGCTTTAATCCCAGCCTAGGATGGGAGGCTGAGACTGCGAATCGCTTGAGTCTGTGCGTTCGAGACTGACCCAGGGTAACATGGCAAGACATAGTCTCAAAAAATAGCTGGGCGTGGTGGTGCATGCCTATAATCCCAGCTACCTGGGAGGTTGAGGCTGGGGATCACTTGAGTACAGGGTACCCCAGGCAACATAGTGAGACCTAGCCTCAAAAAAAAAAAAAAAGGACAACTCAGTAACATAAAGTGTCTATGCTGTATCTCTTCTCCCCAATTTATGCTGTTTATAACAAATAATAAAGCACAGTATTTATACTAACAACTGTAAAATTTAGCCATTAGTCAATAAGGTCAAAAAAATCTAATCAGAAGATAACTCAAAATCATTTGTAATGAACACAGGACCTTCAGAAAAAAGATGATAGAATTGCCGGGCACAGTGGCTCATGGCTGTAAGCTTCAGTCTATGAAGCAGCGGGGGCTAGGGATTGAGGTTTGAGTCCCACCTGGGGCCCATAGTGAGACCTAGTCCTAAAAAATAGCTGGGTGTGGTTGGCACATGCCTGTAATCCCAGTTACCTGGGAAGCTGAGGCTGGGGAATGCTTGAGTCCATGGTAGCCCAGGCAACATGAGCCTGTGGCTCTATGGGCAAAAATAGCAAGACCCAAGTCTCAAAAAAAAAAAAAAAAAAAGATAGAATTGATAGTCAACCAAGTCAGAAACCAAATGATCTCAACTTTAATGACATTACTCTTAATTTCCCCTAATTTAATCCCATGTTGATAATATAAGCCTCCATGACTCCCATCGCTCCAATGAGTTTTTAGAAAGAAAAACCAATGAACTCAAATGATATTTATAAAGCATTGAAAATAATTAAGACAAGTACAGACACTTGATATTATATTCTCAAGAGTCATGGTTAACTTTACATAATACTCATCTTTAGATTACCAACTTGTAAATATGCTGTGATAGACAAATGGGATGACCTGCTCAGTATCAACTCACAATTTCTACTTTCTTCTGCTCCATTATTAATATGGAAGATGCCTTTTGAAGATTTGACCAAGGCTAGCAGTGGCATGAAGCCATACTGACTGCCATGCAGCCAGAGTCACCTTGTTTTGAGAGAGAAACTCTAGTTGTACCAAAAGTGAAGCCTAGAGAGAAAACACCCAGTAGCATGTTTCTAGTTCCAGTTTCTGTAAACCCAGATATCCTTGTACTTTTTCTGGTATGCGTAAGAAGTGGTTTAATTTTCCCTTAACTTTCTTAACACTATTCTTTGTTTCTCTTATGGATTGTCTTTCAAATAGCTCCCTCATCAATACAATGTTCCCACAATGGTCATTGAGGAACACAAAAATTAAAATTAAGATAGATTTTGAAAGCAAGTATGAAGAAAGTTACATTTAACTTTTTTCTGACAGTAAGTCAGAAAAGTTTGCAAAAAATATTTTCTTGACTTATCAATTATTCATTTAAAAGATATTACCTTTTCTGATGCTTTAAATAATGAAATTTTTTCACGTGCAGAATAATTTGTAGAACAAGATCTTCGTTGTATTATGTGCTGGAGTCTTTCTAGCTCTTTCTTATAATAATCTCGTTCTTCTTCTATACCTTTCAGAAATGTATCTAAACGAGAAGGTGACCTGTCTCCACGTTTTATTCCATGTTCTAGCCTCATTCTCTCAACTTCCAAAGTAAGTTCTTTTTCTGCAAATTAAATTAAACAACAATGTCACATAAAAATATATATAATTGGTCAAGTAAATTATATCAATAACTTTTAGAATGCAAGCTATTAAAACTCATTAATCTGTAGCTGCTGGATAACAAAGAGGTAAATATTGAAAGGAAAGGAGGAAAAACACAAAATTTAAAGTTTTTAAAAAATCCACTAAGTCCTGCTCTTGTCTTATCACAAGTACTATTCACTATTGTTGAATGCAGGAGTAAGATTTTATGGTACCTTCTGAAGACCTAAAAATGTATTAGGGCAATTTCCTATAGTTCAATCTAATTTAACTAATGCACATTACAACTGTGAGGCATGAAAAGTTTATAAGATGCTTTAAATCATTCCCATATTTTCTTGCACTCATTCAACAAATGTACACTGAGTATTTTACCAATATGCCCAGCACCAGCTAAATACACAACTATGAAAAACATAGTAAAGGGCAAACAATGACTCCAAATGTAGTTAAATAAGAGCTACAAAAGAATACACATAATGCAATCTGGAAAATAAATGGACAGAAGGTAGGAAGGAGTGAGGGGAGGGGAAGAAGAAAGAAGAGCAATAAGGAATGGGACAGAATGTCATATGCTAAGTAGTAAAATAATTGAATGAATGAAAAGTGTCCACTGCATTCAGAACTGAGGTGGGTGATATCTTTAAACAAGAACAAGTCTGGGCATGGTGGTGTGTGCCTATAAGTGGTAGCCTAGGAAGCTGCCGCAGGGACCAGGGATCGCAGTTCGAGTCCCACCCAGGGCAATATAGCTAGTTCCAAAGACATAGTACCAAAAAACAGCTGGGTGTGGTAGCATGTGCCTGTAATCCCAGCTACCTGGGAAGCTGAGGATGGGGACTGCTTGAGCCTGCGGTTCCATGGGCAAAAATAGTGAGACCTAGTCTCAAAAAAAAAAAAAAAAATTTTTTTTAACAAGAACA
>PVHY01000906.1:121105-186723 GCA_004024945.1 Uropsilus gracilis
TTAGTCTAAAAAAAAAAAAAAAAAAAGAACAGTTAAGTGATGAACTTAGGTGACTATTATATAGACACAGTCAGTCTACTTTGAGAGAAAATGCAGTCAATAATGGAAATAAAGACCAGAAAGAGGAAATGTCCAATACCACACATTCCTGGTTCTAATTTCCAAGTATTTTATAATTCTTATCAACTAAAAGTAATTTCTTCACATATATGCTACTAGTCTGTCCCTCTAACTAGATTAAAGGGTTCATAAGAATAGGGAACTAGAGTATCTTGTTTGCCATTACACATCCCAACAACTACAATGGTGTGGCATATGACAGGTTTAAAACTTTGTCAAACAAATGAATGAATGAATAAATGAATTCTTACATGTACCTTAAATGAACTCAATTAAGACTGTTAACTAGCAGAAAGTGTGATTGATTGTTTAATTGATTTTTAAGAGACCAGATATCTCACCATGTTGCCCAAGGTTGTCTTGAACTTGTGGACTCAATTGATCTCCAGCCTCAGCCTCCCAAGTAACTGGGATTACAAGTGTGTACCACCATGCCTGGTTTAGATAGTGTGTTTCAGTGGTGGGCTTATCTGCATACTTTAAAGTGGTACAACAGGATTTCTTTACAAAAATTCTGTATTTCAATTTTCCTCTATCTGAAAATCTTAATTCCAATACTAGTTTGTCTCAAAGAAGAATATGCTTTTACTGGGAACTAAGCAAACAGAGTTCCTACAGAAACAGTTATAGTACAAGCAAGCATCCTATAAGGGCAGTGAAGAAGGCAGTTTTTCTATTATCTCTCAGTGCCTAGTCTGGTTGCTGGTCTAGAGCAATACTCAATAAATATTTAGAATGAAAGATCTCTGATCAAGAAAAAGAATACATTAAAAGGAAATTATACCACTTTTTGTATGATCAACAATTTGTAATTTACCTGTAACTGAAAAACTTTCTATTTTTTTGGTAAGTCTTTGTTTTTCTTCTTCAAGCTGATGAACAACAGTTTCCAGGTCTGATTTTATAAGAAGTTCATCACTCAGTCTTTCTTTTTCTTTATGACATAAATTTAATTCCTGAAAATTTTAACACCATAATTAAGATTTCTAACAACTTAATAAAATATTTTAACTTACAGTAGTAGATGTGCTTGTAAATGTTGGCGGCCGGATGCAAGGTATGAGAGAAGAATAAAGAGAAAGATTACTTAGCCAAGACTGAGGGCCCAATGGAGGTTATGAACCAAAAGCCAAATTTATTAAACAAGAAAGGGGTATTTATAGAGACACAGGGTGAGGGTCTGGTAAACTTTAAAGAAGACAAACACAAACCTGAGAGACAATTAACATTTTAAAGACTGAAAGTAATTGAGGAATGGGGAATATAGGCACGTGAACTTCTTGATTTAGGGAAGCCAGCGGCATCACTGCAATCTCAGAAACTTAATGCAATAATTTAGTCCCTCAGTTTGCTAAAGGCAAATTTAACAAAAAAGGTCTTCCTCATCTTGTTTACAATAATTTCTCTGGTTTGCAAATGGCACACAGCATGTAAACACATTTAAGAGTAATTCGTATCTATACATTTTTGTCAAATATGGTTTGTGACTCAACTGTGATTAAAAGCACTATAAAAGTCAAATGTCAATGTGCTTCTTTGAATAAAATTTAATTTTTTAATTTGTTTTGCATATTGTTCTGTTTTTTAAATGAATACGGACTTGCACATAAAAAATCTTTAGTGTTTTTTTTTAATGCTTAATGGAGGGCAACAGTAAGATATAATGCTTTAAGTTTGTACCAATAACTACGTTGGTTATTCCCCATGTTATCTGCATAGTGGGAACACAATATGGGACATGGAGGATTCACTGGTAAGAGTGAATCTGTAAATGTGAAATACTACAGTTTCCAGCATCTGGCAAGTACTTCTGTTAGCTATGAAAAGCATTAGCATCTATCTTAAAAATACAAAAATATAGCCTACTGAAAAAATAAGAAAGTAACTATAGCAATATCTTACTGTCAGTCAACACTATCAAAATCTGGTGACAGTTCTAAGACAGGAATGTATTATGAATCACATTCAACTCTTTATAGTGTGCACATAAACAACAATGAAAAGCATAAGTTCCTGCCCTTGTGGAGCTTACACAGAAGTGAAAATGTCTACTTCAAGTTCACTGACCTCATGGGAAAAAAATTACACTATGAGACTCAAGGCTACACAACAAGTAAAATTACACTATGAGACTCAAGGCTACACAACAAGTAGCAGGTGTACCCAATTTAATATTCACTAGTGAACTAAATTTAACTGAATTCCTGCTAAAGCAGTTGACTAAAAATGGAAACCATTTTCATATGTTGGTCACAGTGAGCATGCAAAAATTAACAAGAATTTAGATAACTACTATGTGCCTACATATCACAAGGGTTTTTAAAATTCTCCTTGAATTTTAACTTTGTTATCAATCTCAACAGAAACGCAATCAATTTAAGTCATTAGAAAAAATTCTCAACAATCTTTTGTTTAGACTAGGATTAAGCTGGGATGATTATTTTTCTCATTTGAAGACTACCAAAACAAACATGACTAAGAAAATGTTTTTGTTTTGTTTTTGTTTACCAAAGTTATTAAAAGATAAGGGCTTTAGGGCTGGGCACCGTGGCTCGTGCCTGTGGTTCCATGGGCAAAAATAGCGAGACCTAGTCTCAAAAAAAAAAAAAAAAAAAAAAAAAAAAAAAAAAAAAAAAAAAAAAAAAAAAAAAAAAAAAAAAAAAAAAAAAAAAAAGAGAGAAGGGCTTTAATAAAAATTAGCAACTTTATAAAATTATTATCAATCCTTAGTTTTAATATTTATAAAATGTCAAGAAATAACTCAAGGAATACAAAATTTCCAACAGTTCTGAAATTTAACTTACCATCTACTACATGTGAGATTATAGAATTATAGAAGTAGGAAACTAAATACACCCATAAAAAAGAACATTACTCAGTCATGAAAAGCCAAGTACTGATAGATGCTATAATTAAAGGTGAACCTTGACAATACTGTGCTAAGTGAAAGAAACCAAAAGGCCACATGATGATTTCATCTATCCAGAATGTCCAGAACAGGCAAATGTAAAAAAACACAAAGCAGATCAGTAGTTGTCAGGGGCTGAGTGTGGGAAATGTAGGAATGATTGGTAATAGTTATGAGATTTCCTTTGTGAGTGATGAAAATGTTCTGGATTAGACAGGAGCAATAGTTGCAATACTTTGAGACTATATCAAAACCACTGAATTATATATTTAAAAGAGTGAATATTAGGATGTGTGAATCATATGCCAAATTTAAAAAATACAAGTAAAATAAAGATTAGGTTTTCTTACTGAAAATTCTGACAACTCTATGCATCAGCTTACCAGTTGAAGTTTTGCAATTGTTTCCTCAAGATTCCGCATTTCGGAGAGCTTCCTTTTAATCTCTTTCTAGGAATAAAAAGCCTATTAGGTAAAGGTCTAAAAGTCAAGAATAGATCACATTACAAACAAGACCAGTCATTTCTGAGTAGTTCAGGTTCCCTGCCTCTTACTATTGAGATCTAAGCCTCAACTTCAATGACGAGGTTAAATCTAAGACTTCTCTTTCATTTCTTAAGATCCTAAATACCCATTTTTAACACCTGAAATAAGAGGACAACTTGAAATTGTCTTGTCTGTACACTTGCAGAACATTCCTTGAGCCCTGATTTTTAGGATTCAAATATTTTATGGCACTGTCATTTCCTGGTTTTCCTATTCCATTTGCTTTCGCCCCACTTGTTACTACCAATCTATACATACTCTCTGCACTGTAACCCAGAGTGCTGAACGCCAAAGTTAATTAAATAGACTTCTGCTGAGCCACGATATCATTTCTGAGCATTGCCAAGGGTACATGAGAAGCCATATTCAGCACAGGGTGCGAATGAGCATAAAAGTAGCCAAAGGAGGTGAAGGGAGAGTGATGAGACAACAAGGTTGCAGTGAAACTAAAGCTACACATTAATTACATTCTTTATTTTTGAGAGTTTTTTGGTTATTTTGGGTTCCTCTATGTTCTACATGAAGTTTAGAACATTTTCTGGTACTGAACTTTGGAGAGGGAGTGCACTCAATGTGTAGAATGCTCTGGGTAAGTATGGACATTTGAACAATATTAAGTTTTCCAATTTATGAACACAGGATATCTTTCCACTTATTTCTCTTCTTTAACTTCTTTGCAGTAATGTTTTATAGTTTGCAGTGTTCAAGTCTTTTGCCTCCTTGGTTAAGTTTACTGCTAAGTATTTTATTCTTTTTTAAGCCACTGTATATGGGATAATTTTCTTAATTTCCTTTATGGATTGTTAATTATCAGTGTATAAATACACCTGAGTTTTTGTTTATTATTTTGTATCTTGCAATTTTGCTAAATTTATCTATAGGTTCTAGTTATTTGGGGTCTTTATTACCTAATTTCAAAGACACAAAATATTTTTTTTATTAAGGTAACATTGATTTACAATACTGTATATGACTCAGAAACATAGGATTATAGGGTTTTTTTGTAGCATCTTCAGGATTTCCTCAAGTAAGATCATGTTATCTGAAAACATTTTTACTTCTTCCTTTCCAATTTGCATGTCTTTTATATCTTTTACTTCCCTAAGTGTTCCAGCCAGACTTCCAGTACTGTGTTCAATAGAAGTGGTAAGATTAGGCATCCCTGTTTTGTTTTTAATCTTGGAAAAGTTTCCAGTCTTTCACTTTTGCGTAGGATGTTAGCTGTGAGCATTCATGTCACCTTAACGTTGGGTAGTTTTATGGAACAAATTAGTGGAGGTGAATCGTATAAAATTAATTCAGTCATATAGAATGGTAGTTTTTCAATTAAGTTATAGTAACTCTTGGGTTAACATGAAGATTTTCCAAAAATTAGCTGAAATCATAGTTCTAGGAATCAATCACTAGATTATTTTTCATATATGATCTTTCTTAAAAATTACTGACCTGATCACCCTTGGGAGGGACGTATCCTAATGTTATATCAATTTAAAAAACTAAATGCATTAAAAAAAATTGCCTGAAAGCTGCCTGTGATCTAGGCATCAGTGAGTTCCCTTTTTTCAACCTCCTGTTCACAAATGTCTTTCTCCCACTTTTTAAAACAAAGACATATAAATACATCTCAAGGCATACAGCATCAAGACAAAGACTTTTGAAGCACCAGACAAAAAAATGATCTGAAATGTTAAGGGCTAGTTGAAGTCTTTACTTTAAAATTGCTTTCTCCCATTGTATCTCAAAGAACATGGAGATCCCAATAGCATGGACTGCTGCATTCCAGGGGCATAGGTTCTTACCCAGGAAAAGAGAATATTACTCCAGGAAAAAGAGACAAGTGAGCCAAGCATCAACCAATGATTTAACAGCAAGAGAGGAACTGGAGTAACTGGAGAAGGAATGGGAGGAAAGGGAGGGTAGTGTGATATAGGGAGGGCCATAACAACTACACAAATATGACTAACATTATATGAAAATTAATTACTTTCTTATTTATTAAGTATTTACTAACACATTTCATATTTGTCATTTGATCCACTGAACACTATTCAGAGAAAAATGATAATACTTTAAACCTTAGTCACAGCACTTCTTTAAAACAAAAAAATTTCAATTCAAATATTTTTTATTAAATCATATTAGCAGAAACAAGCTATAAAGAAAAAGAAACCAAATGATTTCACTAATATATGGGATATAGTGAAAAAAATAAACAAAAGCCTTGAGGAAAAGTCAAAACAAGCTAAGCACCAAACTGAAGCGCACAACTTTAAGCAGGAGGGAAAGGGGGGAAGGAAGGGAAAGATGGGAGGGGAGGCAAATCCCTGAGATTACAATGTTGTGAAATTTATATATAAAAAAAAACACAAATATTTTTTATTAGAGATGGATCATTTGGATTCCACTGGCTATATTTAAAAAAAACATGGGACAATTTTATTTTAGGAAATCAGTATTTACAACAACTGGAAATTACATCAATTGCATCAATTTAAACAAAAACTTTGTAAAATGCTAGCTACAAAATTAGAATCTCTAAGGACATCCATAGTTTGAAGAAGTACTTTTAAAGGTAAGTACAAAATAACACATGATAAATTTCTAATGCTTACTCACAATACAGAGATACAGAAATAAAAATCTTGAAGAGAGGGAAGGGGGCTGGGTAGACTCTGACTGAGGGCCTGAACTGGGAGAGCGGATTAGTGGACTCTATGCCATCAGCCGGTATAGTCCCTTCCATTAACTCAGGGTCTTCAGCGAAGAACCCCAGCATGTCTCTGCCAGGGCCAGGCTGCTGGTGGTGATCGGGGTGTAGGGTGAGTCCTATACCACGGATATCTCAAGTTCCTGGGGTACAGAGATCTCAGACTGGGGGATCCAGCCGCCCCCCTTATGTGGAGGTTAGGGTGGGTGAGTGCAAGCTGGGAGGAGGGGGGTAGTCCTTCTCCAATTTTATTTCTACCTCAATCAGACTCACACAAGGAGAAAACCAACAATCCAACTGTAAACATCCAGGAAAGGAGTAAACACTCTCACTGGGTACTCTCATCACCTGGGTAGGACTGAAAGAATGATGGAACCACAAGAGCCAAGACTGAGAGATTAACGATTGTGGTGACCTGTCATAGCGCTCCAGGGCTACCAGGGCTGGGAAACAAAGTCCCTGGTCCAGAGGGGTGTGCAACATGAGCAAAGCTCCCTCCCTCTTGAACAACAGGGGAGGAAAGTCACAGCCACAGAGGTATGGCTGCAGTCCCATGGCAGGACTATACATCATGAGAAAGGAGAAGAACTGAACCAACCACCTACGGGGGTCTGTCCCCACTGGGGAACTTATCCACTGCCAGTGGCTGGGAGTTGGGTTCCTAGCAAAGGATTCCAGAACTATATGGGACAGAAGCAGCAACAAGGGACAATTGAAAGGAGACAACCAACATGACTGTCACTTTCACCATAGGAAGCACCAAAACAAAGGAGCCTGGAGAATCATGCCAAACACCTACCCTATAAGAGGTTCCTGATATGCAAGACCTGGCTGCCCGCATCACAAAATAACCATGGAGATCCCAGCAGCTTGGACAGCTGCGTTCTAGGGGCACCAGGTTCCTACCCAGGAAAAGAGGATACTACTCCAGGAAAAAGAAACAAGTGAGCCAAGCATCAACCAATGACTTTCAGCGAGAGGAGTTGGAGTAAGGGTAGAGGGAAAGGAGAAGGTAGGGTGATATAGGGAGGGCCATAAAGGGAAAAATAACTATACAAATATAGCCAATGTTGCATGAAAATTGAAAAATAGAAGAAAAAAAAAAACAAACCATGAACTGTGGAAAAAAAAAGAGAAAATCTTGAGGAAAGATAAACAAGGGGTCTGGAGAGCTATCCTAAGAATAGGTGTGCCGGCCGGGAATGGTGGCTTGTGCCTGTAAGCTTCAGCCTATGAAGCGGCCGGGGCTAGGGATCACGGTTCGAGTCCCACCTGGGGCCCGTAGTGAGACCTAGTCCCAAAAAATAGCTGGGCGTGGTGGCACGCGCCTGTAATCCCAGCTACTTGGGAAGCTGAGGCTGGGGATTGCTTGAGTCTGTGGTACCCCTGGCAATGAGAGCCTGGGTTCCATGGGCAAAAATAGTGAGACCTAGTCTCAAAAAAAAAAAAAAAAAAAAAAAACAGTGTGCCTCAGGAAGTTATTAAACACCTAAAACAAGCACAAGTCTTCAGAAGATCTAAACAACATTTTAGAAAATTTGGAATTACTAAACAGACAAACCACAAGACCTACATATCAAAAGGATATCAAAAGGGCCGACCAGCACTCCCAACTTACACATACCTTTGCTTCCCCAAGTTCCTTATCAGCAGTTTCAAGCACTTCTTCTTTATGTCTTTCCAACTGCTGTGCTAACTGGTCTATTTCAGTTAATTCTTGGCAAAGTTTCTCATTTTTGTTACTTAAGTTAACAACTTCAGTAGTCACCGTTTCCTTGGTTTCCATAAGTTCCTGAATATGCTTCTCCAGGTCTTTATTAGCTTGCTGAAGAAAGTCGACCTAAATTGAATTTGTAGACCATGAGACACAGGAATTGGAAAATTATCCTAAATACTTAACTTTCAAAATATTATATTTAAAAAATATCTAAAATTAAAACCATAGCTACTTTACATTTGCAATCATATACTTGTCTTGATATAGAGGACATCCATGATCTTTGATATTTAAGCATGGAAGGAAATAAGAAATTGTTTTCTACACTTTTTATAAGTATTTCTATGATGACATTACTCTAGATTGCACTATGCAACACAGTGGCCACTACCATACATCTCTAACTACTAGCACTTGAAATGTGGCAAATCCAAACTGAAATATGCTATAAATGTGAAATAGAGGATTTCAGAGTCGTAGTGTAAGATTAAAAAAAAAATCTCTCAAGGATACTTTTTAACAATTAAATAAGTGCTGAAATACTATTTTGGATATGCCGCAGTAAACATGATACTAAAACTAATTTTAAATGATTTTTATCTTTTAATCTGGTTACTAAAAAATTTTAAATTACATATGTGGCTTTTATCATATTCCTACTAGACAGTTTCACCCCAGAGTCTATGCTGGTATTTGTGACTTACTCTATCTTGTTAGACCCCAAACAGCACAGATGCATCTAAACTGCTAAAGGTCAGGTGTAATATTTAGGGGACTGCTTTCTCTCTTATGTCAAATAAATGGAAAAGGAATCCGTTACACAGTTAAGTTTTTATAAAATAAGATGCTCAACTTTTATATTTATTTCTTTAATCATCCTTTTTATATTTTAAAATAAATGCATTGTCAAAAAGAGAAAATCATAAAAAATATCACATCACCAAAACTTGGGTTATTCTATTTGGTGTATTCTCTTCTAGTGTTTTCTTTCCCCAAGTTTATATGTATGTTTTTAAAAAGCAAACTGAAAAATCACTATGTACCTATAGTTGCTTCTTTTCTTTTAAATATTTAACATTATAGTATACATTTTTCTGCTTCATTAAATGTTCTTTAAAAACTTGATTTTCTTAATACCTGCACCCTACTTCCAGATAGTTTGGCTCTATAAGTTTTTTCTATTCTAAATTCTTCAGTGAAAAACTCTGTCACTTTTACAAATCCATGGATCATCATAAACACTTACTAATTTTATACAGTCAATGAAATAGTTATGAAAGTAATTACCTGAATATTTAAATGAGCAATAAGTTTTTCATTGCTTTTATTTCTAGTCTCCAGAGAGAGGATATCAGAAGAGCGGCCACCATCCAATGCAACTGATAGTCTTTCTATCTCTCGTTCTCTTAGTTCAATCTGAAGACAAAGTTGTATTATCATTAAAAAAATCGGATTTTAAATCAAAATTATAACGTTGGACATTTATTTAGATATACTTTCATTTTTTTATATCCTACAATGTGTATATATATATATACATATATGTATATATATATATATATATATATTTTTTTTTTTTTTAAGACCAGTCTCACTATTTTTGCCCATGGAACCACAGGCTCATGTTGCCTGGGGTACCACAGACTCAAGCAATCCCCAGCCTCAGCTTCCCAGGTAGCTGGGATTACAGGTGCACACCACCACACCCAGCTATATTTTGGGACTAGGTCTCGCTGTGTTGCCCGAGCAGTACAATGTATACATTAACATTCATAAATGTATACAAACATGGGATAATGAAATGCATTTACGTAATGCAAAAATAAGCAACACAGAAAATGGCAACATAAGAACCATCAGCATTGCTTTTAAAAGTACTTCTAATTGACTATCTTCCAAATTTTTTCCTTCCTCAAAGACTAGCCAATGTTCACATAAAAAGAAACTCCTGAATACTGAAACTAAAACCATCTATTCCTCTGCTTAATGGAATAAATGTATTAGTGTAACACACAAAGAAAAGTGAATTGCTAATGAAACCTGATATTTAAAAAGTGGGGAGAATTTACTTTTCTATTATGTGTAAAACAAACATTTATAAACAAAAAGCACCAACCATGATAGCATCACTACCAGCCATGAAGTCACATTAATTCACAGGCAAAAATCTGAAAAAGCTAACACTTACAAGATTTGATTTCCTTTTCCAAAAGAATATAAAACAAAAACACAAAGCATCAAACATAACAATTAGTCAACACAGATCCAGGTACATTAAAATGTATAAAACAGGATTCTTGACTTTTAACACAGTTTTATATATAAGGGAAACTAGTAAGGAAACCAATGATTACTGTATAATATGCTGTTCAATGGGAAATAGGTAAGGGGTATCAAAGTAGATAGTCATTTCCATAATATTCATGACAATGGAAACCAGTGAAGGCCTTTTCAAAAAGTATGGCCAAAAAGGTAATGAATGACTCCGTGAACAGGAGAAAGGATGATCCAGGCAGCCACACAAAAGTATGAAATCACATGGTACATTTGAAGGAAGTAGAAATGGCTCAGTATCACTAGACAGTGATTTGCAAGGGAATTAATGGTTCAAAATGTTTCTGAAGAACTAGAAAGGAATAATTATGATAATCACTGAATACTTTGCTAAGGAAAAATATCACACTGAACTAAAGGATAAATTTGTTAAAACCTGAGGCAGGGAGACCTATTGCAGAAATGCATAAAAGATAATTAAAACCTAAATTAAAACAGTAAGATAAAGTAGAGCAAAGAAATAACTAAGTACTACCTAGGTAGGACAACATGCAGAACTTGTGAGTGACATCTGGAAAAGAGAATGATATCTAGAAAAGCTACAGAAAGTTGTCTTGGGCAGATGGTGATGTCACTAACTAATGTAAAGAATACAGAAGGAAAAACAGATTTGAGGCAGAAGATAACAAATTTAGACATATGAGCTGAAGAACCTTCATCAAAGTAGCAAAGACCAAAGTGAATTTACACATATTGGTCTGGAGTTCAGTGGTGAGCTTTGAGTTAGAGAGAATGGAAAGTCATCAACAGACAGACAATTTAAGCTAATAGAACAGGTATGACCAGCTAAGAAAACATACATGGAAAGAACGGTCAGTTATAGAAACCTGGAGAATAGTGATACTTCAGAGAGAGAGAAAAAATTAAGGAAGTAACTTCTACAGATTTAAAAAAAAAAAAAGCAAAGAAAATAAGTCATGGGAGAATTTATCAATAATGGATAGTACTACAGAGTAAGTCAAGAAAACAATATTAAAGGTATTATTTTGAATCTAGCCATTAATGTCATTGGTATTATTAATTAGACTAATTCATGTAATGGGGGTAGAAGCAGACTGCAATAGGCTAAGGATTGAGCTGGAGTTTGTAAAGACAGGAGCATAAGATATCCTTTAAGGAATGTTGCCTAAAGAGGAAGGCATTAGAAGAGAGAGGTAGCTTAATGAGATTTTGTTAGATTACTACTGACAATTAGTTCAAATTATTAGTTATGAATATTAAAGAGACTAAGAATTAGTAATTGTAAAGTGGATCAATGTGTTTGTTAAAGAAATAAAGAAACAATGATTCAAGGAAAGTTCTAAAGAAAAAAAGAGAGGAAACAGAGCTAACTAAACTCTACCAACTGAATCTGAAGGAGAGCCAGAATCAATATCGCTGATTTCATTTTATTTATTTATATTTTTGGACACAACCACCTTGACACAGTCTTGTCAAGACAGTAAGGACAAAATGTAATAACATTCTTCTATTGTCAAGAAGCGTATATAACAGTCATTCCCAACCTCCCTAAATCTCATTTTATTACCTATCTACATTATGGAGAATCAAGTCATAAGGAAAACAATTTTTGCTTATGTATTATTTTTATTATGTGATAATTTACACAACGTAATCATTGTAATCCTACTCCTGAGTATCTTCCCATTCTTCAATTTGTGCATTTGCTACCATATTTAAATACAATCTGTCCTTCCATCCCACTGTGTTCTTCACTACTGTTGTCTGTTCTCAACACTCACAGTAATCGAAAATGTTATGTAATAAATTTCTATTATCTACAAATCTCTGTTTTGCTCCCAGAGGAGATTTAGTAAAATACTAACAATAACCAACACTCATTAGGAATGTGATCAAAGACTGATAGAATAATTGAGCAATTAATGCTCAAGAAAATTGAGAGCTACATTTGTCAGGTATTTGAGGAGAGTTTTATTTTCACAACCTCTCTCCACAGTCTAGACTTCTCTATTATTTCAAATGCATTACAATAGCCATCTGGTCTCTCCCATTTTTGTAATATTTGTACCCTCTGTCTTTTCCAGATTAGGCTCTCAAGATTCCATGAACAGGTTTTCTAATGTCTGCACAATTGATAGATGCCATCAGCTAGAATATCATTTGTTATTATTCACTGGCATATCATATGACTTAAGATGACACTGAAATACAGGAGCTTGACAGTGTCCTCCATCTTCTATGTTTCTGTGCCTAAAAAGCACATACATAAGCATGTAATATTGCTAATTTAAAGGTAGAGATAGGAAGCTGAAAAAAGGTAACATCCTGAGAAGGGTATTAAAAGGCTGGGGACAGAACTTAAAGAAAATAGTAAAACTTGGAATGATCAGATAAACAATATAAACCAAAGCCAAAAAAAGTTATTGGCAGTAAGTAAAGTAAGACGGATAATCACAGTTCATTGGTGGTTTTAATCAGAATGGTCGAGCTATTTTCTCCAAACACTTAAGTCACCTTGCAGAGATATTAAAGGCTGGTCTGTTTATGTTTATAAAATACTTGGGGGGGGGGGGGGCTGAGGGAATGGGATAAAAATGTGATTATAAATTGAAAATTACCAGTAATACTCAACTCATGCAAATTTGGTATTTTGCACATTTCTCCATAGTATAAGTTTTCTGGCTGACATTATGATTCCTTTGCTTTTCACTCCATTTTTATCCAAATAACCTTCAAAATACTTTTCAAACTTAACAGTTATAGCAAAATGAAACTTACATCTATATTTGTATGCACATATCACTTCACTCCACAAAAATGCAGTAATGTACAAAAAATGAAACGTTACCCAATATAAACTTCATAAGCGTATCAAGAAAAAAAAACAACCTATAGTTACGCAAATTAGAATTTATTCAAGACAAAAGAAAGTATAAAAAACAAAGCTTGTGATGGTTATTATCTAATTCTGTATTTGTCAACCTCCCCAGTTCTTCAGAAACTAGTTTTATGGAAAACTAGTATCAGTAGAGAAAATGAATATGGACACATTCAAAATGACAAAAATCTACAATATTGTGAGTATAAGAAATTATTTACGGTAATATTGTAAAGCATAGCACATACCAGTAAAATACTGTCTGTGGAAGATAGGAATATGGTTACAAAAATATACTTGGGAAATAAATGATTCACCTACATGTAAAACAAGAATAAGACAAAAAAGTACTACGCACCTCAATGCATAATGAAAGCAATGAATTAGAGTGTCCAAGAGCCAGCTAAGCCCTCCAATTATTAACTGTATTAAGTAACTGATGCATAAAAACTATACAAAAACTCAGTAATATCAAATATAATCCAACTCTATAATCACAGCATACCCATATTAATCCCTCGTATGCAAGTAAATAAATTCTACCTGCTTGTTATAATCTCTCAGGCCACTTTCCATCATTGCTAATTTTTCTTGTAACTCATGGACTTCCTGTTGAAGTTCTTGAATTCTGAAATAAATACATTATATTGAAATATATTGGCAAAATACCTTCATTAAAAATTAAAAATCAATGACACACAAATTTATAAAATTCTTTTATAAATTATAATATTCTTTTATAAATTCTCTACTTTGTTTCTCAATGAGATATGCGGTGCTGTACCATTGGGTTCCAAAGTCACAGGATGAACAGAGCACATCATCGCAGATTTAATTTTACAAAAGTAGATAAAAAGGAAGTAAGTATAAATAACTTGAAACATGTATTGCACACACACACACACACACACACACACACACACACACACACAAAGAAACACCTACTACTGCATTCAATTGCCAGAACAACTCTTTCAAGTACTGCTGCCAGATCTTAGTTTCAGGGAACTGAGGTTCTAGTCCAAACTTCCCAACAGTACTAAATGAAGCAAAGGACTAAAGTGTGTTTTTTGACCCACACTGACTCAGTATTTTCTAATGAAATTTTGTTCATTCTGGAGAGGGGGAAAAATTAAGAAATACTACAACTTTCTAAGTAATTACATCAAAAAACCTACTTCTTTCTGCAACTCACTATTTCTAACAGAATCACGATCTGTCTCAAATTTTCCGAATTCCACAACTGTTCACATGTATTTAGACCACATCAAACATTGCCAACCATCAACATAAGTATGACACAACCACTTTCATGCTAAAAAAGAAAAAAGAAACTGGAGCCATGTTTATTTTTAAGAGAGATTTTGCCTGGGCTAAAATATGTAAGGTTAGACGTAGCTAATCCCTACTACCGCTGGAACCAACATTTTCTACTAATGTAGGTTTATACATGTAACTGCCATCAGATTTGTGCATTAAAAACCTCTGAATAACGACAGAATGTGCATGTGCAAATTAAAACAGATGAGATAATCAATACTAATACCACCTATGATGGCTTGATGAAAAATAGGAGAAAAATGACAGAAAAAGTGTATATGTAGCTTTAAAACTCCTTATATAATGCTAACATCTGAAAAATTAAAGGTTATAATTCTAACAGAATTAAATGAAATATTTCATGATTAAGATCACATCACTGCAAATATACAGGTATCTAATACTATGTAAGAAGAAATGAGCTAAGAGATCATAATCAGTACTTCAACCAATGTTCTGTACTAAGTTGCTATATGGAGAGTAGTAAAGTGGAAAAGTTCCCCCATATTCTCTGTATAATTACAAAATAAGAAGTTATCTGTACTAGACATTTCCATATTTTGAAATGCTTCACCGGCTATGATCACAGAGGCTTTCTCACTCCCTTGGACTCATAATTTTCTCAAAAGTCTTTTATCGTTTTTATTTCTTTTGTTTCATCTGGGTTGTAAACCTCTCAAAAGCATCGACACATCTTAATCAGCATTATAGTTCCTGAACATTTAAGAGTGTTTTGTCCAGTGAGCTTAATTCTTAAAACAAAATTTATAACAGATTCCAACTTAAGAAAAGGCAAATATACAAAAGTAGTTAGGCATTAACTTATTTAAAGGCAAATATGGAGAGAAATATCAGCTCTGTGATTTATTTGAAATAAAAGTTCAAAACAGTAAGCACATTCTATATTAGAACATACACAGAAAATATTTACTGAGCACCTGTGTAAAGTTCTATGCTAGCCATTGAAGTTACAACAGTTTAGAAAACAAAATTCCTATTATCAAGTTACTATCAAGAAATTTATAGTAAATTAAGAGATCAGTTAACAAATGCCAACAAAAAATTACTTAATGCACCTATTATCTGCCACTTGGAGGAGGTCTGCGATGTAAGGGTCTTCTGGCTGAGGAACTGGGTAGGAGCTGACTTCAGAGGGAGGCACTGGTTCATCAATTTGCATACGCTGGCGTCTAAAAGCAATACTTCTTTTTTTGCCACCTAAAACAGCAAAAGTGTACGTAACAAAATTAAGAAGAATCAAAACACTGTTTTAGAGTTACATACTTGAAAAGGTTATAAAATTTGTCTCTAGCTGATATTACATACTGATACAGCAATTTCTCCTTCATATATACTGATCTTTAACTAAACCATGAATTCCTGAAAACTTCAATAAGACATGATTATAAAACAAGGCTTTTTTCCCTGCATGATTGGCATGTATGCCTGGATTTAAAATATTCTTCCACTAGATAATGGCTAGTATTTGAGAGGATTAAAAGTTGTGTCTTATGGTGTTATATAAGACTTCAGGAAATCATCACCCAAAGTGCTTAAGGTAGCGGGCACTAATATACACATGCTTACTAAGAAATGCCAAAAGAGCAGATAACTGAAATTTTATGTCGCAAAATTATTATACAATGGAATGTCATCTAAAAAATAAAATCATAGTATAGCCCAAATTAGTGGGGAATGTTCTCTTAATTATCCTTGATACTAACAGGAGTAATTGCCTCTAATGAAGAGATATATGCTATCTTGGTCTAAATTGAATGGATAATTTATTATTTCTCTAACATCTATCAAAATTAGACATGTGCTTGAAAAACTTATCCTTACCAAAAAAACAAACAAAAAAAAAAATCAAAAACCAAAACCCAGTATATATAAAAAAAAGGTTAACAACAACTTTGTTTTCACTACAATTTAATACATTTTATAAACACCTATTTCTCATTTTGAAGACAGAAAACTGAAAGCATTTAAGTACTTTAAATGACCCGCACACTGTGGTTATTCTTCCCTGATGTTCTGATTGTCTTCCCTGGTTGTTCCTCAGTTTCTTTCAAAGATCCTCTTCTTCTGCCAGTCCCTTAAAGGCAAACCTTCCTAGGAACTACCATTGGGTTTTCAATCTTCCCAGTCTTTAATTCCTACCATAGCTTTACTTCCATGATACTATTATTACTCTCAAACTTGGATTTCCACCAATGACAACACTTCTGAGAACAGATATCCCACCGTCTACTAGAAATCTCAGTGTGAATGTCCGTAGGTAAAAAAGTACTGCATACATTCCAAAGCTGACTCCTGCCCTACTTTCCACATTTTCTGTCTGGAGAAACAACATCATCATCAATCTCATTCATTCACTTTAAACAAAACTGTGAATTCTCTACTTTCCATGTCTATCACATTCAGTCATTAAATTCTATTGCTCAGACTATAGGTGAAGACTAACTTCACCTCAGCTGGTTCACTGTTTTCTTAGGAAGCCTGATTATCCTGCTCTTCTTAATCTTCGAGTTATTCCCAAGATTGCCCATTTTTTTGCCTTTGGCTCACAGACCTCCCTCTCATTTCCTGCCATCTTAAGCTGCACTGATTGTTCTCTTACCTTGTCCTCTCAATTTGTAATACCACAACACTCACAAGTCTCCTCTCCACTTAAACTTGAGGCATACAGTAACATGACTGTGCATGGGCTTTGCCACACTACTCATTACTTCCAATCTTCAACTCCCTTCTGCTCATGTCTTTACTTTAACCAAATCTGCCAGCTTCCATATCTTCAACTACTTTCTGCTCATATCTTTATTCTAACCAAATCTCTCAGTCTCTATCTGTCTCATAATTCAGCACTTTCCTATGCCTCACTTACTTTCAAATCTTGATCCCAAGCTTCAGACATCTCAATGATCTTGTCACTAGTACTGGTGATTCTTCAAGCAATCTTACGACTGGACAACATCAATTCTGGGTATGCCCCATCATTTCTTTTCTCTTGCTCGAGAACTACTGAGCATAAAGCTAAAAATAGTAAAATAAACTAAGAAAAGTACATCATTTCCAACGTCTTTGAGTATGGATTATCTATATAACTAAAATGCAATAATAAATTATAGTAAAAGAAAATTTAAAAAAATGATTAATAATATATAACTGGGCATTACTGCTAGACTGTATTTGCATAGAAACATGTTTCTAAGCACATGTATAAAATACTGTTGGATCTTCAGAAAAAAAATCAAAGAACGTTTACATGATTATTTCAATATATGTTTTAAAAACAAGATCTAAGCACAGAATTCCAAGATCAACAATTTAATGTCCTGAAAAATCAGATGTGCATGATTTGTTTTCAGATGGAACAGACTTACCTGGGGTTTGTACTACAGCTTGCAAATTCTTTTCTTGAAGTTGTTGAATTTTTTCATTCTTAGCTTTGCTCTCTTTCTCCAAAAGTTTGACTTTATGAACATATTGGTTATTTAAAAATTTTAGATCAGCTGTTTCTCGTGCACACTTCTTCAAAGTTGTTTTCAACTCTTAAAATGAAAAAAGATTACAGCACCATTTTATAGATCAGGAAATGTCTGAAATGATTCCATTTAACAAAATACAAAAAGTTGCAAATATTGGACTTAAAAAAATCTTAATTCTCCATTACAGATATTTACAATTTTATATGTAAACATAAGCATTATTATGCAGAATTTTTGCTTCCTTATTAATCAATAAACCTTTTTTGGATAAAAATAATCAGGAGATTTCACCTGATTGTTTGCATGCTTATTTTGAAAGATTATAACCTTTTCTACCACAATGAACAAAACTTTAAATAACTCCCTTAACACAAAAGAAAACTATATTTTTCTTCAGCTTCATGACCCTAACATAAATCAAGTCTTTTGACCCAGTAAATTGGGTACGGTAAAAATCTGATAAGGTGATTATGAATTCTTGACAGGTATTAGTTAGGGTTTTCCTACCAAATATTAGAAGAATTTATAGTAAGAGCCATATAATTACCCTTTACCAAGTATCTATGAAATCATTCTAGTCTACCTTCTAGTTCAAATATGGAATATTAAAAAATCGGAATAACACATGATTTCTACCTCACTTTACACTCCTCTTTTTCAGAAAGAGTAAAACAAACACTACATTAATATTTCCTATAATTTAATTCTAAAAATTTCAACCACATATAGTGAAGATAAATACAGCTGTGAAGAGCAAATTTATTTTCCATCTAGGGGATTCTTCAGCATATTCTAGGGTACTTCAAGTACAGTTAGAAAAAAGATTATCACATTTTCTGATCAATAGCTTTAAAATTAGATTAACTTCTATCATGTATAAAATGAAAAGGGTCAAAAATAATTGCATTTTAAAAATCACAAAAATTTACCTTTAATGTGTTGACCTGATTGCTCTTTCAGTTTCATTAATTCCAGGTATAATTCATTATTTTCCCTGCTCAATTTTGCATTTTCACGTTTATAAGGCTCCAGAACAAAATCAAAATTGGCACTTTCTTTTTCTGCTTTCACAGCAGTTAATTTTGATTTCCGAAGACTTTCTGTTGTGTGAACTAGGTCACTAAAGTTAAAGAACAGACAATGTAAATACAAGGAAGTACTCTATTAACTTTCTAATAACTAAAGATACATTTCTAAAAAGGTTTATGGTATAAGTTAATGGTAAATGTACCCAAATCTAAAACAAACACATTGAGAGTTTTTCAAAGTATCTACATTAGTTGAAAGTTACAGAGTTATGAAATAAAGTCTGACTCCTCTTTGTTATATTCTAACACAGTTGGAATCATGTTTGAGTCTCCTTTTTTACTCATCCATGCCCAATTAGTCATTTGATCCTGCAGAATCAATGAAACTTATTTGGTTATTTTGCAAATACTTAACTGAAGAACTGCTATAATATGCTACGTGTCAAGAACATAACAAGTAAGAATCAGTTCCTTACTTCTCAGAACACAGACCCATGACATATTCATTCCAACAAACTTCACTTAACAGGGAACACAATGAAGGACTCATGGTCACAAAGTTATTTTCTACGCCAGTCTGTCAAAAGTTACAATACTATGTAGGTGATGAACTCAACAAACATTGCAATGCCAACTACATGTTCAGCCTGTCCTAAATGGAGCAGTGGTAGTTTGTAGTCTATAGCTTGCATTCTAAAAGGAAAACAAAAACAAGTGTCCAATGGTGATAAGCAGGAAGAGCAGTATGTAACAGACAGGATAATCTTGCAAACCATACAGCTAACCAAGCACTAGGAGAAGGGAGAAAAGAAAGGGACTTTCTAAGCCAGAGAGAACACCGCATGGAGATAGCATTGGTGAGAGAGCACAAATATTTACAGTTTCAAGTGGTTCAACACATAGGAGAAGCAGCTGGATCATTAAGAGTTTTGGAGGCCACCAAACACCACAAAATACCTTCCACCCATTTTCTCTGTTCCATCATTATCACTGTAGTCCTATTGCAAAAGTTTCGTAAACTTTTCTACTCCAATCACAAACCACAATAGCGCTCATGTGGAAAAGAACAAAATCACACAAAAAAACTTTCAGTTAAGGTAACCAGTGAGAGTCTAATTGCACAGCAGAGAACCATTATTAAATGTTATAGTAGAGAGAAACCAGCCAGGGAAACAGAGAACTTCCAACTATATCAAAATGACAACATAAAAAACTTGTAATTCTACTTAGAAAAATGTTTATTTTAAGCATTTCACTCTGAACAGAACAGTGTGAAGAGTATGAACAGTGATCCCTAGAGGTCCATGTGGAGGTCCTGAATTGATGGCAGAGGAGTAGGACCTAAGAAGAAATGAACTTCAAATGATTTAAGGACCTAAAGAGCATAACCATTTCTTTAACAGGAGCAAGAAGTTCAACTGAAAACTAGATAAATGTGGTTAAGACCCTTATAGGTTTAGAAGTGTATTTTCTTCTTACCTGAAAAGTTTTTCTACCAAAGGTAAACATTCAACTGTCAGAGTCTGGCGATATCCCAACTGATCCAATCTTTTTCGAATATTAATATACTTTCTTTCTGCAGCTGTAGTCATTTTGTCATCCAAACCAGTTTAATTCACTTAAAAACATTAAAATCCTAAAAATGTAAAACATCATATTACTGTAGCATTACTTGTGACTGATAAAAGGAAAAGGTTATTTTCATGTGAAACAACCAATTATTTCTTTTCTAATATATGATTTTCTGGACTATTTAGAATCATTTAAAGCCAGTGCTTATGGTATTCATATTAACCTATTAGAATTAATCTCTATAGAAACTATATATAAATGTTCAAAGAATAAAGTTTCTAGAAGAAAACAAAAGCCTCTTTTAAAAGCATTGAATATAAAAGAAAAACTTGACAAATTACTTTGGTGAATTAAAAATTTCTACTAAAAATGTTCAATTAAGAAAACAAAAGGGCTAAAAAGAGTAAAAGTATCCCTAACATTTGACAAAGAAAAAGTAAAGAACAACCCTATAATTCAACAATAAAACAGCCCATAAAAAAGGGTTAAAAACCTGAATAAGAACCTTAAAAAAGATAACTGGATAGACATAATCTTACGAAAAGATTAATGCTAAACATATTAATCTCCAGGAAACTAGAAGTTAGAACTATAAATGAGGCATAATTTTTTCCCATAATTAAATAATGGCTAAAATGAAAAGATCTGCAATACCAAATGTTGTCAAGGATTTGAAACTGGAGTCTTCACATATTGCTGACAGAAGTGTAAAATAAAATCAATATGAAAAAAGTCTGGCAGTTTCTTATAAAGTTAAACAAAATTCTACAACTTAGCTCTGTAATTCTATTTCTAGGTATTTACTGAAGGAAAAGAAAATAAATATCCACAAAAGACTCTATAAGAATGTCCACAGAATCACCATTCATAATAGACCCAAACTAGAAAAAAGCTAAACACCAGAAAGATAAACAGTGATGTATTTATACAATATAATACTATTTAGAAATAAAAGGGAAGAAGTACTGATACATGTCAACCTCATGGATGGATTTTAAAAAACATCTCAGCAATACAAGCCAGACACATACCTTGTATGACTCCATTTATATGAAGTTCAAGAACAGGCCAAATATATGTGGACAAAAATTTCAGGGATGATGAACATACATTGAACAGGATCATAATTACAGAAATGTCTGCATTTACCAAGGATTTTCAACAGTGCACTTAAGATATGCACATTTCACCAAGTAATTTTACTTCCATTAAAAAGGACACATACACACATAAGTATCTCTGTACTTTCTTGTTCCTTATCTTTTAAAATATGCATGAATATATTCTCTATCAATTTTATGATAGAGAATAAATAAAGTTTATTCTTAAATGTAATTATACAAAAATCATCTCTTTGGAACCTGGTCTTTTCTAACTTTGCTAACTAAAGGCAGTCTTAGTTCTCATAGATCTAAACCAAACAGAAATTTTCCTTTACGTCTCTTTTTCTTCATAATTTATAAAATACGAATGCAAGTGAATAAAAGCAAAAATTGATCCTCACAATCACCCTGTAAGGAAGACTGAGCTAAATACGTTCGCCCTATCAAAGATGTGGAAAGACTTTCTCAAGTGAGTACCTCGCCCCCAACTATAGGGCTGTCAGGTCTTCTGAGTATTGGCCCAGCATCCTGGTTTCTGTACACGCTGCTACAAAGCAGCTAATCACTTCTAAACCAGCACCTTTCTTCGGTTACTCCTTTCTACAAATCTTGCTGGTTGATTAAGAGAAACTCCTGGAAACTTCAGAAAATACACCTGTCAAAATGATAACTAGCTGGGTCTCATCACTCAAACTATTTCTCCTGTCACCAACTTTGTTTACCCAGAAATACTTCCTCACATCCTGAGAGACTATTAAAAACAAACAAACAAACAAACACAGTCAGGGTCCAAACAAACAGGACAAGAAAGATTAAAATCCTCCCAGGAAAGAGGGAAGAACACAAGGGACTGTTGTGGTAGTTGGCGGGTGCTGTGGTGGTGGGAAAACTATGGGGAACACAAATAATGATCAAAATGAAAGAAGAGGGGGGAAAAATCCTCCCAGAAAAGATTTATAAAAACAAACAAACAAAAAATGCTTTCCCCACTCTAGGATACTGTCTCTCCACCCCACCCTCTACCTCCTCAACATCAATCACCCAAACATGTCTACACTGTAATTTCCCAGCAAAACAAAATAAAAGGGTAGGCTTGGAGGACACCGCCCCCCACCCCCGACCTCTCGACCCGTTATTAAACTATTCACCTACTTAACCCTGGGAAATTGACATCAGAAAGCTGGTAAATCTTATTTTAGCGAAGTATCCTGTGTATTCATGCACAGGGGTTTAGAAACAAACCCGTAAGTGACCTCAGAGGCCTTCCTTACTAAACTTGGAACAGACTACAAGGCAGAGGGTGTGCAATGGTGCCAAGATAAACGTTAATAAACGGGTCTCGCCCTGCGTTTTGGGACATTTTTGTTTTGCCAACCAGCGCTGCCCACGGAGAGAAAGCATTTTAACTTTTAAATCAACCCATCAGTAGTAGACGGAGCTCGCCGGACCGCGCAGGCGCCTTCGGCGAGCGGGACCGAGGAAATCAGGCGGCTCAAGGGGCCGGGGCGAACCTCCATCCCCGCAGCTGTTTGCGGGGCGCTGGAGAGAAGGGGTGTAGGATGCGGGGCCTGCGGGGAGTCTCCGCACCCCGCCCGTCCGACCCGGTCTCACTTCCTCCCGCGGCCGCGCGGCCTCCCTCCCGGCAGCGCCCGGGCCAGCCCACGGGGACCTCCCGGCTGGCGAAGGCGCCAGCGCCCCGACCGGCCCGCTCGCTCCGCGGCCGCGCTCACCCCCAACTCCCGCTGCCGCTCCCTCCGCCCGCTGCCGCATCGCCTCTCGGGCCTCGCCGCCTTCACAGGCTCCTTCCGCTCCAGAAACTGACTCCGGCTCTAGGACAGTTTGAAAATGGCGCGGAGAGACGATTTGGGCCGGCGCGGCGGAGGCGCCGCGGTTGCCTCGGTAACGGGAGCGGCGGACAGTTGCGGCGCGCAGCCCGGGCGCGCCCGACGGCGATGGCGGCGCACGGTCCCGGTACCCGGAAACGCAAAAGCCCCGATGGAGCCAGCTACGGCGCCCCCTAGCGACCGCAAAACCCTAACCTCCGCGGACAGCGGCAAAGCGGTTCCGCTACGGGCGGGTTGCGTTCGCCGCCAGATGGGCACGAGGTTAAAATGCTCCAGACTTGTGCCTGCAACGGATTACGCTTTACCCATGAGCCCAACGCCCACTCACCAGTAATCCCCCATTGTCTTTGCAACTTTCCCTGACAACCACTTAATACAATTAATTCTTGTTCCCACACTCATGTCCCCTGGAGGCTCTGTGTAGAATCTGACATAGTCATCTCAGCATCCCATTTTTGTTTTTTAACTCATAACATCAAAATAGAATTATTTGTTTACACAGTCTCCCGCCACCCTCAACACTAAGTTCCTGGGATATTATTTTACTCAGCTATGTTTCTTCAGCGCCTAACACAACATTTATGTATGGAATTAAAATAAGCTAGTGCTGGAGAACCTGCTCACACACACTTGACATCAAACCCTACAATTTAATTTCTCCTCTGAAAATGTCTAGATTAGAGAACAGCTCAATTCTTTGTTTACTACTTCCTCAGTTAGGCCATCCATTCTGAAAATATGTGATTGCTTTTTGTGTACCCACTCATATATTGCTTTAATATTCCTACATTATGCGCCTTGTTTTTCTGTATCTCCAATGAGTTACAGATTTCTAGGTGATGAGTTAGGTTCTGTAGGTAGTTTCTGTGCTCCTGAACATATACAACAGTCAGTCTTGACTGAACAACAAAAGAATTAGCTATCAATGATTTCTATACCTTTTCTGCACTAAATACCAAAAACAAATATCTTAAAATACATATTTTTTTAAAACAGCCATGAATAAATTGATATCATATCAAAAGGTCTGCACAACAGCCATCTTGTCCTGATGACTCTGAGTTCCCTTTGCCTTAAACACACAGCGAATAAACAAAGTAAACATAAAAAAAGAAATGTTAGGTGAGTGAGACCCTGAAGTCATGGACAACCTTTGCTTCAAGTGATCTGGAGGCTGACTGCTGGACTCTAGGGCTTCAGGTGCTCCTGGAGTGCACACACACCAGGTTCCACAGCTGGCCCTGAGCTGTCTGTAGGGCCAGGAAGGCAGGAAAGGAAAAGTGCCTGGCAACAGAAACCCGCTGCTACGTTCTCTATAGTTCTCCAAAATCACGTTGGCACAAGAGTTCTCACTTGCCTTGGTCAGGCTTGGTCCCTGACTGGGGCAGTTCTGCTGAGGTCACCTTCAAAACTGAAAACAAACAAGGGGGATCCAAATGTAGAGAGAAAAAGAAATAATCTTTCACTGAAAAGGAGCTTGCAAATCAAAATGACAAAACAATGTAGGAATCTAATGTTAATGGAAGTCTTTGCAATGTGTTTAGGATGCTCTAGATCAAGGTTTCTCAACCTTGATACTATTAACAGTTTGGACTGAGTAATTTCCTATTTCTCAAGTACCTGTCCTGTGTATTGTGGTGTTTAGCAGCATTCCTGGCTTCTGCCCACTAGATGTCAGTAGTATCCCCTGACTTGTGAAAACTAAAATGGTGTCCTGACATAACTAATGTCCCTCGGAGGCAAAACTACCATTTCTGGGCATCTTCCGAAAGAATGCAAAACACTAGTTGGAGGGACATATGTGTTTTTTGCAGCACTATTTACAATAGCTAAGTTATGGAAACAACCTAAATGCCCCAGAGCAGATGAGTGGATTAAGAGGATGTGGTATATACACAGTGGAGTAACAGACAGATATAGAGCAACAAAACAAAGGGTCAGGTAAAACCAAACCAATAACAAACTTTAGAAATCTGAGTATAAAACGGAAGTTAGCAGAGGAGGAGGGAGAGGTGGAAGAGTAAAGTATCATTGTCAATGGACAATGATAGAGGACTCTGGTGCCCTAGTGGTGGGTGTGGTGAGATAACATATATCAAAAAGAGTTTCTGTACAGCAAAAGAGACTACAGAAAAAACTGAAAGAAGCCTGACCGAATGGGAAAAAATGTTTGCCCTCCACAAGAGTGATAAGGGTTTAATAACGAAGATCCACAAGAAAAAAAAAAAAAACAAACCTCTCACAATTAACAACAAAACAAGAAGCCCAATCAAAAAATGGGAAGAAGTAAAAAGAAACTTCTCCAAAGATGAACTACAAATGGCCAACAGGCACATGAAAAATTGCTCAATATCACTAGCAATAAGAGAAATGTAAATCAAAACCACAATGAAATACCACCTTATACCAGTAAGAAAGGCCCACATCCATAAAACAGGCAACAACAAGTGCAGGTGAGGGTGTGGAGAGAAGGGGCACTCTTACACTGCTGGTGGAAATGTAAACTGGTCCAACCACTATGGAAAGCTGTGTGGAGAACCCTCAAACTAATGAAAATGGAACTACGTTATGACCCAGCAATTGCTCTCTTGGGGATATACCCTAAGGAGACCTCAATTCTTGTACAAAGGGACACATGTGCTCGGATGTTTATTGCAGCACTATTTATGATTGCAAGGACATGGAAGCAACTGAAATGTCTGAAAACAGATGACTGGATGAAAAAAATGTGGTATATGTACACAATGGACTATTACTCATCAATTAAAAATGACAAAGTGGACAATTTTATGATAACATGGACTTAGAAGAATTCATATTAGCAAATACAAGTCATATAAAGAAAAAGATAGAAACCAAATGGTTTTGCTACTATATGGGACATGGGAAAGATAAACATGAAGAAAAGTCAAAACAAGCCAACAACCAAATTAAAGTACACAACATGGGGGGAGGAGACTGGGTGGGAATGGTGGAGGGGGTGAACCCCAGAGATCACAAAGATGTGAAATTTATATATAAATAAATTATTTTAAAAAACATATCTGTTAAGCGTCTGATCCCATACCTCTAAATAACAGTGTTGTAAACCAGTGCTACATCAATAAAAAATTAAAATATAGAGAAATCTTAGAGTTGGAATTAAGAGAAAGATACTTTCATCCAGTTGCCTTGTTAAATGCTGATCAAGGGAGCAGAAGGGAAAAACTGCCCTTCAGTCCCTAGTGTGTGAGAATCTTGCAGCAAATGAAACAGCTAAAAACTTTTTGACAAACAGATGGTACGCACTTGATGAAAGGTCAGGAAGAATGAATTAAATTGAGTGGCATTGAACAAAAATGAACCGAGTGAATGGGGCCTTCTGATACCAAGTCTAGTACAGCACCATTGTTTCTCTTCAGTTGCTTCTCTTCAGCAACTGGCCCAGATATGGGGCTAAAATGTCAATATGATTGCCAGCTAATTCAGTTCCTTTTATTTAAGCAACAGGGATTCCATTCCCCTCCTGCTACAGGTGTCTGGTTTGGCAGGCAACCCAATTATTACTGGCAGATAAGGATAAAATTACCACAGTTCCAGTCTGTCTGGAGCCTGGCAGTGGAAATGCCATAGTTATTTGGCTACGAAAGACACTCAAGCTGTGTAAATGACCAGATGTTATAAGAAGCTATTCTTTAGCAGCAGAGACACTGAAAATTTAATCTTAAGAAAGGATCCTTTTTAAAAGAACAATGTTGAAGCACTTTGATGATGTAGCAGTTCATTTGGCCTAAAAAGATTTTTGAAATCTTCATCTCATAATGCGACTGCAAAGTGTTAGACCTTTTAATCACATCTTGGAGGCAGTAAGAACAGAGATGAAAGTGGGACTCTGCATGAATGAGAATTTGGGAAACACAAATTTATTTAAAAAAAAAAAAAACAAACCCTTTTGATGTGTCAGAACTACTGTGACTGAAAGATAAAGGATATGTTTGGAAAAAGTAGTCACAACTACTACCATAGATCTACTATGTAAAGAGCGCCTACAAATTGGCAGTAAAATTAATAACAAATAATAGACTAAATTAAGAAAATATTTTTAATTGAATATAATCAAACAAATAATAGAATCTAACAAATAATAGAATATATTAAGAAAAATAGATATAATTTTGGCAAATATATGAAAATCAAATTCACCAGATAGGTCTTTACCATGTGAAAAGAATACTGCTTTTCAATTTCATTGAAAATAAGAGGCATGCAAATGAAAACTGAGATGTGAAATCCCAGTAGATAGCCAAGTGAAAAGTGGAGAAAGACAATAAGCAAAGATATTAATTAATAACAGCCTCTGGGTACTGGGTGCCTTTTAGGTTCTGTTCTACATGCTTTACATGCTTAACACATAACTTTCCATTTAATCACCATAATAAGCCTTTGAAGTAGAAACTGTCCTAACTTTATATGTGGGATTTATTTACCACAAATCACCTAGTGATAGAACCTAGTCGATTCTGGAAGTTAAATCAACTCTGAATTTGGCAGACTCCCTAAGAAGAGAGCTTTACAAGATAATAGCTAAAAAAAGGAGAGTATTCACATAGTAATCAATTTAAATATGGAGCCTTTGATTTGCCAGGGTCCAACAAAGTCAATTAGACCCCTTTTCCTCTTCCTGTAGCAATTCTAGTAAAGGGTGAGTTTTGGCAGGAATAGGTTGGTTGCTGGGCCAAGGAAGGGAAGGATAACAGTGACTAATTAACCATGCTTCAGTTCAGGTAATAACAGGAACTGAATTTTTTTTGTTTGTTTGTTTTTGAGGAACTAAATATTTTAATTGTAACGAAGGACTATTTTTACTTCAGAGACACTGAAAATAGGCATGGATATGCCAGAATGATCATCCAAGGACCAGAGAATGACGAGATGACATAAACTTTCTTTTGAGCCACTCTGAGAAAAATCATATGTACTGACTAAACCTCAACTATACTTTTTTTTCTTTTTCAAAGTAAGAAGGGGAAACTGTCTGAAGAGGAACCAGTCTCACTTAATTCTTCTCAACTTGCCAGAGTTGGAAGATTAAAAAACAGACTGCTTAGATCTGTCCTCCAAAGACACTTAAAGCCACTGAAAAGACAGACTTTAAAAGTGACCATAGATCTGAGGTATTCAGAAGAGAGAAAGGAGAGAAAAGGAGAGGAGGAAAGCAGAAAAGAGGGAATGAGGAGAGCACAATGGACCATGGTAGAGGATTATGGTCTTTTGGGGGTGGAAGAACTATGGTGACCAACCTAAGGGGAGAAGTTTTTTACTGTGGAAAAACAAAAAACAAAATCAAGGATGTAAAATAATGATGTGTTACTAACTAAAAAAAAAAAGACTTAAAGCCTCTGAGAGGTTGTAGAGAGATAAAAATGTTCATGAGTTGAGGAAACCATTGGATGCCACATTAAATAATGGGATATTATGAGAAGCTGAAGATATTTCAAGGAATACCCTTACTTTCCCCCTTGGCATGGTGCAAAGTCAAATACAACTGTGTTCCTTCACACTACTCAGAAAAGATGCTCAGGTTTTACTAGGAAGACCAAATCATGGACTGGATGCTTATGGGTCTGATCTAATATAGCAATTACTTTTGCTGTGCAGAGCTTTCATAGCACGTTCTGCTCCTTTTCATAGCATTTAATACTCTGTGTTGTAATTGATTTTTTAATTTATTTACCAGGATTGTGAATTTAATTCACACCACATCTCAGAAGTATGGGAAAATTGTAATCCCTTTGTTAACTGATCCACCTTTCTTCCTCTATTTCCACTGGCTAGTGAAGAGAGAAAACAACAAAACTTTAAAATCCTTCCTGGTTTTAAACATAATCTAATTCAGTAATTAAAACAGTCCCTTAGGTGATGTTAGCCTGTGTAGGATAATAAAACTCAGTTTGTCAGATTTTTCACTCTGCTCCAAGATATTAACAGTATACATGTATATGGAGAGGTGTGCAGTTACCTTGTAACTAAGGGAAAAATTGTGGTCTTTGGGAAACTTTTCTAGCTTGTGTGCTTGTTGCTTTTGTCCTCTTCATTGCTCTTTATTTTGCTGATACTGAAGTTGAAGTCTGGTGTGATATGTGGATCTTTCTTCCCCTTCCCCCCTCTGATCCTTTACTCTCACTCACTAGGCCATCAGGCTCCTCCCAACACTGTATACTCTGAAATCTTGCTGTGATTTACATTTCATCTTGGTCCATCTAGTTGTACCTTGACTACCTCAGTATAATTATGGATCCCAGTCAGATCCTCAGAGTCTGTAAAGTCCACACTCCTGGTCATACTGGCCTCACTAGGTTAACATAAGACATACACAACAAGATTTCTTTTCAGAGTCTTACCTTGTGCATGGGGGAGAAGGATCCCATCTGCTCTTGCTGTCTCCCTCAGTCACACATGACTTCTCACATGACTGACTGCTCTGTACCTCACTTGCTCTCCCCTAACCACAATCCTGGGACTGAACAGGAGTGACTTCTGTTCCATCCTCCTCAGTAACCACCTTTTTCTACCACAGAGGAGTTGGAAACTCCATTATGGGGTGTTTTCGCCCACCAGTAGAGAATGTTCTGAGTTAACTTGTTCTGACTTGGTTTTTGATAAATGGGGGGTGGTGAATAAGAGGTTTTATAACACCCTCTCCCAGTCCAGTAACCCATTTTTTTGAGATTATTGTTTGGCCATACAATCATATTTTGAAAATCAGAGACGATATTAATTGCATCTTTCTCTTTGTGTCCCACGTAAATTGGTTAGGACAGTGTCTGTCACACAGCACACAAGCAATGTGAACATTCTATAATGCATCTCTTTTTTGTTTTTTCTCAAGTTGTATTAATTTGTCAGATATTGACATAATAGCATAATTTGGGGAATACAACTTTATTTCTCCATATGGGCACGTGCTTCATTCCCCCCACCACACGCCAATACCAATGCAACACCCCTTTCCTCTCTGCTCTTTTTTCCTTCTCCCATTTCCTCTAGTAACCAGTTTACCTTTCACAAACTAAGAATTATTTTGTTGTTGAAACACATCTTTTAGTCTCCTTTGATAATGATTGCTATCTCGGGCTAACTTAGCAAAGTATGGTAGGAAGAGCAGAAGAAAAAAAATCATGTGAATAATATCTAAGATTTTAATTTTATTAACATTAACACTTTACCAGATTTCAAACTTATCAATTAGTATATGCTTAGTGAGGAATTAAAACACTGCAGAAGGATGATTTCAAAATGAACATCACCATTTCACTACTAACTTTCCCCCTGTCCTGTCCACCATGTGAAACTTTCCCTAAAGTTAATGTCTGTAAGTATTTTCATTGGAACTTTTTTGGTGTTCATCTCCCCCAACACTATGAGTTTTTGAACTTGTCTCTGTAGCTTCATAGGCCAGCAGATGATTGTTGATGAATGAATAAGTGACTGAATAATGTGTTACCAGATCAAATTGAATCAATTAAATGTCTTGGAGAAAAATGTACTTCTTATAAACTTCAGATGACACTGCATTTTTTTTTTGAGCTTTCATGATATAAATAAACTTGATAGAAATAAGACATTAAATTATGAGATTTTATTTGCAGTTTTCTTTTAAATACTTCCTGTTGTGCTTCAGAGAACTTCTAAAGTAAAGGAATGAAGAGCTAAATGATGACAAGGCATTTCATCAAGGCTTTATGTTCTTAATTGTGAATATTTGATCCCATAGCAGTGATGCCCAAAGCTTTCATGGCTTAACTTATTTTTGATGTGTTGTAAGGTATAGCCAACACAACCTCTGCTGTCTAAAGTAGAGTAAAAGTAATGGTGATTGATCCATTCGATTTGTCAATGTTTTTAAAGATAGTGATATGTTTCTTTTTAAAAACTGTAACTGACATAACTTTGGCAGTCTGATTAAAAATGGGGAAAGGGCATACCAAGTCTTATGAACAGACATTGGCCTATGAATAAGAAACCGGAACCAGCTCATGTTCAGCTTCCAGGATCTGAGAATGGGATTCTTCCCCACATTATTTTGGAGAATTCTAAACCAATTTTTTGCTGTTGGTGAATCGCTTTGTCCCAAGTAGGCAGATAGCAACTGTCTCTGTCTTGGTCAGTGGCAGAGCAGTTCATGTGATGTCTGACAGACCTGACGGCATTGCTCCATTGCTTCTAAGCAATAGGACAGCATTCACCTCATTAAGTAGACTTGTTAGGAGAATCACATTAGGTAACTTCTGATCATGTGCTTTGCACATGGGGCTCAAGGTGAGGATAAACTCCTGGCCACTTGGAACAAAGGCTCTGTTTCTCCCTGGGCTATGTCTAGACTGCTACTGGAAGGGGCAAATCTCCACTGCCTGTATCCACACCCAGCGTCCTCTAACAAGTATTTCCCTACTTTCTTGCCACTTGTAACAAATACATCCTGATATTTGCTCTATGCTGGTCTCCTTGTTTGAGACTCTGGGATGGAGAGATAAGGAAGACAGGCAAGAATCCTGCTCTCAGAGACTTCTCTTCCAGTGGGAAGTGGGGTGGAAGATAAAAAATAAGTGAGCAAACAGTTAAGAGAATGATTTGATTTATGATAAGTGGCATGAAACAATGAGATGTGGCAAAGTAGAAGAGAGCAATGGGAGGAGAGCGCTGCTGTAGAATGGGTGGCCAGGAAAGGCCTCCCTGCAGAATGGCATGAACAAAGATGAAGGACAAGGAAGATCTTATAAAGCTCTGAAGTCAGAGTGATTCTGGTGGAAGAAATGGATTTAGTTTAGTAGGTTTATGAAACAGAAAGAAGGTAAGTGTGAACTAAGTACAGCAAGTAAGGGACAGAGGTAGGGAAGGGGTTAAGAGAGGTAGATGGGGAGGAGCCATTGAAAGTTGTAACAAATGAAATTTTCCAAAGATAACTAAACTGTGATCTCAAAGATGGTTTTCCAGGGCAAGTCTCATCCACTGTACTGCTATTTCCCCAAAGGTAGGAAACGTGATTGTATAATTTGTCATAGTGGGAGACTGAATCCATTCTTACTCATATATATATATATGAATGCTACACGCACGCACGCACACGCACACACACACACACACACACACACACATCATTCCCATACTTTTCTTATCAGCTGACCAAAACTCTGTCATTGAGAGGCAGGGGTCTGTGTTCCCTCAATTTGAATCTAGGCCTGGGGGTTGCATTTCTCTAATAGAGCATAAGGCAGAAATAAAGTTATGTGACTCATCAGGTAGGTCATAAAAAATGAAATTTCCCCCATTTCCTTATTTCTCTTTTTCTCATGCTTTTTTTTTTCCTGTCTCTTTTCTTTCCCCCTCCGCTTTCTTTTGGAAACTAACCACCAAGCTATCCTTCACAGAGAGATCAGGTAGAAAAGAGGGGAAGGGAAGGGTAGTGATGAGAAGTGGCTCCCTTTCAGGTGTTGCTATTTTCTGAACCGAGGATGTTGCTCCATTACATCCTTTCACTGTGAAGAGTCAGGTTTGATTTCTTAGGGGTTGAAATAGAGTTGATTCATTTCTTTAAAAAAATCAAACTCTTGTTAGCATTGTGCTAAACATTTTGCAACTATCTGATTTAATTCTTACAATAAGCCTGTGTGAGAGTTCTATTGTTCCACTTTACATATAAGGAGGCAAAATAAGAAAACTTGAATAAAGTCAGATAGCCAGATGCAGTCAGGATGTAAGTACAGTTTTGCTTTAGATTCTGAACACTTAGCTCAATGTTACACTGCTGGTGATGCTAATGGGCACTGCCCAAACGAAGGCAGCAACTCATATCCCAATTCCTTTACAGAGTTTTCCTTGACCCTGTCACAGCACAGTTATATCTGGCCCCTGTGAGATCCCATGATACCTGCTGTATCATTCAGCTCACATCTATCATTTATGGGCTAATATTGCTTCTCTGATTTTCATATGTACACATTTTGTGCCTGCACCTACTAGAGGTCTGGTTACAATATACTGAAACTAACTTCAGTGCATTTAAGAGCACATTACCACTCCCTGATCCCGATTGGAAAAATATTGGGTGATTCATAGAATCACAAGAGAACCACTTAACCTAGGGAGAAATAGAAACCAGGACAACTATAGAGAGCTTTGTAGAATCAATGTGTGGACAGTTTCTTTTGATAGGACACTGGAATGGCTTAGCTCTAAGTGCCTCATACTCAGTGTCACTCAGTCCCTGGTACAGACAGAATCTGATTGGTCCACTTCTTATTATATGCCTAATTCTTAGGTCTAATTCTTATAAAACATGAAAACTGCAATGGATAGTTCTTATCAGGATCCAGAATGATCTACTGATATCATTCTATGATATACAATGTACAACAGTTTAATTCACTCTTAGAACATTTTCTAAAATACATTTCATAGGCCCTGGTAAAGAATAAATTTTTTTAGGCAGAAAAAAGAAACTATGGTGCAATGACAAAGCTAAAAGGTATTATTTTAAAAAAGCAAAGGGCCCTGAGAATAAGTAGAGAAATCACAATTCTTAGGATGCCCTAGAGAGAAATAACATCATTTCAGTTTTCATCTGTCAAAGTGAAGGTATTCAGTCTATTGTGTCTCAGTATCTGCACCTCCTTTCTGTTCTACTTAGAGAACTGATATTGTGATGAATTTTATGGCTTGATCAATCTTACAGCAGCTTACTCCTCCTGAATAAACAAATATGAGAATGAATTTTTATGAGTGGTGCTTAGGAGTAGTACGTTTATAACCATAGTTAATTTAAAGCAAACCTAACCTTGTTTCAACTAAAGTTATAAAAATCAAATAACACAAACCACCTCAAGACTTTTTTTCAAATTAAATTTTAGGCTCCATAAACTTTCTTATAGAAACACATAGTGTTTTGGATTAAATGTTGTATCATTCCACTACTTAGAAATCCTTTTAGAAAGTTCTCTTTCCCTAAGTGCAAAAATATTGACTGGTCATTGCTGATCTCAAAGTAGCTGCAGAAAATCAATATTGGCTTAGTCACAACTTGGCAAAAACTTGAGGGGTAGACTAATAAAAGTTGTTGGTCCAGAAAATCATTCAAGGATAATGGGCTCTTTTAAAATACTGCAGATGCAAGTTATGTTAAATCCTAATGAAATGATGTAAAATTCCTTCCAAAGAACTCTAAATTTTTCATATTTATTGTTTGTATATTAGTCATTAAATCTTCTACAAGATACAAAAGTATCACATTGTGCATCTCTGTACCCAAAACTGATTAGGTAAATCACTTTGCCTAAAGTTATCTGGTAAACTGTAATATTCTGGGAAAGAATTTTTTCAATCTTTGTTTAATCCATTATGCAAGGAAAGTTAGACTGAAATCATTAATGGTCAATACTAACCTGATATTAAAAAAAAAAAAACCCAAACCTCTAAAATTTCACATAATTGCACCTACTCTTGTTGCTGTTTACATACATATTATTTTTACAGTTACTAATGTACACGTTTTATTCTAGGATTTAAATTTTCTTTAGTCTCGTCATATAATCTGCCTATCTTTCCCTTTAGATTGGACACAAACTGCATTCCCAATATGTTCAGGACACTCACCACTTCACTTGTGTATTAATCCTTCTTTCTTTCCTAAGAAAAGGGTATATCTTTGGTCTCTACCTAAACTTAAGGTACTAATGGGAACATAACTTAAAACTAATGTATTAGTTCATTTAGTGCAAAAACAGTAACTTATGAAAATATAACATAGAGGAAAATTTGGTAAAACCCTCCATGAAGTACAATTCAGAAATCTCTTTCTGGGAACATCTGCAGAAGGCAAAAAATTGAAGGAAAACATAAACAGATGGGACTACATCAAACTAAAAAGCTTCTGTACATCAAAAGAGACAACAGAAAAAACTAAAAGAGGCCCAACCAAATGTGAAAAATTTTTGCCCTCCACAAGAGTGATAAGGGATTAATAATGCAGATCCACAAGGAACTCACACAATTAAACAAAAGCAAAACAAGAAGCCCAATCAAAAAAGTGGGGAGAAGAACTAAAAAAATACTTCTCCAAAGAGGAAATGCAAATGGCCAACAGGCACATGAAAAATTACTCACTGTCACTAGCAATCAGGGAAATGCAAATCAAAACCACAATGAGATACCACCTTACACCAGTGAGAATGGCCCACATCAAAAAAAAAGGCAATAACAAGTGCTGGCGTGGATGTGGAGAGAAAGGAACACTCTTACACTGCTGGTGGGAATGTAGACTGGTCCAGCCACTATGGAAAGCTGTGTGGAGGACCCTCAAACTAATGGAAATGGAACTACCATTTGACCCAGCAATCGCTGTTCTGGGACTCTACCCAAAGGAGACCTCAATATGGCTACAAAGGGACACCTGTGCCCGGATGTTTATTGCAGCACTATTTATAATTGCAAGGGCATGGAAACAACCCAAATGCCCCAGAACAGATGAATGGATGAAAAAGATGTGGTATATATACACAATGGAATATTACCCATCAATTAAAAATGACAAATTAGACGAATTTATGATAACATGGATGCATCTAGAAGAAATCATAGCAGAAACAAATCAAAAAGATAAAGACAGACACAAAATGGATTCACTATTATGTGGAACTTGGGAAAGATAAATAAAAAGCTACGAAGAAAAGTCAAAAAAAGCTAACAATCAAATTGAAGGACACAACTCAGGGCGGGGGGCAGGACAGAGGGGGAATGGTTGAGGGGTGAATCCTGGGGATTACAAAGATGTGAAATTTATATATAAATAAATCATTTGCTTTAAAAAATAAAATAAACAAATCATTATCTAGTTATAGAGCTCATCCTCTGAGAGGTATGTGGAGATCTTAAAGAAGAATCGGTAAATAACAAGATTTTAAATTATGATTTACAATGCCTGGGAAAATCCTGTGATATTATTTAATAATCAAATGCATTCTTGAGTATCATTCAAAATAGGGACTCTTCATTCTTTTGACTTAATGGATGTAAGAAAAAGAAATTTCTGTTGCATAGCAGGCATGTAAGAGCAATAGCTAACATTGATTAGGTACGAAGTCAGGCACTGTGCTAATCATTTTGCACATACTGTGTCATTTAATTTTAATTACTAGAACTTAACCAAGGCTAAGAGGGTTGGGACTTTAAATCTGGGGCTGTTTGCAAAGTTTATGCTCAAAATATCTAGTTACTGTCATATGACTTAACTTGAACAAATGATGCTTTTATAAATGAAAGAATGAGTATGGGTTATAATCTCCTCACAAGTCTCTCACCCATGTCTGTTTCAAGTGTCTCCTTCTGTGTCCCCCAAGTCCTTGGTACAAACCCAAGGCCACAGCTTATTCAAGTCTCTCTGTTTCATGTGTCTTCTATAGATCTCCATTTCTACTTCTCTTCTTCCCTTTATGCTTGTGGAATACCCTTTTCTCACCCCTGACAACATTCTTTACCCTGCAGTCTGCTTGTCTGAAGTTATTTTACTTCTGCTTTGGTTAGTGTTAGTGTGGTAGTTACACATCACCTAATGATGTTTTGGTCAATGATGAAGCAAATATAGGATGGTGGTCCAAATAAGCTATATACCCCATCATTAGGTGGTAGAACATACTGGCTAGGTTTGTGTAGTTATACTAGTGTTTACACAATGCAATATGCAATCACCTAATGGCTTATTTCTTAGAATGTAGCCTCTTGTTAAATAATACATGACATTATCTCTTTCTCCCTTTTACCTTTCTTTATATTAAAAGTGCATTTCTAAAAGTGGGTTTCTTGAAGGCAACTTATAGTTGGGTCTTGTTTTTGGATCTTCTCTGACAATCTTTCAATTGGTGCATTTAGACCATTGATATTCAGTATGACTTTTTTATATAGTTGATATGATTGGATTAATAGTTGTCATATTTGTTATTGCTTTCCATTTGTGGCCCTGTTCTTTTTTACTAGTTTGACTTCCATTCTCTTGTGGTTCTGAGCATTTTATGATTCCACTCTCTTTATCTACCAGTTATACTTCTTTTAAAACGTTTTTTAAGTTGCCCGAGACTTTGCATTCAAAACTCCAGCTATCTGAAAACTTCATGTATAAACTGCCTTACAACTAACCAATTAACTTTAGCCAAGTGGACACTTCTTTGCCTTTGACCTGCTTCTTAGCTAATTTTTTTTTTTTTTTTTTGAGACCAGGTTTGTGTTGCCCAAGGTAGTCCCGATTCTGCGGACTCAAGTGATACCCAGTCTCAACCTCCCAGGTAGCTGGAATTACAGGCGCTCATTACCGCACCCAACTGCTTTTTTTTTGAGACCAGGTCTTGCTATGTTGCCTAGGGTAGTCTTGAGCCCACGAATTCAAGTGATCCCTGTCCTCTTGCCAGGATTGCCCTTGTATTATAGGCACACACCATAATGCCCGGCTTAGATAATCAAGTTTTGTTTTCAATTCTAGTCCCTCAAAACCTATATAACTTCATTCTGTTCTTAAATCAGGGAGGCAGATTTATTTTCTATCTTCTTGACATTTGATTTGCAAAAAGTTTATCCTGGTGTGTCAATCTGGCCTATGTATGTTGTATGATGAGCCAATTTCTTGTCAACACTAAAGCAGTCTAGAGAGTTCTTTTATATCCAGTTGCTTTATGGCATCAAGTTTAATTATGTTACTGACTTTCTGCCTGCTGGATTTGTTCATTTCAGATAGAGGTGTGATGATACCTCCAACTACAATAGTGGATTCATCTATTTTTCTTTCAGTTTTCAATCCACTGTTGCCTCATGCATTTAATAGCTATGGCAGTTTTTACCTTATCACCATTCTCTTATAGATTGAAGAAGAGGTGGTTTTTCAGTTTGATCAGCTTTTTACTTGTTAGGATGGAGAATTCCAATCTTTTCATGTGCCTGACCAGAAACTGGAAGTGTGCAGTCTCTAAATTTGAGAAAAACTGTCAATCCAACTATGTTGTATTTTAGAAACACAAAACAGTCTCCTACTTACTTAGGCCTTCGCTAATATCTTTCATAAGTTTTTTAACTGTCTATATAATTGTCTCCAGAAAAGGTCTTACATATCTTATAGCAGACAGCTCAGGCAGCCATAATGAAATACCAGACTGGGTGGCTTGAACAATAGAACTTTATTTTCTCATTTTGAGGCCACAGTCTGAGTTCAGGGCACCAGTATGATTGGGTTCTGGTGAGAGCTCTTCCTGACTTGCAGATGGCTGTCTTCTCCTGTGCTCTTACATGCAAAGAGAGTGCTTGTCAGTTCCATTAGATCAGAGCTCTATCTTACAAAATTATTTAACCTTAACCACTAACTTAAAGACCCTATCTCTTATATGTGACATGGGGGAGATTGGGCAGTTAGAGCTTCCATATATGAATTTGGGGGGATACAATTTGATCTTTAGCATATGTTTTGTAAGATATTAATATCTTTGATATTATAAATGGTTTTATTTTTCTTATAGTATTTTTTTCTTGTACTACTAAATGGACATGTAATTACTTTTTAAATACTGAGTTTGTAAGAACTTGCAAAGTTCAACCATTTATACAAATGGTAGCATATAACATCTAAAAATAGTATAAAATTTCTAGTTTTTGGAAATTTTTTAAATTTCAGATTCACTGTTACAGAGCCACAGAATCCTTAAAATCAAAGTTTATAAATGATCATTACAAGATCCATTATTCACAAACACATTAGAGGGGAAAAAAAATTCTGTACAATACTATAGTGGTTACATGATTTGTAAGCAATACTGCATTAATGAAAGCTGAAGGACTCCTAGCGCATTACACCTAGGATAACCACTTTCAAATACAAGAAGTTAGGCAATAAAGAAAAAGTTCCCGCTTAGTCATATAAAAATGCTAAAGGCATTTTATGATAAGTGCTTTAAGTTAGTACACAACCTACTGGGCAAATACAATTGCTACAGAAGTTGGTACTTTTGCTCTTGAGTATCTGTGTTATCACCCGTTTATCTGACACTTAACACATAAGATTTCAAGTCTAAGTTCTCAAAACAGTTGGATCATATTTTTGAATAGTGTCTTGTACTTAGGAGTGCTTTTTCCATTTATCATTTTTCTTTCATAAGGTTTAGTGTGACTGTGCAATGCTGGAGAAATAATCCAGAATGTCTTGAATAGTGAATTCCATTGTAACACCAGATCCGGGGTAACAGCGAGCTATCAAACCTTCAAAGTGCTTGTACTGGCGTATAAATTCATCCTGCATGGAATGCCACACTACCTATTATAAAAATTAAAACAAAAAATTTTAAACTTTTGAGGGGAAAAAAAATAACCAATTATGTAGAAACAATGTCAAGATACAGTTTAAGAATTTAGCATAGGATAGTAGTTAAGAACTTGCATTCAGAGTAACTGTTAACTTACAAGTATGTAACATTACTACACTGTGCTTCAAATTCCTCTGAGTGTCCTCATACAAAAACAACTTCCTCATAAGTTTCTTGTGAAGATTAGATAAGTGAATGTATGTATTGTGGCTTGAACTACATTTGATGCAGTAAATGCTCACTACATTTTAGTTACTGTATTTAATATTATTTAACCAATACGACGTGGTTCACACAATTATACACAGTTTGCAAAATTCTGTTTGGAAATAAGACAAGTTCTTAAAGGAAATGCAACAGTTAACGCTTACATTTCCTTTCAGACAAAAGCTTAAAATATTCTTTAAAACTGATGCAAAACATCGCTCACTATTATGGAAGACACCAGGATGATTCAGACCAGTGATCTGAAATCTAAGGAATTTATAATCCAGCATAACCCAGCAGGGGAAACTACTGTGTAGCCTATTTCTTGAGGAGTATTTTGGAGAAAAGTAATATATGAAAAGATGTTCAAGCTAGGCTGGTTAAAAGAATTAAGCATACCTGAAGTAAGTTCTCCTCTTCACATAAGTGTTTATCAACTTTCTTGTAGAGGTTATCTAAACCTTTTTTCACTTCTTTTCCAGGATATTCTTTAATAACCTTACGAAGTTCTTGCTTGTTAAATGCAAGTTGATAGCTTACTTCTTCCTCTCGTATACCCTGTGCTACACGAGCTTCAACGCCTTCAAAGAAATGCTTTAAGGAAATGAAAAGAAATAATGACTGAGAACTGCTTTTATTATTGCAAAATTTTAAAAACTCTGATTATAAAGTAGTAAATGTTTCCTGTGGAGAAACAAGACAATATACCCACTGTTAACATCTTCAATTTCCTTTTATTCTTTTGATGTGTGTGTATATAAATGAACTATAATTTTGTGGTTTTTGGTGCAGTTACCATTTAATTTTATTTATATTTTTCTATGTATAAATTTTAAAGCTGCATAGTTCATCCACTGACTTAACCAATTTATTTATTCATTTCTCCAATATTAGATATTTAATATTTTTACTTTTTCTGAGTTGGTAAAATCTACTAGGATTAAAAAAAAAACCCTACTATAATACAGCTGTAATAAATATCTTTTCTACATAAGTATTTGGCCACATTACTTATGGTTTTCCAGCATAAATCTGTAGGGCTGTAACTCCTAAGGATTACTTAGGAATTAAGTACTCTGAAGACTTTTCATGTATTCAAATTACTTCCCAGAAGACTTCAATTTGAACAGTCTATCAGACAACTACCTTATTATGTTATCAACAGCATTATAAAAATTATAGAAAAATTGTTGGTTTTAACCAGTGAAAAGGATTTATTTACTTATTTTTTAGACTAGGTCTCTCCATTTTTGCCCATGGAACCACAGGCTCACCTTGCCCGGGATACCATAGACTCAAGCAATCCCCAACCTCAGCTTCCCAGGTAGCTGGGATTACAGGCATGCACCACCACACCCAGCTATTTTTTTGGGACTAGGTCTCACTATGTGCCCCCGGTGGGACTTGAACCACGATTCCTGGGCCTGGCCGTGGCTTTCTAGGCTGCCACCTACAGGCATGCGCCACCATGCCCGGCCTATTTGTTGTTTTAGTTTACAATTCTTTAGTGATATTAATCTGCTTTCATATATAGTAATGTATTCGGAATGCTTGTCTAATTATCCACTGAGATCTTAATGTCTCTCTTGCTAACCTAAAAATACCTTTTATATAAATATACTTATTACCTTTGCTTATTATTACAAATAATCTTCAGAGGTTGTCCTTTCAGTATGTTGGTCTTTTTAGTATGCAGCCTTATTGAAAGGCATAAGCATGACTTTATTGAGTACTATACAATGTAATTTAGTACTGACAAGTCAAAATACCCTTTCAATACTTTTCTCCAAAATTTTCTTAGCAATCATTTTTCACTAAATTATTTTTTGATAATTCATTCCTGCCGCTTTAAAATTTTTCTTTCTACCTAAGCTGTCCACTAGTTATAGCTGACCTACACAATAAATTGGCATTTTTAGTATATTTATTTTGAATTTTGCTACGTTAGCAGAGACCAATAATTTCAACATACCATATGCAATTAATAATATTTTTTTGTAATTTGTTTTAATATTGGGGGGGAGCAGTGGAGGGTTTTTTCCCTTCCAATTGAGGCAACGCTGTATTGGTGTCAGGTGTAGTTTCTCAATGCAGCAACTACGTATTTCATACTACACCCTCTCCCACCAAATGTTTAATCCAGGTAATAATAATCTTGACACTCCTTCCTATATCTCTAGTCTATCTTTCATGACATACTGTACGGGGTAAAGTTTCTATAGCAATACTATAGAATACCGCATTTCTGTATTAATTTGACCTTAAAGGGAATGCCTCTGATGTTGCCGTTGTCTTTGCAGACCTTTTGTTACAAAGGAACATGCTTTTATGTCTTCCTCATTGGATTAAATGTTTTTTAATTATTTTTTCAAATTGTTGAGAAAAAATATATTTTAGTTGACAGCAATTTTAAGTTAAAAACCTAAGAAAAACAACTAATCTCACTGTAGACAAAGTAAAAAGGAACCAGTTAAGCTTCTACTATATTATGAAATTCTCTAAAACCACCATTTCTTAGCGATCAGACTTGCTCTGGAGAATGACTCAAGTCAAGACAGAAAAGGAAAAGGTAATGAGCAAAACAATTTTTGGTTTTCCTTTGATGTTAATAAGACCTTTGAATTTATCATCTGAAGTTGGGATAAAGATCGGCTATTAATGAGGTTAAGTAATGAAAGATTCATATAACAGAAAAACCTAATCAAGGGCACATCCCCTTAGCTTTGCACTGACTGCATCAGCTACTACAATTTTAGTCACATTTATTATTTTCACTTTCTTCATCATTTATAAGAATTAATGATGCAATGTGTACAAAGTATCTAGCAAAATCTGTGCACACTGACCGCTTCAATAACTGTTTCTTTCTTAGGCCTCTCATGTATATACGTAAATTTAAGATAAATGCTGTTATTCATATGTAAATGAACATGGACAGGTTTAAAACCAGGGGAAAAAATGAATGAAAACATACGTACATTTAGTTTTTCAAGAGGCTGTCCTAAAGAGTAAATGACGTAGGATTGAAGGTGATCTGTATATTTTTGTTTGGCTTCTTTTTTTTCAGCTTCCAGACATGAGATTTTCAAACGAGAAAGTGTTGCAAAAATATGGTGAAAGTTTTCCATCATAACAACATCCCTAGGTGTCTTCTGGCTTTCATTTGCTACTTTCTCCACTAAAATCAAAACAGAAAAAATTAATAACATCCTGGTGTAAGTATGGTTATATTTTACTATAAAAAGTTACATGATTGATTTTTTCCATTTGTAAGTTTAAGAAATAAGGACAAGTCTAGGCTGAATAAAATATAGTGTATTAAAGGTTTTCACATCTATCAAAATGTACACATGTAACAGTGTATGATAAAGATGAACTTTCAAATCAGTGAAGAAATGATGAATTACTCAAAATGTGTTAGGATAACCAGCTAGTCGTTTTGAATACACAAAATTTGGATTCTGTTTCACATTTTTGAAACAAATTCTAAACTGCTTTAGTTTTTAAAATGTAAAAGGCAAATTAATAAATGAATACAATCATAAAGACTATAGAATATAAAGCCAACTAAAAAAATATTGTGGTCATGTGATCTCTTTTAAAACTCAAAAAGCTTTGGTTCAAACTCAGAACTCATAAAGGAAAAGAGATAAATCTGACAGAATTTTGAAAGTTTTTGCCAAGCATGTCTTGCACAAAATCAATTTTGTAGCTCATCAAGTTGACAAAGAATAAAAAAACAGGTAAGTCATACTAATATTCAGCACTGGGGCAGACATGATGGACACTTTACCCATGGTACTACACTAGTATAATCTCTGTGTGGCAATTTGGTAAAGAGATGATATATATAATGTTTTGGCCAAGTAATTTTACTGCTAGTAATTTACTCCTAGGAAATTACTGAGCAAGTATACAGATACATACAAGAAGTTGGAAATAAGGTAAATGTTAATTAATAGGAGATTTGATAAACAGAGCATAGTGTATTAAGTAATCATAAGCAATGATTATGGTTATATTCATTGACAAGAAAAAAGTAGAACTATAGATCTAGTGAATTCTAAAAGTGTGTAAACTATGGTAAAAATTTTTATATTAACCAACATACACAAACCAAATGATGCACATATATGAAAGACATATACTAAATCTAGAGAAGGATATAGATGAAACATCATCTTTGCACAGTGATCACAAATTACCTTGTTTTCTTCTTGATTTTTAAAATATGTTTTTTGATTTTAGGGGCTGTGTAATGAGCATTTCTTTACAATCAGACCAAGCAAAGATTGAATTTTCAGAGAAATAACCATACAGTCAATCATGTAATTTATCTATCTTTCCCACAGATTTGCTTCCACTGAGAACACAGTAACTGCAGAGATGATTCCATTGCATGTCAATTTTTTAGCTTTTAAAACATCCTGAATATATATGTAATCAGATCATTTATTTAAAATTAAATGACATGTATGTCCACAGTTTCTGTAGTTTAATAATGGGATGTGATAGGAAGACAGTGAATTAAAGTAATTAAGTATTAATCTACCTTGTATGACATACAAAAAACTGAGACCTAAAGAAGCAAATTAATTTGCATAAGATTATACAGATGTCACTGTCTATCCTCTCCAGAAGATTATGAGTAGGATGCAAATATAAACTAAGAAATCTTTCTTTTTGGTATTTAAAAAATGCTTCAATTTTGCAGAGTGATAAGCTCACTTGATTCCAAAAATATAGTGGTTTCTGACAAATGTGAATGGGTTTTTGCTTTTTCAATTCAGGAAGTCCTTTAATTTCAGGAAATCTAAACAAAATTACAGATGATGGAAAATAATCGAACATCTGTCCCCCCAACTTCTGAATTACCAAAATAAGACCAACTAAAAATTCTTTAGAACAAAAGCTTACCATTAACAAATACCCCTCTGATAAGTTTAGTGTAAGCTTTGTCTAGATCTCCACGACGCTCAGCATTTTTAAAGATTGACTCCGCAAGCCCAGCAAATTCTTCAAATTCAGCAACAAATGGAAGAATTCCTACTTTACTCTTCTTTGAGATCTTTACTTCTTCCATTTGCCTTATTTGGTTACTCTAGGTTAGGCAAAAAGTCAGGGAGAAAAACAGTTAAGAAATTTAGATACAACAAATAATTATAACCAATTTTATACAGTCTAGAGGCAGGACACAATTTACTACCTTGAACATAATGGATGTTTACTAATAAGAGTAGTATGATAAGGGGTAACTTTCTATAGGTTAAAAAGCACATATTTTAAAGAAAATAATGTCAGGGAAAAAATTCAAATTATAAACAAGCTGCCTCATGTGCCTGTTCAAAATAAAAAGGAATGAACATTTTTATCATTTATGAATGGCATTATGAATGGTGGAAGGTAACTGACCATACTGGGGGAGGGCAGGCACTAGAGTGCATATAGGCTCTTTTGGTTGGGTTCATGTGGCTAATATTGGGAACAATAGCCATTTTCTTTCTTTCTTTCTTGTTTTCTTTTCTTTTGAGACTAGGTAGCTATTTTTGCCTGTGGAACTGCAGGCTCATGTTGCCTGGGGTACCACAGACTCAAGCAATCCCCAGCCTCAGCTTCTTAGGTAGCTGCAATTAATGCCACCATGCCCAGCTATATTTTTTGGAACTAGGTCTCGTTACATGCCCCCAGCGGGACTTGAACCGTGATCCCTGGCCCCAGTCGCAGCTTCCTAGGCTGCCGCTGAAAGGCATGCGCCACCATGGCCAGCCTACAATAGCCATTTTCACATTTCAGTAGCCTAAAGTTTGCTTGGACAGAAAAAAATCTGGATGTTTTTGTTGTGAGAAGAGAGATTAAATAAGGAAAACAGGCATTTCTACTATGGATTTGCATTACATAGTTTCACATCTATCTACTAGTTAGGTATTCTAAATTAATTCAACAAAGTACTTATGTGTAGGATAGTGACAAAGTGCAAAAGAGCTATTTCATTTCATTTGGACTGAATCCAGACAGCAAGGTTCAAAAAGATCCGTGGATTCAATTATCGTCCTATGTACTCCCTGGGGACCTAGTTTTGGTCATAATTAAGTATTACTTTGCCAAATATTGTTGGACTATTTTCAACTTCAACTTAAAATTTCCTTGTGTTGAGATTTTTGGGAGTATAACTTGAAAACTACATGACATAGGGATTAGAAAAGAAATTGCTCTTAGGTTAAAGGCATTAGTATGATAAAGCTCTGTGAGCACTGTCAAACATTTAATCTTATCTCTATTAGCATTCCACTTCATCTGTATTGATAAGTGTTAGGAAGAGAAAAGGATGCAGTAGTGAAGGTAGTGTAGATGCAGGCATTGGAAATATATTGTCTGGATATAAACGCCAGTTTTATCACTTTCTATTGATCTGGGAAAGTATGTGTTCATAATTTTACCTGGGCTAATCTTACCTTATATTTTCAATGCATCACTTCAACTATTAATACAGTACTATTATCATGACTACTATTACTCTCACTTAGCACTACAGTACTATCTCCTCCTACTATTATTACTACAGCCACCACCATTATGAGCTATGAATCTGCAGATGCATTTTTTTCTTTTAATGAAATAATTTTTAAAAAATTTAGGTAACATTAGCTTATAGCTCTGTATAACTTAACAAATGTAGATACTACATGACATCCACCACTCATAGTTTCTCATATGCTGCCTCTAACAATTTTGTTAAAAGGCTAAAAGGTATTACAAATAGTTTACAACTAAAAGCCACAAAGTCTCCATATTACAGAAATACAGTGTCCTCCTGCTTTATGTTCCAGCTATATCACAGGGGACTCATTATCTCAGTCTTTGGTTGCTCTTTCTTTATCTTTCAGCTATCAGAGTGCAATCTGACTTTAGGTTCATCACCAGCTCTGCAGAAGGGGAAGGAAGAGGATAAACCTTAAATGGTCAAATTTCAGGGTATTGCAAATACCAAATGAAATCACTTGGTAGAAAAGGAGGATTAATAAGCTTATTAAGGGAATACTTAAGTTTCTACAGTGGACAAAGATTGCTCTTATACTTTCAAAAACGCAAATATTATTTGCTTAAAGTGAAAATAAGAAGACATGTATTATAATTTTCCTTAATATTTTTATCTCCTATGCTGTGGATATTTAAGAGTTGGCTATAAACTCAGAGGTCACGCAAGAGAAATATTCAAATGATAAATATCCATTAACATATTATATACATTTAAAAAGCACCTTAAAAAAACAAACAAACCTGGTTCAGCCTTCTTTATAGCTATAAATTTATAAAAATCTATCAGATATCAATAAATTTGTTAATGGTTTTTGCCTATCAGAAGGAAAATGATTACTACATTATAAGATCAAGTTATTTTTAAAATAAACTAATATGACTAAAGCTATTAAATATAAATTAACTATCAATTAACACTAGTTTAATTAGTAATTTTCTTATTAAAAGAAGAAAATAATAAATTAAAGCAATAGTTTCAATTGTTTCATTAAATCTATGGTCACTAATCACTAAACTGAATTTCAGTTACCTAGTGGAACTCTTAAGCAGCTGCTAAGTAGACCACCTACCATGGAATTTGCGAAGGATGCTGAGTAGAAGAGAAACTAATCTCCACAAGTATGGTTCAAGGATCTCTGTTCATATACATTGTAGGCAACATCTTGCTTCAAGACGTTAATGCATGTGAACAATAGAGCCCAAACAAAGAAAAGCTGGAAATCTCTTGATTTAAATACATTTACTTATTTTTTTTTGCAGTGATTGGAAGTCTGAGTTATTAAAAAAAAACTTACTATGCATTTGTCAAAGTTCCTTTTGACAGTCACTAACACATTTCCTAAAGTAGTACTTAGAAAAGAAGCAGGGTCCACATTCTGCGCAGTCCACACATGATGACTCATTTTAACTAGCATATAAAGGGAGTTAAAGCTATCAATTTTGTCTCCTAGTGCAATTAGGTTGTTCAGTTCTGGCTCGATGCAGCGAAATATTTTAATCATCATTTGGCGGATCATATCTTTCCTGTTCAAAAAACATAGAGAATTACTATAAGCTTCAGGTGTATTCATCTTCAACTTTAATCCACTGGGTGTATATAAAATGACCAAGACTTGATTTCAATTAAAAATGTCCAATACGATAAACTAATCTGTAATAGCTTTCACTATGAAGTATTTTTGGAAGTTAATCTTCATCACTCAAAATAACTGTCATTTGTAAAGCTGGGTCTTGAAATGTGCTTTATGATTTCTTAGAGATACACTAAAACTCAAACGCTGCTTCCTATTAGCAAACACTAGAATTTGCACACATTCCATGAGCACAGAACAGCTTAAGAGTAACAAAGGACCCATCTGAATCCAGTAAGATAGTTGACAAATATATGGACATAGAGCTCTGAGTGCTATCAGATTACTGACAGTCATCTGGAACCTCAGTGATAAGCACTCCTTTACACCCCACTATAAGTTTATTTTTTCCAAGTCAACAAGAGATTATAACAAACACGTACTCAGATGAAACAGGCAGTGGTGCACCAGAATTATGTTGCCTTGAAAATATGCCTCCATCTAGGTCCTCTGCTTCAGTCTGCAAAAATCATTCAGGTACTTTACATAATAAAAGATCAACGACTTGACTAGTTTATATAGCAAAAGTCTACTCAGTCTTAAAATTCCTAGGCGAGAATACATTATGAAAAAATAATGATTTGTAAAGGTAGTACTACCTATAAAGCTAAATAACTTTAGTATGGGCTATTTAAGAAAAGTCATTAAATGCTTTTTCTTACTTTTTACAGTGAGATGAGAAGTAGTGTTTGTATGTGTGCACATGAAGAAAGGAAGGTGCAGGAGGCTCAGAGGAAGATGGGATTGGAAAGAAGCTCAATAACAACAAAAAAAGAAAACATCTAAAAACAACATGAGTGAATTTTAAAAATTAAATAAATCCTATCAATCATTCTAATACAAGTTCAGCATTTAAAAGAATGTTATCAAGAATTTTTATATAAGGCCAACAAGCAAATTTACCACAGCCAGCACTCACAAGTCCCCAATAATTTGAAGTCATAGTGCTTCATTTTACGAATGCCTTTTATGTGTTGGTTCCCTGAGGCTTAATTTTTTGACATGAACTTAATTTAAAAATTATTTGCATTGTGCTTTTTTTTTTTTTTTTGACACTAGGTTTTGCTATGTTGCCTAGGGTTGTCTCGAACCCTCGGACTCAAGTCTAGCCTCAGCCTCCCAGATAGCTGGGATGATAGGCGTGCACTACCATATGCATTGTGATTTAACTACCTTAAAATATTTTGCAAATATATTTTATTCATTTACATTTATATAACTGAGAGGCACGTGGAACAGGTATTATGTGTATTTTTCAGATGAGGAAAACGTTAGATATTAAATAATTGGTTTAAATAATTGGTCACAGCCAGTTAGTAACAAAGTCACTAGAAAGACTCAGATGTGAGGTCTCAATCTTTTTTCTTACTTTTTTCTAGACATGAAATATACATTCAGACCTCTTTCTTTTTTGCAAATTGTATTTTTTCTTGATAATGAATCAAATGAGAATTGATTTTAAAGTTTTTTGTACAAAGTAAATCCAGATATTTTTCTTTACCTTACTAATTTAGAAAATATTTAGGCCTAACAGAAGTATTAAATTAGATGTTCACACTCTTATCACTGTTATTATCACTTGAAAAATCTTTTTTAAAAAATCCTTACATTGTACATTCTTTCCTTCTGTCCCAATATTGAAATTGTGACAACATAGTGATTAGGCTAGTTATGCTAGAGATCATAAATACCAACCAATAAATAAACATGAACCATACCATAGTTCCAGGCATACTCTGATGCTGCTGTAGTTTGAAAAATTTACTAATGAAGTCCTGTTCTGCCAGACATAGGGGTTCCAGTTCACTTAGTACCTGCTCAAAGATCTGAAAAAATCAAAACGATCCCATAATGAAAAAATGGCTTAAAAAAACATTCCAAATTTTACTCACTTTGTTGCAGGGATGGGAGACACTTTCTCTTTAATTTCAATAAACCCCAAAGACAAAGACTTCTATGACTGGCAAGGCAAAGCACTGTTATCAGAATACAAGAGGGCCAGAACATACCCAAAATAAACACCACAATTTTTTACCTCAAATCTAGAAAGAGGACCAGACCTAAATATTTAAAATTTATTTTAATGCGTTGTTGACACTAGTTGGTTTCATAAAAGCTGTTATGATCTCTTTGCTTTGTAGTTGTTGAAAGAACTTCAAGATACACTTTATGATTTATAACACATTTTAGTAAAGTCATGTGTTTTATTTAATAATTTATATTTTATAAGCTGCCACATGACTAGTACCTTTTCAGAGTTAGAACTGGAAAGTTAGACACAGTTAATGTTTAAGAGAGTCAACAAATGTCCACCTTTGAATACACTTAAAGCAGCAATAAACTTGTTAGAAAACTAATATTCAAGTTAAAGATTACTCATTATGTTATTTTACCTTGTCAAATTTGGTTCTGTCAGCAACATCGAGATCAGAGGCTGACATGTTTCCCATATCCAACAAGGAAGATGACTGAGATCTGCGATTCCCTGAACTCTGAACACTGAGTTTATTTAGGCTAGAAGTTGATCCAGTTAATTTCCCAGAACTTCCATGAAGACCTAAGAAATAATGAAACTTTGAAAAATGTGATCTTTGTGAATTAAAGAGCCACAGCTTAACTCAGGGCTAGCTTCCACTGTCTGGGACTTCCGGGGTTCATATTAGCATACAAGTCCACGACAGGTGACAGGCTCTAACTTTCATTATTACTGGTGTTCTATTCCTGAGAATATTATAAAGAGTGGTGAAATCATACAGATCCACAGAATAGGGCTGAGAGGAACCATAAAGATCATATTGTCTATACTATCCTAGTCTCATCAGTAAGATGGTCTCTTAACAGCAAAGCAGATGAGGATTTCTTTCCCTTTCAAAAGAAGACACCGACCTCCTAGTGTATTCGTTGTTTTTGAAAAATGTCATATGCCATATTACTCATTGCCACCTTAAAATTGATATATTAGACTGAACCATCTGAAAATGCCAATACCCAATCATTCTTGCCCTATAAAAAAGTTAATTACATAATTCAACTTAATACAGAACCCATTTTTATAGTAATTGAACAGATTAACTACATTCCTTAAAAGCAAAACAAAATGAAAAGATCCTTAAAACCTGTTATATTTAAAACAATTAAAATATGATACAGCTTTAACCATATTACTAGGAACATCTGTGTTTTGGTATCATCTTAGGTAGCCATCATAGCCTCAAGGAAAAATAAGAACAATATGGCTGGACAATATCCTCCTGCTATCAAGGGAGTGAAGAATTCAGTTTTTACAAGAAAATATTGATGTTTTGCTCTATATTCAAACTTTTTTTTTATTCTTAAATATCTCTCAGTTAACATGTATTATTTGCTGATGATCATAAGGGACAAGAAATAATAAGGATAATGACAAATTTTGGTTTCTTTATGCAAAATCTGACCACATCTATAAGATATTTATAGTTCCTAAAGACACCCTGAAAACAAAAGTATAATGGTTAAAAAAATCTTTTTATAAATGTTCATTAAAAAGCTTTTTGCTGCCTGCCATACATTGTAAACTAAATATACATAGATACATACTTCTTGGATGTGGCCATGCCAATACTATCATGTTGGTTTTCTTTCACTGATACCTGGCAACTCAGATCAATCAATATTTTTGGTGTAATTTTTTTCAAGACAAAACAACAAATTCTAGACATTAAACAGACATGCATTGAGAATACCTACTAATACACTGAGCATACTCACTCTCTGTTTCCTGTTTGACAGCACTCTCTTTTCGAGGCAGTGTAGCTGTGATGGATTAGGTTGCAAGCATCAAAGACAAAGACAAGTTAATAAACTGCAATTTGCACAAACCATGCACAAGAGGAAGTTAAAGCTGTAGTTTAAAAGACACATGCAAAGAACCATGAGCATCAAGTAACAAGAGGTGCAAACACATGTTTAGTTGGTCAGCTACTGTCTGAACAATGATGAGGAAAAACTTTAATCATTTTTTACTATATAGCTTTTACTCAAGTAGTCAAGTAAAAATAATCTGTATTTATACCTCCCTCCATTTAAATGATTGTTTTTAAGTTTGTGAAGCTGTATACTTAAAATTTAAAGGAACTCAAGTTTTAGCTTCTGAAGAAACATAGTTCAAGTAAATAATTTAATACAGTGGGAATTTATTAGAATGAAGTTGTAGATTTAGACATTGAATGCATCAAAAATCTTGTATTCCCTGAAAGCTCCTGGGAATCCCCACTGTACTAAACAATTTTATACTACCGCTGATAAAATATATGAAAATATTTCAAAATACCAACTTGAACTACTTTGTAACTGGTTTTATGAGGAGCTAAAAGGAAACCTATCATAATACTAGTTATCAGGAAATGGATAAAGGGAAGAATAACACTGTTGGAACAAATTTAACAAAAATTTGAGCTTTTTAAGGGTCATTTGGTACTTCTTTTATCCTAAAACTATTTTAGATCAATTACAGAGAATATTTTATGAAAACATTCTAAACTGAAATTAGAGATTAATGTGAAAAGCAAAGAAAGAAATCATAGAATGAAACAGAAAATTAAATAATAAAACCTGAATATATAGAAACTGAGAACAATGTGTCAACTGTCAATACTCTTACCAAATGTGGAAGTTAAAGTCCAAATATAAACTATTAACTTGTCACACCTGCGACATGTCTGTCTTCCCAGCCTTGGTTTGTGAAGCTCAAGGGAATATGAAATAGTAAGTCTGGACATGAAAGTGGCAAGCAGAGACCATACTGGAACTACCAGAACCCCACTCTCGAAGGCACCTACTGGTGGCTGTAGTGGTCACTGTACTCACCAGTTTCATAAAAAGACTAACATTTCATATACTTTTTTCTCTTTTTCTTAGCAGTCAAAATACATAGTTTCTATTAGTGCCTATTAATTACAATTTGGGCTCATAAAAAGTATATCACTTATCAGTAACAAGAAACAATATTCAGGTAAATTTTAAAGTATCTTTAAGTATTCAATTACAAGAGTTTTTGTTCACTTGTGCATTCTCAGCACTTGGCGATGCTTGCTCTATAATAGATAATTTATATTTATTGAATAAATCTTCAGCAAGGACTGGACTTAGTCTTTTATTCAAGACTCCTTGAGGAGTCAGTAAAACCTCTTAGTTTAGTGAAGAAGCAATAAAAAATGAGTTTAGCATAAAATTTCAAGAATTTGGAATATGAGGCAATAATTATGTGAAGGCATATGCTAATAGACAAAAATAATACATGTATCTGTGTTATCTTAGACAAAGAAAAAAATGATTTTAAAAATAACTACTAAATTTGTAGAACACAAAGACAAAAAAAAAAAACCTACCAAAGTATTAACCATGAGTGAGAAAATTCCATACTCTTGAGAATATCAAAATAAACCTATTACTCAAAAAAGGTAAGGACTTAACGTTACAAAGAAAATATTTTTCCTAGCATTTTTAACATTATTTTAAATTATCTGAACTAAATAGCTTGATAAAGAGTCAGGAGTGATTCAAAAGACATTATTCCCCTGAATCTTTATGATTATACTGCCTATACAAACTTTGTAAAATATATTTAATATGACTTTCTATTCTTATTCACATCTGGCAACCAAAATCTCATTTTAATAAAATTTAAAAAATTACAACTACTTAATTTTGATTTACTGAAAAGTTATCTTTCTAAAATTTCAGATTTGAAATTATAATTCTGATTAAAAATTAATTTAAGGAAAATTTGAATCACTGAAAGACAACTTTTCAAAAATTTAGATTTACAGTTATTAAGAATTTAAGTCATTTGTAGTTTATTTTAAAATGCTGACACAGGTTAGAACTTCAAAGACATACCATGGTTTTTGTTCTTTAAATTCTGTCCATTATTTAATTTTACAGCTTTTAGAGTTGATACTAAAATAACTGAAACTAATTTTCTGGTGCTATTATTTAGCATAAAATACATAAAAGGGATTGTTTTGAAACTATATAAGAGACTTCTAGTGATGCATTTGCATTAGGTTAATTTAATCATATTTTAGATAATTTAATAATTTAAGAACTTTCAAAAAGTTAAAAAAGGAGAAAATTTAAACTTCAGGTTAATGCAATAATACCGTTAAGATTACTACTGCACTTGATTTAAATTACATTTTTATTATATTATCTCAATATGAATCTTAGGCTTGATACAGTATCACTTGATATAGTGCTAATGGGATTAATGATCTTCTAAAAAGATAATTTTAGAGTTTGCCCTTTAACCTCGTTTTCATAAATTGTATCAAGTTCTCTCAAAATAAAATGATTTACTAACAAGTGATGACAAATATACTTTATGAAAACATTAAACATGTAACCGCATTAATAGTATGCTATTTACTAAAAAAAAAAGCATAACATATCCACAGTGAAACATTAACAAGGATATAAACAGACGCTGTTTGAGAACAATCAACCTTTAGGATGAGTTAGCATTTCTGTTTCCAAAAGCCTATTGCCCCAAGATTTTTAGCAGTCTCTACCTAAGTGTAACATATTTATACACAGATTACCATTTTAGAAGTGGACTTGTACAATCCAGTGTTGAACTGAAAAAAAGCACCACCACCAATGATTTGTATTTACAAAATAACTAGTAACTCAAGAAGATAATCTTTTTTGTCCTAAAGGATAAAAAGATACGCTATAAATTTCCACACCAATTTCTTATTACTGATGTTACTTAGGGCATGGGCTCCTTTCAACAAGCAAATGCTAAACTCATGATTCTAAAGGGGAGCTATGCAGACACACTGAAGAGTACACATTTTAGCCATTTAAGGCCAGGTTTTGACTTGAATAAGCACAGAACTCCATCCAAAAGGAAGTCCAGAGATGGGTACATGCAGGAGCAGAATGTGGCCTCAGCAAATCATCTTCCTCACAACTTGATACTGTCATTGGCTATCCTTGCAAATCAGGTTTTGAGCATTTAACATGTTTTAACAAGGTGTTATTACAGGAGAAATTTAGGTGGTTTTTTTATAGTCTTTTGGCAGGGGAGAAACACCTGCAAATTTTTTTTGAATGAAAATAGCCAATGGAGTATGAAGCCAGGAATCACTTTCATTTCCCTGTGGAGAGCGATGACTTAGGAGATCAGTGACTTGATCTCAACTATGACAAAGGCCTTTTAGAATATCAGAAACTAAACCCTCAACATTTGTCTCTTACTCTTAACACTCTCTACCAGGCTGCACTTATTTTCTGACTTTTCTTATAAACATTATACTTTCAATTGCTGCATAAATATACAATTGCTGTCAGTCATGTACTAAAATTTTAATAAAAAACGTATTACTTACATGTAAATATTTATTCAATGAAATTCCTAATAAACCAAACCAATGCACTAGACTTACTTTCATTATTTCTTTGTATCTTCTTTCATCTTGCTGAAACAGTCTTAGAATTATCATAAATAAGACCTTTTTAATAGGAAACAATAACTGAAGTGCCTAAGCTTACCAAACTTCTTGCTTTCTTTAGTTGTGCCCGTCATCTTGATCTTTGCAACTTCAAAGAAATCTTTAATTTCTCTCTCATATAGTCGTGATAAATAATCCATGTAATTCTTAAAATAGAAGTAACATGTTCTTAGTAATAACACAAATATAACAATTTCCATGTTTTAACCCCCCTCCCAAATCCTTTGTGACTGTTTTAAAATTGGTCTAAAATGTTGATCTATTTCACAGAATAGAAAATGCATGCTATTTTCTGTCTTTGGAAAATTGAACTAGCATCATAATATCAACAACTCATAAAAATATGAAGTTGAACATTTTTACCTTTATGAATAAATATTCAAATATTTTATATAATGGCAAGCATATTGAGTTGGATATCTGAGTCAGAGCAAACACCTTTCTCTAGTGTCACACTTTAATGATTGCACAATATTATTATAAATCCCAAATGTACTAAAGTACCACAGTCTAAAACCAATCTTCATTAAATTGGTCAATTAAGCAATTAATGTTTTCCTATGATAGACAATGCTACAACAGTTTTTCATATCTAATGAACTGTTTGTTGCCTTGGAATAATATGCTAAGGGTGGAATTATAGGGCCAAAGAATATAGGATTCTTGGTAACTGTTCCTCCACATTTATAGTACTTTAAACCAATAGACAGTGTCAACAGTAACTAAGAAGTGCAGTTAGTTTAATGTACTCTGTTCAGCTTAAGGTAATACAGCTAAATTGGTTATTTTTGTAAAGAATATAATTGGTACCTCTCACAGTTTTCATAAATAGTTTAGTTTTTAAAAACACAGTTGAAATTTTCTAGTTTAAATGTATTCACCTATTTACTAGCATACAGTCCCATCTCTTCATCATTTTTGCTTATCATTATGCAAAAGTATTTAAACCCTCAGGAAAGATTCTTCAATAGTGGGAGACTTTATTTTTCTAAATACCCAATTAAATGTTGTACACAGAATATGACTAAATTTAAATAAATCCATAGGAAAAAACATAATTGGTCCTTTAACTTCATTATAGAAATTTAAGATTTAAATTTCAAAGTAACATGGTCAGTTTCAGAACATGTTTACCTTGTATAAAGGAGCATCGTCAGGTGCTCCTTTCAAAAGTCATATATTTATGCAAATATTTGTATAATGAATAATAGTTTATCACTAATTTTCTTAGGTATTTTATAGATATATTATTATAAAAGAATATTTGGAATGAATATAACATAGATGTGCTTTTCAATTTATAAGCCATATACAATTTCCCACGTAGTGTCTGTAAGAAAAGTTAATTGAAAGGGCAATTCTTTCTATGATATTTGCATACTTTTAAAAGCAAATGTAAATGAAAGTACACTCTAAAATTAATCCCTATTTCATTGGGCTGTCTTATTTTTCTAATGACTCAATTTTTCAAGCTTAAATTCTCATAAAAACATTGATGACCCCATACCAGTAAATGATTGGTCAATGGGAAATTAGCTTCGTGCATCCTCATTGGTGGATTCTACTCAAATCACTCAATACAGAGATTGCACTTTGATTCACTCATTGTTTAAAGTGTACATTACTATCCAAGCAATTTAAACAAGTTCAAGAGAGTAATTTCAAATAACTCTTGTATCTAGCAAACAATGACTTGGGCAAATTATTTACCCATTGACTCATGACTAGATACCTTTTCCTTAGTAAGCAATAAAACTCAGGGGTGAAAAAAGTCACAGACAGGTGTGATTGTTAATTCATTCATTTACTAAATTCGAATATATATCTCACTATATGTATTTCTCTTAGCACCTCATATATAGCAACTAACTTAGAATTTAGCTATCATGAGTTTAAACATTGTGATCTTGGTGTTTTCAACTTTACTTTGTATGAACTATAGAGTCTTACACCAAATGCTCCATGTTTTGCCTCTTATTACATCACAGGGCAAATTCCACAGATGTAGAACTGTGACTGAGAGATGTCTAAATAATCTTCAAGACTGGTTGTATTCATAGGTTACTAGAAGAGGAAAGTTCACTTCCTCCCTAAGCAAGGATATACCTCCTCTATTATTAGTCCCCCTACACGCCTAACACAGAATCACAGTAGATCTGGTAGGCAAGAATCTGTTTAAGACCAGTCATAAAAATGAGGAAAAGAGGTTTAAAAAAAGCCCACTTTTCAAAAAGGAAAAACAAATGGCCAATAAGTATATAATGAAGTGCTCAACATCAATAATAATTAAGGAAATGCAAATCAGAAACACAATGATACCATCTTACAACAGTAAAGAATGGCCATATCAAAAAACAAAAAACTAGAAAAAACAAGTGCTGGTGTAGATGTGGAGAAAAATGAACACTTAAACTGCTGGTAGGAATGCAAACTGGTCCAGTCACTATGGAAAGCTGTGTGGAGGACCCTTAAGCTACTGAAAATGGAACTCTCGTTTGATCCAGCAATCTCATTTCTAGGAATAACCCAAAGATTATAAAAACCCTAATCCAAAAAGATACCTGTAACCGGATGTTTATTGCAGAGCTATTTACAATTTATTGCTATTTATTGCAGAGCTAGGATATGGAAATAAACCAAATGCCCCAAAAGAGACGAATGGATCAGAAAGTTATGGAATATTTACACAATGGAATATTATTCAGCAATCATAAAAGACAAATTTGATGCATTTGTGATAACATGGATGGACCTAGAAGGAATCATGCTAGTGGAAATAAGCCGAAAGAAAAAATTACTATATGATCCCACTTATATGTGGGATATAGGAAAAACAAACAAACAAAAGAAAAAGGTAAAACTGACAAACTGACAGTAGAAGTAAAGCATAAAGCAAAGGAGGGAGGGTGAAATTGGGGGAGGAATGAACATAAGACATTAAGAAATCAAGGAGTGAGAGGACCTTGGGGTATACAAGGATGTCAAAAATATACACATGTGCAATCAATCAAAAATTTTTCAATGTTAGCAATAAAAAAAGGAAAAGATAAGTACTGAACGGTCTTACTTATATGTGGGATACAGGGAAAATAAACAAAAGGATTAGAAAAAGTTAAAATTAACAAACTGACAACAGAACTAAGGTGTAAAGAGCTGGGCGCAGGGTTGCGAGAAAGGATGAGCAAGAGAGATTGACACAGTTAAAGACTGCGGGTTATTAGAAGCATGGCTGGCAGCAACTTTAAGGTAAGTTACTAGGCCTTTTACAGGGTATAGGCAAAGGGAAAAAAAGGTGGCCAAGAGAATGTTTTACAACTAATTAACTAGGGAAGACTAATAGCTAAAGTAATAAAATTTGGGTAAAACATTAGTTTTTGTGAGATAATGATAGACAGGGGGTTTATTTTTAAGGTAAATATTGGGGGGAATGGAGAAGCTACTCTTTGCTCTCTGACATTTGTTATGTTAGTTTTGTCTTTAATATTTTGAGGCCAGATAAGATAGTAAAATGAAATTTTCTTCATTTTCCAGTCATGAGTCCTGTCCGATCTCAGCTGACAGCCTCTGACACTAAGGCATACAGCAAGGAAAGGAAGGAGAGAGGACAAAATCAGGAGAGACATACACAAGGTATAAGGATGATGGTTCACAGGTGACAGAGTGCTGAGAGAACTTGAGTATACTACGCTCAAAAAAAAAAAAACAAAAAAACAACCATGTAATCAATGAAAAAGTTAAAAAAAGAAAAAACAATCTAGGCAATACATCTCATTACATGACTAAGATCCCCTATTTTCCACCTGCTCTAGTTCCATATACCAAAAATTAGGACTTAGATTCAGTTGTAAGTAGAATTGGGGCACTTGTTAGTGATACTCTTAGTGAAATACTTTGAAACAGGCCTTTTCTGGTTCCTTCCCTAAAGTGTGATTTATGAATAACAAAGTCAACCTCTAAAATCTTTTTTGGAACAACCCCTCCCCAGATTACTTAAGAATCTTTTTGTATCTACAGCACTGATCTTGCCTCACACTTGGCATTCTTTTCTTGAGTGACTCGAGTGATGAAACACAGGGACTATCATTACTGGTAAGAGATATATATTTCCAGTTTGGAGGTAGTTTTTATGGTTGGAAGTGTATCTGCTGAAAACAACTAATGAAATTAAAATCTTACTGATTAAACTCTTAAAGAAGAGTTTAAAGCAACCCACCCTCCACCTTCAGAAGTGTGATCTGCGAACACCTAACCAAGCACAAATAAACTATCTGGATTTAATTGTTTTTTCTTACTTCAGAGATATAGGTTTTCCTTTCCTCATTGTTCTTTTTAAATAAAATTTCTGTCTTTGATATACTTCTGCAACCAAATTAAATTATGAGTTAAAACGCATAGTCTGTCAAAAGATCAAACCACAAGATCAAATAACATTCCTGGGAAATAAGTCAATTTCATTTTAAATAAGCTCATTAATATTATCAATCAAAAGTGTGCTGTGAGCAGAGATGACTCCATAAATCATCACTAGGTTGGCTATAATCTTGATTCTTTACTTTAAATTACATTCATGAATACTGTATTATATATAAAGATAGGCAATAATACTCACTGAGAACACAATTAGGCAAAAAGCTTATTGATTACTTATTTGAATATTCCCTAGGGGACAAAGTAAATGTTGGCACAAAACTCTTAAGGAGATATAACAATGTTTAATTATTCAAAATAATAATCTTCCTAAAACTTCAAAAGGCAAACAATTCCAGTAATGTAAATATTTTTCCTTAAGTTATCTCCAAATCAGAATTCTGTTGAATGAAAACAAAACAAAACAAAATATAACACAACAGTAAAGTTGTATAACACTTAAGCTAATTCTGAGAAAAAAATTATCTAAAATAGCTAGCTAAATAAGATGTAATACGAACATCTCAGGGTACTTACATTCTTTCTAAAGAGCATTTTTTAATTATAATTTTAAAATATCATTTATTTTATTAAGGTCTATGTTTCCCTTCTCGCACTATCAGTTTAGAAGCAGAGGGAATCAGATTTTACCTTAAGTGAAAAATGCACTTTGAGGAGAGAATACTTAGAGACTGACATAAGAAAGCCCTACTGCCAAATAAGTTGATATTGACACACTGATAGAAATACACAATCTGTCCTTTCCTTCCCATCATATTCCCTAAATTTCTACTTAACCCTCTTGCCTTCTCATGAATCATAAACCTGTGATACTGGATCAGAGTTAACATAATTAGCACTCTCAAATAAAACACCATTTTCTAAATAATACTAGGCAAAAGTTAGGGGGAAAAATTGAAGTAAATAAAATGATTTTACAACATAAATTCTCAGGAAATTTTGGTTATAAATACATGAGTGGAGCAGAAGAGTCTTCTTTACACTAACATTCTAATATTCTCACTTCATAGACACAAATTTCACTATTCTTTCTAATTCAGAAACAGCTTCTAAGATCATATGGTTCACATAGTCAAAGTACTAATTATCAAACTATTTTATACATTACTTGGATTTTTTATTTTAAACCTCCAAATTCATAAAAATTTATAGATGAAAGATTTTTAAGTGTTTCTCAGGGTATTTAAGAATTTTGAGTACACTGATCTTTTATGTTAAGAAAATTAATACATATATACATATAACCATTTATATGTTTGAGTTAGGCAGCAATTCTCTAGCTCTGTGACACAGTTAATTCTAATACTAAAGGTCTCGGGATAAATCCCAGAAAAGTAACTGTACTCATGGCTTCCTGCTACAACAGTCATTTATTGAACCTAAGTCAGATCATGTCATTTCACTGCTCAAAGTCTACCAACACCTCTTTTCCTCTTTCTCTCTCTCTCTCTCTCTCTCTCTCTCTCTCTCTCTCTCTCTCACACCTCTCTCTCTTTCATTAAAAGCCAAATTCTTACAACGATGCATAGTCCATCTTTTTAGATCTGCCATCCCCACTCCTTCCCTCATTTCTCTGTCTTGCCTTTGAAGGCCCAGACCAAGATGGCTGTGCTTCAACCACACCATTGTAGCTTGGTCCTCAAGCACTGCCGGCATGCTCTTGCCTTAAGGCATGTAAACTGTGCCTACAACTCCCTACCATTATTGCTGCTCATACTTGGTTATTTTTAAAATCTGTGCTCAGATATTACCTTCATATGCCACCTTCTCTGACCATCCTATTTGAAATTTTAACTTTCCCCAAGTTCTGGCAGTTCTTGCTTTATTTTCTCCAGAGCATTCAGCAGCACCTTCTCATATACTATGTAGCTGAATTTATGGTTACTCTTTCTCCATCAAATATGCATTCCAAGGAGCCTGTATTTGTCTTTTTTCCTTCAGCTCTGTAACTCTAGTGCTTACATAATATTAGTGTTTAACAGGTGCTCAATTATTTTGTTGAAAGCATAAATGAATGAATGAATAAATGAGTGACCTCTTCCCTAACTGCTGATATTTAGTCAGTGACATGTACTATGGCTCTTCTCATCTCCAACCCTAACAAGTATGGCATCATCCAGGCCCTTCTGTCTCTGGAGTCTCTCTTTTCCTTTATGTTCTCTCTCTAGACCTAATACCAGCTCCCTGGTTCAAGATTTTATTTCACTGAATTATCATTAGGTTCTCAATTCATTTCTCCCATCCAGTCTTTCTCCATGTGCGAGATCGTTCGCCTGATCTTTTTCAGCATAACTTCTCACTGCTCAAGAAAACTCAATTTCTGCTTCTGTCAGAAATATGTTCTGGCAAAAAGGCTTATTTTCCCACCATTGTCCGTACATCTTGCTCCTCATCCCTTTCTTTTATTTTTGGCTTATCTAACTTCACTCACTATTTAAAACTCAATTTATGGCTTATATCCACCATGAAATTTCCCTCCATGATTTCAGAATAGAGTTTCCCTTTTTCAAATTGCTGGATCCTTAAATTCATTTCAATTTGAAAAAATTCAATATATAATTGGCAATTTTTTTTGCTGTTTTATGTATAATTAATCTTTCCTGTCATACTTAAAACTTCTTAGAATCAGAGGCTTGTTAGTCTCTGTGTGCCTGGAATAGTGGAATACTTGCTTAATAAAGAGGCACTTTGTATTTGTTTAACCAAACAGATGATACATTCCAGAAGGTAAATGCCTCACATGCATCTTCATACTATCTTTCTAGTTACTACATTGCACATAAACATACTAAGGAAATCCTAACAGTATTTAGCTAAGCTGAATGATACTTCAAGCTACAGTATATAAAAGTTCAAAAATTAGCTTCTCTTTAATCAAGTAAATTATTCCTTGCTTTGCTAAGAATATACTACAAATATCAACTATCACTTGGGGGTACTGAGCACGTAACTTCTTCATTCTTAAAAACTGTGTTCTATAGTCTGTAATTAATATCAAATCCATACCTTTGTTAGTCCCTCATATTTTCCATAATCTGTACTCTTCAGCCACTCCATTAGCTTGGCATATCGGAGCAAGTCTCTATGAAATGGATGGTGATTGGGCAAAGTCAGTTCAATTGAGTGTTGAGCAAGAGTTGAACTCTGATCATGACCCTAGAGTGAATAAATAGAATAAATTATCACTGATAATACAAACTACTGAAAACAATAACTCTAAATAATGACTAAGTGTGGCCAAGCCAATTTGGCTGAACATAGAGAAATAAAAAACAAGTACTTATCTTCTCTTATACTTCTGTGTTTATCAAATGAACACCATCACCATAAAAGAATCATAATCAGGAAAGAATGTCATTTTAATAAGTCAATTACTCATTTCATCTTCTAAAGGACTTGAGATCGAATGTTTCTAATCAAACTTGTCTCTCAGAAATTGTATCATTTTATGATTTACTAGGAAAACGAACTATGCTACAAACTGTATTAAGACACCACCAAATAGGGAAATCATTTTAAAGAAAATGGCTACACTTACTATTCCCAATGAAATCAACAAAATAATAGACAAAAATATACAGGAAAAAAGAATTTTCGAAGCAGAAAGAACTATAGGATGACTATATCCTAGGCTTTCCCACATACTCCATATACGAAAGCAACTTTAATTCTGCTTAAGAATGTTAACAATAACCACACATGATTTCATTTTTAAATCTTGAAAGATTCATATCAGTATGTTAATAAGTTAACAGTTTTAGACAGACTTATCCTGATTTTTCTTTGGAAAACAGAGATCCATAAATTATTCTGGTCTAGTTATCGAAGAGCTAGTTATTTTTTTGTTTAGAAGATGAAACTAAAATTCAAAAGAGTTAATAACTTGTTCAGGTTACAGTGGAGGAAAGCTAGAATTGTGAGTCTCACTTGTGAGTCTCACTTCTGCTTACTTAAAAAAAAAAAGTCAAACAAAATCAATATAGTCAGATTCAAAAATAACAACTTCTTATTAGTTATTGGTATCTAAAAAATAAGACAATAAAAATCTCCCTACCTGTCTTTTGAAACAATCTGCTCTGCTTCTCTATGTTTAATCAATATCTGTCATAAGACCTAAAGCCAGTGTCTAAGAGATAGGGAGTTGAAAATTAAAGTAGATTACCCTTGAAAACATAAACTCCCAAGATTAAGGTAAGAGTTAAAAAAAAAAAAAAAAGGAGCCAGGTTTATTTGTAAGTTTTCGGGTTCAATCTGATTTGCCTAGATGGTTAGAAGTTACCTGTTAGCATTTGTGAAATCTTTATTAAAATGGAAGACTTAGGCGATTTGGGGTTAATTAACTCATTTCTTGGCAAAGCTACCAAAAGTTAAATGGGTATTATATTAATTGGAATATATTACTTTATAAAAATCCTGAATTTAAAGAGCTTAAATTCTTTGAAAGATATTTTTCTTTAATCTAATTGATATGTTTTACTATATATACAAAATAAGAACGTAGCGGTTATGAAGTTATTTTTATAAACAAGTTTTTCTCAAGATACAGTGTATTAAAAGAAAAATTCCTGGCCTAGAGAAATGAAGAATTCTCTAGTAACTGGGAAGTACCTTTAGAGTAATATCAGATGATCTCACTTATATGTGGGATACAGGGAAACAAACAAAATGACAAGAAATAGTTAAAATTAACAGACTGAAGTATACAGAAAGAGGGAAGGAGAGAGAGGGAATATAGGGGAGGAAAGAGCACAAGAGAATAGGACAAGTGTTTACAGGTGCCATGGTGGTGGGAGAAATTTGGGGTACACAACAATGTAAAAAATATATAATCAATAAAATAATTTATAGTTAAAAACGAGTAAGAAAGTTGGAAGTGTAAGACACACTAAGCAGTAAAACTATCATTGTCTAAGTTCTTTACTTCCTTAACATTTTTCTCTCAGGTTTGTTGGGGAATTTTCTTCTTGTAAGATTATATCATCAATTTAAAATGAAAATAAAAACAAGGACTCATTATATAGACATTACATATGAAACTGTATATAGAACAATTTGTGCAGTCCCAAGATTAATCTTACTGATATTTACTTAGATTAACTTGGAAAGTCAAACCAAGGCTATTCATAGTGTTTATAGTGACTAGTCACATTTTTTATGTAGAAACAAATTAAGAGCATTGCTGGAGACCCAGCTGGATTGGTTACATGATACATAGTATATACACCACTGTACTTTTCTTAAATGAAAAATGTCTGAAAACAAAGCTGACTCCAAGAGTTTTAAATAAGAGAACATCACCTATGTTGAATATTCTGTGTTGGATAGCCGACTGAATATAAAATGATCATATTTTCCAAAGGAAATGAGGACTAAGAGTTACAGTGTTGAAAATTGGAACTATTCTGTATAGTTGAAAAGCCTAGGAACCTA
>PVHY01000907.1:0-33467 GCA_004024945.1 Uropsilus gracilis
TTCATGGGAATTTGAACATCTTCACCTAGTGATGAAATTATTCAGAAAGTAAAACCTTAGTAATTGTTATTAGATTATGTAAATGTAACTTGTATTTTGCTTTGAGGGATTTTAAACCTGACAGATTGTATTATTTTTAAGAGAGAGATTTAGAATGCCTCATCTCACAATGCAGATAGATTACATCTGGAAACTTTATTTAAAAATAAATCTGTTTTTAGTCAATTTAGCACCTGGTATGAGGAACCTACACTGCAAACAAATAAAAAAGAATACAAGGAAGCTTTATTGATTTATTGTTTATGTAACTGCTTTAAGCAAAATGTTTGCTTCTTACTTAACTAAGAAAGTGAACAAAGTCCAGTCATCCACAAGGATGAAAAGTATATTCTAGTTGAGCTTCTGTTGTCTAGACAAATGCTATCTCCTCTCACATGGAAAAACACCATCTTTAAGCAAGATGGTATTAAGAAGGGACAGTCCCATTTGTCTGTCTTTACTTTTATTTCCCTTGCCACTGAATCCACAAAGACACTACTTCACTAAGACAGATGTTGAAGAGCAGGGAGAACTATCATATGATTCAGCATTTCCAATTCTGGGTATTTATATGAAGAACATGAATACACATACCCTTATTCTCATAGCAGTATTGTTCACAATACCCAAGATGTGGAAATAACTTCAGCGCCCAGTGATGGATATGTGGATAAAGGGAATGTGTATATACACAATGGGTACTCCTCAGTTTAAAAAAAATAGAAGAAATGAAAAAGTAAAATGAAATGCTGCCGTTTGTAGCAACACAGATGGTCCTTGAAGAAGGGGATTATGCTAAGTGAAATCAGAAGGAGAAAAAAAATACTGTATGATTTGACACATGTAGATATGTGAAATATAAATAAAACAAAATCAACTCTTAGATTTTCACAACAGAATGATGGTTACCAGAAGGAACAAGTTTGTGAGAGGTGGTCAGTGGGGGTCAATTGGATGGTGGTGAATGGAAACTAGACTGTAGGTGGTACGTGCAGTGTAGTTATATATGGATGTGAAAGTGGGACACTGTATGCCTGAGACTTACACATTGTTGAGAACTAGCAAACTAACAGAACAAAACAAAGCAAGAAAAATGGCAGAACTGGGTTCCCTCCAAGGAGGAGTGATTATTTACAAGTTGTGCTCTTGGTGGTGGTAATCAGGACTAGGATCTTGCTGCCTCCTGACTACAAGGAAATCTGCAAAATCATTCAGCAGCTTTCTAGCCAACTTAGCCTGTGTCTTTTGTGTTATCGACTGGTACTGAAAGCAATAACTCATGGCCTTTAACAGCTCATCACATACAACTTTTTCTCTCTTTCTCTTGTCTTGTTCCTTTCCTCCTGACTTTTTTGAGGCATGGCAAAATGGTGGTAGGTAAGCGTGATTCCAGGGTAGCATCCACTTGCTGAGCTGCTGAGTAGATAGAGGTACGGGTGCTCCTGTCAGCACACACTGCAGAGTCAATGATGGAAAGGAAAGCAACTATGAATAGCGTTGGATATGTGGGCCTGGTAGCTAGTGTTGAGTGCTGCTGAGTCAATAGAATTTGAATGTTGCAGATAGAAAATGGTGAGGTGGAAGAAAAAACTCAAGGACACAATGCTGGTTATAGAATATTTGGGGCAGGAAGAGTCCTGGTGGCTGCAACAGTGTCAAGTATTTGCATGTTGCAATGTCCAGTACAACACTTTGTGGATTGGAAAAGAAGCTCCTTGTTCTAAATAGTCTTCAGTGACAGCCAAGATGAGCTCAGAGGGGACACAGTGAACATAAGTCTGCCTCAGTCTGCTGGAATCAGCTGAGTTCAAATTCACCTTCTGTAACCATTTCTCCTGCTACTAGCCTACACACTCTCTCTGAATTCCTACTGTCTGTCAGTTCAGCATCTATTTACCAGTGCAAGTTTTTACCTCTAATTGGACCAGGGATTGTGTTTTATATTGGGCCAGGGATTGGGTTTTATATTTCCATCTTGCCCCATTCATCCACACAGTAGGTACACAAAATACTTGCTAAGTGAATACAGAATGCGAAGAGCCCTGAACTTTTAGGTTGATGACTGCTCTTTAAATGGGTTTTATACTACTTGCTAGCCCCATGAGTCTGGGCAAGGTGCTGACCTTTCAATGTCCTCCTCTCTGCATAGAAAAGTCTGACGTCTGCTCTGCCTACATTGCCAGGGTAAAGTTAAACTCCCCAGAAAATGAGACTTTCCTTTTGTGAGATGGAACTGCTGCTGACATGGGATACGCCCACTCTTTAGCTCTTTATTCAGCTGTCACTGTCACTGTGAGAACTTCCTGGTTTTTGAGCTGGATCTAGACTTAGGGAGCTGAGATAACCCAAGGCCATATGAGGGCCAGTAGGACCTGCCCCGAGGTTGGTTCTTTGTGTGCCAGGCCCCCTGCTCTGTGGACAGGCTGCAAGCATATCCTTGTTGTAGGCTCTTAGAGGTGGTGTAGACTAGTCTCTGGTGTCTATAGGTTGTGGGCAGACTACCTTTGTTACCTGTTCACCAAATTGCGTTAGGTGCTGAGGAATTAGACAATGAACAAAAATTAAAAAGCTTACAGTACAGTGAGGGAGACAGAACACAGACAAGTAGATATATGACTATAAATTGTGGTATGATTGTGATAAAGACCAGTCAGGATACAGATGGGGGGGATAAAGTTGGAGGGAGACTTCTTTGGAACAGCTGGAGGTATCTTCTGTTGGCAGAGATCTGAGGGGGAAAACATGCTGGCTTTGCACAGAAAGCTGCAATAAGATTCTTCTGAGTTGAGGGAACAGAATTTGAGAAGGCCTACATACTAAAGGAATTGTCTAAAGGAAGACTGAAAAGTGGTGGGTGTGGAACGAGTCTAGTGTGGAGGGGAAGAGAATGGTCCAAGGTGAGTTAAGATGGTGGACTGGATCTCGTTCATGACTCACTGAAAGCTGTGGGTGTGTGACTTTTCTAGAGCATTCTCTGTCAGACAGTCTAATTCAATATATGTTGCATTTGATGCTCACACATATCCATCCAAACCTGGGAAATATCCTCAACTTTCTTCTCTCCCTCTGGAGCCCATCTCATTTCCAACATCTCAACAAAATCCACCTCATTCCATCTGCAAATATCTTTCCAAGTCTACTTCCCTTCATCTCTACTGCCACCAACTCACACCAGGCTCCAGACCCTCTTGCCTGGTCTGTTATAAATGCCTTTGAGGCAGTAGTGTGCTAAATGCAGGGGAGGCAGTTTGGGAAACCCTGCTTAAAGCATTTGCAAATTTTCTTGATACAAATACTGTAGGGTACAGAAGAGACTTCCCCCATCTCTCTGGGATTTTTTTTTTTTTTGACAAGTCTAGCAATCAGATTAACGTCAATCAGATTAGTAGGATAAAAGAACTAATTTAATTACATGTGTGGATAATGATATGAATGACTTTAGAAAGAAAATTCTAAAGCTTATGGAGGGTAAAAACAAGGTTATTAATCTTGCGCTAAAGAGATAGGTCTGGGGCTTCAAGGAGGGTATGTGACAGGATGAGGAGAGTTGAGTTCTAAGACTGGAGAAAACCCGATGAAAGGGAAGGAGAGCCGAGCATGGTGGCTCGTGCCTGTAAGCTTCAGCCTATGAAGCGGCTGGGGCTAGGGATTGCGGTTCGAGTCCCGCTTGGGTCAAAACAGCGAGACCTAGTCCCAAAAATTAGCTGGGCGTGGTGGCGCCCTCTTGTAATCCCAGCTACATAGGAAACTGAGGCTGGGGATTGCCTGAGTCCGTGGTACCCCGGGTAATGTGAGCCTGTGGTACCATGGGCAAAAATAGCAAGACCTAGTCTCAAAAAAAAAAAAAAAAAAAGGGGAAGGAGAGAAGATGAAGGTAAAGCAGGAGAGGAACATAACCAGAGTTGAAACAAATGGTTTCCCATAAAAGAGTACTGAACTGGTATGGATTGCACATGTGATCTCTGAGTAAGCTAATCTTAATCGTGTCACAGGTATTGAATGGACTCCCCCTGCTTTGCACCTAGCACTCACTGGCTTTCCTAATGCTGCCCAGGGGTGGAAATGTAATTCATGTCTTGTGCAGTATGTTGATAAGTTCTCTCTTTCCCCAGGTACAGCTGAAGTTAAAACAAAAGTAAGACTGTTCTTAGTCTTCTCTATTTTCAGAGCATTTCTTTGAGTGCTTCACACACAGTAGGCACTCAGTAAACACTAGTCCTCTTTATCTCCCCCCCCTCCCCCATGCAGGGCTTAATTTCTTGGAAAGTCAATGTGCAAGTTCACTGTGGGGAGTGTGAGGCATGTGGGCTTCCAGGGTGGCCAGGACAAAATCAGGAGTGGTGATGGGTGTCGGGGTTGTATCCTTCCCCAGGACAGGCTGACCTCTTCATCCTCCACAGAGTGAAGAAGATAATACAAGTAAAATTGTGGGCTAATTAATAACTACTGTGATTTGAATAGTGCTTTACAGTCTCTCTTTTTTTAATTTAAAAATCTTCTTATTTTCATCCAACAATAGCCATATTTGTATAATCATTGCTTCCCTTAGGTATGGCCGTCCCATCAATAATGCACCTTTAGCCAGGCACAATGGCTCATGCCTGTAAGCTTCAGCCTATGAAGCAGCTGGGGCTAGGGATCGCGGTTCAAGTCCCTCCTGGGGCCCGTAGTGAGTTCCAAAAAAATAGTTGGCGTGGTGGTGCATGCCTGTAATCCCAGCTACCTGGAAAGCTGAGGCTGGGGATTGCTTGAGTTTGTGGTGCCCCCGGCAACAAGAGCCTGCAGTTCCATGGGCAAAAATAGCGAGACCAAGTCTCAAAAAAAAAAAAAAAATGCACCCTTATATCACCACTCCACTTCCTCATTCCCTCACCATCCTCTCTGGTCACTCCAACTCCTCTCTCCCTGTAAGTCTTCTGTTTCTTTTCCCCTTGTGAGGACCTGCGCACCCAGAACACAGTAGATGATATTGCTCATGTCTCCAGGAGTAACTTTGAGGTGGGCAGCCACTCCAAGTATACTAGAAACCTCTTGCAGGGCAGGTGTGTGGTGTGGCTCTCCAGTCTCCTTGATTTTTGATTTTGGTGGAGGAGACTGTCTCCTTTTCTCCAAACCAGTGTATCTACTGGGTTCCATGCCTCCTCATTCATGCTGGTACCTTCTGAACCTTCTAGTTCTGGCATCTGGTGTCAGGAACCCAACTCCGAGCCACTGGCAGTGAAGAAGTTCCCCAGTGGGCACAGATTTCAGCAGATGGTTGGTCCAGGTCCTCTCCTCTCTCGAGGTTCACAGTTCTGCCATGGGGAGGCATGTACACTTTTGTGGCTTTTCACTCTCATTAATAAAGATGGGAAATGTGATTACATTGTACACATCTCTGGACTAGATGTTTGGTTCCCCAGCCCTGGGAGATGTTGTAGTAGGTGGAGCTCTGTGACATGTCATCACTATAGTTAGTCTCACAGTCTTGTAGCTCCTGAGGTTTTCCTCAGGTGATGAGTATATGCAGGGCCTGTATTTGTTCTTCTCTCCTCTCCTGTATGTCTGTAGCTTGAGTGCCTGTTTTTCTCATTTCTAGTGCAGGTCTGATTGAAGTAGTAGTAAACCAGAGGGGGAACACCCCCCCCCATGCTCAGGTAGGGGTGCCTTCCCCCACATAGGCACAGAAGCAAGCTCCCCCAGCCTGAGACCCCAAGACCCCGAGAACCTGATACTTTGGTGGTGCAGCACCCTTCCCTACCCACACCCTTCCCTGCAGCATAGGCCACGGATTGGGGGGTATTGGGGACCCCATGGGGCCCCGTCTGTCATGGGTGGTAGGACTTTCATCTTCCACTTCCAATGGACTGGGAATTGCCTTACATTTTAAATAGTACATTCAGATGGACTTTCTCATTTAGTTCTTTCAAAATTCAACAACTTTTCATTTATTTTAATCAGAGAGGAAAAGGAAACACCTGAAGTGATTTAGTCAAGGTCAAACCATTGGTGGTGGAGCCAAGGACTCCAGTTTAGATTTCCAGACATCCCATTTGATGTTCTTTATTTTACACCAAAGCTGGTGTTGGAAGAGATTTCCCCTGCTTTTATCTTTGCTGTATTACATGTACTACATGGCTGAAAATCTTAAGTGAGTTCTGCCAAACACATTGCATTTCTTAGAACACCATGTTCCCTTTTGATTGAGCAGCTGAGACTGTCAGTGAACTCTACCCTTCCGAGATTGGTCCAAGGAGTTAATTGTGGCAACCCATTTTAGCAGATGGTGCTGGTAGAATAACCTGCTTAGCTCATTCAGAAGTCTCAAAAAAGCTCTAGTGGGATAACAACTGGTAGCTGAATGATATCTGACATTCCTTAATCTAAAACATATCTTGTGGGATACACCAGTAAGGTTTCAGCTTTATTTATTTAAATTCCGTTCACGGTGAGAACAATTTATTATTCCAATGAAGACTGTATGCCAAGAAATTCTGTACTTAAAAACTACTAAGTAAACCAAATAGCTTTGACACAGAATAACTACCAGAAATTATGGTCAAAGTTCAATAGACTCAAACCAACCCTTAAACTCAAAACAAAAACTCTGTTTATATCACACCATCAGTTCAGATAAATCCAAAGTGAGTTAAGGAACTAAAAATAAATATGAGATAAAAGATGCATAGAAAAGCATAAATGACTAGAGGAAAATATACACAAATACTGTGTAGTTTTTAAATTGAAGCACTTCCTAGGTGTAAATAAGAAATCATCTAGATTTGCCTAGATGAAAAAAGTTAAATTATGTATATAAGGAAATATAATAAAATTAAAGGACTAATGACAAACTGGGTAAAATAATTCTACCTGAAAATCAAAGTGTTATTTTTCTCCATATAAAAAAATAGGTAAAAGACATAGTTCACAAAGAAATACAACTAGCCACTAAATATATGTGGACTCATTCAACATCACAATGTCACAATAAATCCATCCAAGAGACTTTCTTTTTTATCTGCTCAGATTGACAGGGAGACATTTTAAGTCTTATATGATGCTGGTGGAAGTGAAAATTTCTTGGAGATACTTCAATTGTGCATTAAGAGCCAGCTTCTGGACCCATCAAAACAGGGGCATTTAATGCCATTTCTCCCCCTACACTTGGACTTGTTTCTTATTATGTAGCATCATCATGCTAGAGATGATCATGAGGACCCATGGATATATAGAGTCTCAGCAGTCCCTGCACCCTTCCATTTGCTGTGGACTCAGCCTATAGTGGAAATGATAGGGGCTCGGGAGTGAGAGGTGATGGGGAAGACACGCTGCAGGGAAGGGTGGGAAATCTGCACACACACATTTTTTATGGCCTGTCTACTCTGAGTTAACTTTCCAGCCCAGGGACATGACTGAAGGACTATGAGAGCTGTGCTGGAGCCAGTACCAGCTTCAGTGCCCTCAGAGTGTGAGGTCAGGTGTCCAGTAGGGTGATCAGGAGCCCTGTGGGACTGGACATCACAGGCTACTGACATCAGTGAGGGCGGGCTTGCTGTTGAACTGTCTTTGTTCACTCACTATAAAAATCCAGCTGAAAATGAGATGGTAAGGCAGTTTCTTTAGGGTGTTAACCCCTGTCTTCTGGGTTGTGACTGTCTGATTAAAGTGCACCTTAAGAATTCAATTCAGCCAGGCTCAGTGGTGCGTGCCTGTAAGTGACAGCTTATGGAGTCGTGGCGGAGTTTGGAGATTGCAGTTCGAGTCCCACCCGGGACAACATAGTGAGACCCAGTCCCAAAAAATAGCTGGGCATGGTGGCATGCACCTGTAATCCTAGCTACCAGGGAAGCTGAGGCTGGGATTGCTTGAGTCCATGGTACCATGGATAACATGAGCCTGTGGTTCCATGGGCAAAAAATAGCGAGACCTAATCTCAAAAAAAGAGTTCAATTCAAGTCTCTACTTTAATGGCCTTCGGTGGTGAAAAGTGGACTCTTGTCTTCCAGTCACAGAAATTCAGTGTCATTCTTGTCTACCATTCCAGTTTTCTGCAGAGATGAACATGAGGCCTTGTGTGCAGGGCCTTATTTTGGGGTATTTGGTATTTCCCTACCTTTCAAGGGGCATTGGATGGCTTTCCCAGCAAAGAATACACCTATCATCAGACACTGAGAATTTCCCTAGATTTCTTTTTTTTATCAGTTGAGTAGATCTCTTAGTATAGAAACCTGTATAATTCATTTTATATTTGCCATTCTGTTGAGACACAGTTACCCAGGTGTCATTGGGGGTGCTGGTGTTTGCAGGGGTATGTATGGTCTTTGTTTGCACCCCCATTTTGTCTCATGGCATTGAATGTTTATTTTTATATCCATTCCATTTCATGACCTTAAAGCCTCCCAAGCATTAAATTATAACACTTAGAAAACCAGGTACCCTCTCTCAAGAACCCCAGCACCCTCTCACCCTATCTCCCATTGCACCTCTTCTTTCACTCCTACTATACCATGCTAAGCCTCAAGAGCACCTTCAAGTGCCTGGACACCTGGCCATACAAAAGATGAAGGGTTAGTGGTGCAACAGACTGCCTCCAATATCTTAATTTTTTGCAGTTGCTTTCCATTATTTGCTCACTCACCAATTTTTCAGGTCTCCTAAATGATCTTGTGTATGAAAAGGAGAGAAAATACCACAGTGTAAATTATATGAGGTTTAACAGGGACCAAGAAACCACTTGGTCATATTAGCATACCATGCATAGATAATATTGTTAGAATAGCTGGTGCTTGTGGGTGTTTGTGGGTTCAGGTGTGTAATGGTTGAAGAATAACAGCTGCCATACTGAGCAATTAAATTAGGAATTTATTAAAGACATAAACTCCTATCAGCAGGAGGGGTTTTGCAGGAGGTACCGTTACGTTCCCATGGCCCAAGAGCTGTAATATCCCATGACCCACATCTGATTCCTTCCAGTTGTTTTTGCTGCAAGACTCCCTTTGTCTGTCATACCTTTCTTTTATTTCCCTGCCCTTCAGCCTCCAGTTTGCTTTTCTCTTTTCATGTGAATCAGTGAATCTTTTGGAACCATTCATTGCACAACCTTTCCGTTTTCTTTTCTGGATCAGTTTCCCACTTTTCTCTCAGAAGCTACCCTTTCCCCCTCCCATATATTAACTAGCCTCTAGGCAAGACAACATAAGGGAAGAGAAGGTCAGTGTGCTTTTTTGTGTATTTATTTTCTAGAGTTGTTGAAATGAAGTGTGAAAAATGGGTGGCTCAAACAACAGGAGTTTGGAGATTGTGAAGTGCAAGGGATTGATTTCTGGTGAGATTTCTTTTCCAGGCTTGTAGCCAGCCACAGCATCCTCACATAGAAGGGGTTAGGGAGGAGCTCTTATGTCTCTTCCTCTGTGTCCAGGTATCATTTAATAAGGTTAAAATCTCAGTCCCCATCCCTTCCTCAGCTGGAAGATTGGGAGACTTGCATAGATGAAAGGAATTGATAAGATTGCTATGGGAACCAGGCAACAAGACTGATCACTTTAAGGTGAATGCAGAAGCAGGACAAGGATATATTCTGGGTCAAAGGTCAAGTGCAACATCCTAGCACTAGCCAGTCCAAACCAGTTTCCCAGTCATGAAAAGCCCATGAGACAGGTTATAAAAAGGAGCCTCCAATCCTCCTCTCCCTTTTCACCCACTGCTTCTCTTAGCAGGGTATTTCAGTAAATCCTCCTTTTCTGTTCTCCACCATTTCTGGTGAATACTTTCACCCCTGTGCCTCTGGCCTAATTCTTCCCTACAGAACTCTGCTTATCAGGACCTCCTTCCACTTTATTTTATTTTATTTTTTTTGAGACTAGGTCTTGCTATTTTTGTCCATGGAGCCGCAGGCTCACGTTGCCCAGGGTACCACGGACTCAAGCAATCCCCAGCCTCATCTTCCCAGGTAGCTGGAATTACAGGCACGCACCACCACATTCAGCTATTTTTTTGGGACTAGGTCTCACATGTGCCCCTGGTGGGAATCGAACCGTGATCCCTGGTCCGGCCGTGGCTTCCTAGGCTGCCACCTACAGGCATGCGCCACCATGCCCAGCCTCTTCCTTCCACTTTAATCACCTCCTTTAAGGCCTTATCTCCAAATATGTCACAGTGGGGTTTGGGCTGGACACGATTCAGTCTATACATTGGTTCTAGCTGCAGTTTTCTAAGTAAAATGGTGCAGCTCAACTAGCTGTCTGCAGGAAAGCTGGTCTCTGCATTTGGGCTGGGTTCCTCACTGGGATCAACCCCTCACTATCATGACTTGACAGAAAATTCATAGGAATTGACAAGTGTTACTTCACACTTACTATGTTCCAAGGGCGAACTGTGGAAGACCTCTTTTTTCAACTGGTTAGGCGCTAGCTGTTAGGCCTCACTTTCTGTCTTGTAACTTTCTTCATGTGTCCTGTAGGCCTGCTCAGGACACTGACACACTTCGTTTATTTCTCTTTGCTACTCTCATCCAATTCACATTCTGACCAGAAGACACCACTCTGAGCTCTAAAAACAGCCCTGTGTTCACAGTATATCTTTGGTCACTCATGTGAGAGGCTGGAGAACATATCTCTCAGGGAAGTCAAGGAAAGAAGCCCAGGCCTGACAACTCCCCTGGACATGCCCCTTCCTCTAGGAAGAAATCCCCTTGGCAGCAAGGAGGCTTCCCTTTCCCACTCTGTTTCCTGCTCCTCCATGATGTGGGTCACATGCTAGAGGAGGTTAGGGAGAGATTTCTGTCCCTTTATCTGACTTACTGTTCAAATTTATTTCCCACAGAATGTTTCCCAGCACTTCTCACTGTAGGTGTGCGTATCTCCACGTGAGGCTCTTGTGAACTGGAGGAGAAAGAAGAAATGAACATTTTTTTTTGAGTATCCGGTTCCAGGTGATTGTTTCTAATACATTGCTTGTTTCCCAAACCATTCTACCTTGAAGGTCACAGGTGCTCAAAGGTTAGGTGAAATCCTCAGATCACCTGCAAGTAAGCTCTTGGCCTGTATCCAAGCTCATTTCCAAACTTCAACACATATCAACATCAGGTTGTGGTCCTGAATGCTCTTTATCCCACGCATCCTGAGAGCCTGGAATATCGTTAGTGAAGAGCCTGTGCAAGGTAATGTGTGTGAAAGCAGGCTGTCAACTGTGAAATCCTTTATTCAGAAATAGTAATATTGGCAAAAGAATCTTTTTCTGCAGCCAACCTTCCCCGGGGGAGAAAGCTCAGCTCAGATCACTGAAGGCACAAGAAGGCAGTGTTTACACTGTTGGCAGGAGGCCCCAGCCCAAAGTCCTGGCTAGGCCAGTTCCCTCTGGGGCTGTGCCTCTAACAAATGTGCTCCATATGCTGGAGTGCCCCCTAGTGCCCAACATCTTACTCAAGAATGAAGTGTAAGGCGGGGCATGGTGGTACCTGCCTGTAGGTGGCAGCCTAGGAAGCCACGGCTGGAGCTGGGGATTGTGGTTTGAGTCCCGCTTGGGACACATAATTTTTAAAAAAAAAAAAAAATTTTTTTTTTTTTTTTTGAGACTAGGTCTCGCTATTTTTGCCTGTGAAACCTCAGGCTCACATTGCCTGGGGTACCACAGACTCAAGCAATCCCCAGTCTCAGTTTCCCCGGTAGCTGGGATTACAGGCACGCACCACGTTGCCCAGCTATATTTTTGGTGAGTAGGTCTCGCTATGTGCCCCTATGGGTGGGACTTGAACTGTGATCCCTGGCCCCAGAAGTGGCTTCCTAGGCTGCCGCTTACAGGCATGCGCCACCATGCCTGGCAGAACTTTTAATAATCTTAACCTGGAAGCACCATAGTGAGACTAAGGGACCAGGGATGGAAAGAATCAGATGAGAAACAGTGATCTTAGACAAAGCAATGTCTGGAAAAACAGGTGTTTTGTGGAGCTGGCTACCATCCAGGGAAAGACCAGTTCTAGGACAGTAGGGAACAAAAAGCAACCACCAGTGAAATTTTCCAACCAGCTGGTACCTAGCCAACTACCTGGCACACGGGGCCATAGGCAACCTCACAGAGTACAGTCATGGGCAAGACAGAGCTAGGAGAGGCTTCCTCTCGTGGACCCCCTTCAGGAGTTTCTTCCTTTTGCTTCAATAAATCCACTCTTTGTTGGCTACTAAGAGTGCTGTGGAGGCTGTTATTCCTCAACCTCACACACACCTGGACCCACGAACCAGCTTTTCTAGCAACAATATTTCTGACCTTCAAACCCAATTTGGAAGTTATTTTTTTATTCGGGGAAGGCCGTCCTCTGTGACCGAGCGCGCAGCTTCCGGAGGGACGCACATGGAGCGGTGAGGGAGGAAGGGGACACCCGCCTAGCCAGCCCGATCAGCCGAATCAACCCTGGCGATCAATGGGGTGACAGATGTCGCAGCCAGATCGCCCTCACATCCATGGAAGTTACTTTTTAAACGATGTTTCTAACTGAAGTAAACTTAGTTTACAAGACTATATGATTTAGGGGGATAGGTTCACCCCTCCTCAGATGTATGTCACCCACCACACCCACCAATAAGCCATCCACCCTGCTCCACCGGAGTCCACTGGGCACCTCCCCCCCCCTTTTTTTTTTCTTTTTCTTTTTGAGACTAGGTCTTGCTATTTTTGCCCATGGAACCGAAGGCTCTCATTGCCCGGGGTACTACAGACTCAAGCAATCCCCAGCTTCCCAGGTAGCTGGGATTACAGGTGCGCGCCACCACGCCCCGCTGTTTTTTTGGAACTAGGTCTCGCTACGGGTCCCAAGCGGGACTCAAACCGCGATCCCTAGCCCCTGCCGCTTCATAGGCTGAAGCTTACAGGCACGAGCCACCGTGCCTGGCTCCCCTTTGTTTTGACTCCTTATCTTCCATCTCCTTTAAAGAAACTGACATGTTTTCTTTCAAAATGATGGTATTGGAAGGTTTTCATAATGCAAAAGTATTCTCCAAAGAAAATCAAAACCTTAGGCTGGGCATGGCGGCACATGCCTGTAGGTGGCAGCCTAGGAAGCCATGGCCAGGGCCTGGTATTGTGGTTCGAGTCCCGCCTGGGGCATGTAGGGAGACCTAGTCCCAAACAAACACCTGGGCGTGGTGGTGCATGCCTGTAATCCCAGCTACCTGGGAAGCTGAGCCTGGGGATTGCTTGAGTCTGTGGTACGCCGGGCAAAGTGAGCTTGTGGCTCCCTGGGCAAAAATAGCAAGACCTAGTCTACAAAAAAAAAAAAAAAAAAAAAAAAAAAAAAAAAAAAAAAAAAAAAAAAAAAAAAAAAAAAAAAAAAAAAAAAAAAAAAAAAAGAAAGAAAGAAAGAAAGAAAACCAAAACCTTAATTATACTAATATGTTCATTTTAAGTTCATACTTTGTAATATCAACACAATAATATGAACAACATGCTTTTTAGCTCTTTGAAGGATGGTAATGTGGAGAATTGAAAAGAAACAAACTAGCAATTACTGGTTGAACCACATTTTAAGAAACCTTAAGAAGTGGAAGGCTGAGAATTTAAAACTCAAACAAACCTTGAGAAGCTGGTTATTTGCATTATAAACAGATTCTTGGCTTTGCAGAAGAGCAGGCTGGACCTCTTGTTATCCTGACCCAACAGAGCTTTAAGAACCTCAGAAAGGCCTGGGTCCAAGAGATCTTTGGCTAGGGGGCATCTATCTTGAGGTTTTTCTATGGTTAAGTTCCTTGAGTTACATTTGACCCAAGTAACACAAATTATATAAATGTTGGCATTGTATATAATACAATTATTCATACCTACAGTGTAGAAATTGGTTCCTCCAGTGAATACATCTATCGTTTCTTCATCATAATATTACCATTTAAGTGGGATTCTATTTGTTATGCTAACAATTAAAAAAATGGTAAGGGAATGTGAATACCATGTTAATTATTCTTACTGATGGGTAGCAGAAAGTTTGGACTGGGTCTCACATTAAGCACCACCAAAGTAAACAGTGTCTCCTCCCCTAATGGCACAGGCTGCTCCCTCCTCCCAGGGGACAGCACTCCCCTGGGAAAGGAAAACTAATGGATAGCAGCTCCTGCCTGGTAGATAACCCAGCACATGTGCTCATAAATTTAATGTATGTGTCTAAACATGCCTGCCATGTTTTACCTGTGCTTGGTTTTGGAATAAGAATGCAAATGTGTAATCTGAACTTCACAAAATGATATAAAAAGACCTGCAAATGAGCAGTCGGTGTGCTGAGTCTCTCTTCACTCTAGCCCTCTGGGGTGTTTGTGCTGAGCTACATTTGATTCAGGGTCTAACATTACAATGAGCAACATGAAGACAGTAATGAACTCTTTATTACATTTCCTTCTCCCTTTCTTTGCTAAAAGTTATTCCTTTGACAATCCTTCTCTACACCTCTAAATCATTGTTATTATTTTGATTTTCATTCTAGACTTTTGCTCTGCCATATGTGCATCTGTGTCACTCACCTGTCACCTGTATCATAAAGCATTATTAAGTGTTTGTTTTCCCAACTATGCGAACAATTTTCTAACATCTCTTGACAGAGAAAGTAGCAGACCCTATACAAGTTGTTATTTACATTAAACATGCAAATATAAAAAACGATCAGTGACCAACTGGATCTTGCTAAGAGAGCAGCTGTTCCTTCTGTGCAATGGAGAAATGAAATCTATTTGTGTACAATGGATACCAGCTGGGTAATTGTAGAACATTCAAACTCTCAAACCCTGGGGCAGTTTTTATTTGGTGCTGCCTGAGTATTGATTTCCTTTGAATAAAAGCTCAGAGATAGTTTTTTCCCTTCCAGAAATCTTTCTTTAAAAAAAAAAAAAACAACTTTATTGAAGTATAGTTCTTATTAAAAAAGCTGTATATAGTTAATATATATGTATTGAGTTTGGGGATAATTATACAATGTGAAAAGACTACAACATACATCATAAACATATCCATTTCATACAAAAACTTCATCCCATCTTCATTATTAACTCTTGAGATATTGAAACATGATGACCAGGTGAAGCATAACCTGAAAATATGCTGAAGTGTAGTGACCTAGGAAATGCAGCCCAGGGTCTAGATAAACAACCCATGACTTACTAACTCAATTTACTGGTATGAAGCCCAGTTTCCCCTTGAATCTTCCTCTGTCTATCTTCGCCACATTAGGCCATGTATTACCACCAGTGATAGCCCAGAACAGCAAAGCATGTAAAGTGTATATAAACCTTTAACTCCCTGTAAGGGGCACTCAGTACAGATACTAATAAACCTGCTTCTTGCCTGCTCTGGAGTCTTCATTCCCTGAGTGCTAGCTTTTCAAATGACCGCTTAACACAAGCCCTACTTTCTTAACAAGTGTTTAAGTAGATCATGCAGTATTACTGATGCCAGGTGCCATGCTGGACAGCAGATCTCTGGCGAGGGCGGGGTAGGGGTGGGGAGTAGGCTTGGATTCAACTCAACAGCTGGGTGCTGGGGCTCCACACTCTATCCTGAAGACTAATGAAGGTTAAAAATAAAGTGTAGCACTGGAGTGGGCGACGTGACAAGTAGCTATTTGAGTATAGGATTTATTTTACAAAGCAGCAACTGGTGGCTTCAGCTCAACACCTTGTTGAAAATTCTTGCTAAGACAGGGAAGTAGGGCATTTGCTGGGATGATTGTTCTTTACCTAAGGTGGTTCTGCCCAAAAGAGGATTGCAAGATATTGCTAAAGCGCCCTCATGCTCACTCAAAAATTACACCCACTAAAACAACTTCTTCCTTTTTGCAAACTTTTGGAGGGGTCTCACCCTGGCCTAGGCACTGAGTCAACTGATTAGGATGCTAAGATGAAGGTAACTGCTTCCTTCCAGGAGGGGAGATGGTGGCCCCAGTGCTCAGGGTGGTCTTCATTCATTCATTCATTTGATTATATATCTCTCTATATTTTCTTACATCATTATATACCTCAAAATTCTTCCACCACCATATTACCTGTGATATGGGTGATGCCCATCATCACACCCCCTTGTCCTCATTCTGCCCCTGATTATGCCTTCCATCTTTCTTCCTTGTGGTGTTTCAGTTTTATCAGTCTGTTAGCTTTAATTTTTTCTTGTCCTTTTATTTGGTTTCTCTATATCCCACATACACTAAAATACTAATTTAAAAGGAAACCTGCACTCCTATATTTATTGCAGCACTATTTGCAACAGCCAGGATTTGGGTCTCTACCTTCTGAGTATCAATTTCTCCTTCAACTGTTTCCAAGATCCACTGAGAGAACTGGCAGAGTCTAACCAAGGAAAGGGAGCCATCCAGCCCCTCTCTCTTCATCAATGACTGTCATTCACTATAAACTGGAATGCTTTTGCATATTTAACATCTAATAAATGGGAAGAAGATTCTGGGTACTTTTTTCTTTTTCTTTACTGCTTTGGTTGAGAGGACATTTCTAGGCAAGAGCAAGGTGAACAGGTCATTTGGAGAGAAGAGGGATTACAGATAGGAAGGAGACCTTTCTCTGAAAAATAGACGTTTTTCCAAAACCAGATACTTTCATAATATTCTTTAAAAATTTTTTTGATGTGAAAAAATTCAGGCATACATAAAGTAGAAAGAATAGTAAAGTAAGCTTCCTGTGCTCTCTGCCTGGTTGCAGCAGAGATCAGTGGTGGCCTGCTTTGGTTTCACACACAGCCCCTCTTTTGTATTATTTTGAAGAAAATTTGATGTGTTAGTGGCCGGGCATGGTAGCACATGCCTGTAAGCGACACCCTAGGAAGTTGTGGCCAGGGCCAGGGATCATGGTTTGAGTCCCTCCCGGGGCACATAGCGAGACCTAGTTCCAAAAAAATATAGCTGGGCATGGTGGCGCGTGCCTGTCATCCCAGCTTCCTGGGAAGCTGAGGCTGGGGATTGCTTGAGTTGGTGGTACCCTGGGGAACGAGAGCCTGCGGGTCCACGGGCAAAAATAGCGAGAGCTATTCGCAAAAAAAAAAAAAAAAAAAAAAAAAATTGATACTTCATCTGTAAACAATTAACATGTAGTTCTAATTGATTTACGGACCATTTTTGAAAAAAATAACAGACAACTCACCTAAATAAACAACATTTTTTTTAATGATATAAAACATCTGCTTGGTATTTAAATTTCTGATTGTCTTATAAATGCAAATGTGTAATTTTTTTGTAGTTTATTGAGTTAGTTTTTAAATCACCTTTATATGCTGTAATTAGTTAATTTCTTAGGTCACCTTTATTCTGTAAAATTTGTCTCTCCATGTTCCTGTGTTTTTTACCCTTGCAATTTGTTGAAAAGCTAAGAACTTCATGTAGTTAGTTTTCTACCCACAGTCTCCTGTCGCTCAGTAGTTGCACCCAGATGTTTAATCAGATTCAGGATGTATTGTTTTGTCAAAATGGCTTCATAAGTGAGGAAAGAATCTCTATGTTTTTTTTTCATAACATTATAGACAATGTCATAGCAGTTTTAGAATTTTGTTGGAGTCCTTAAGACAGGGTTTTTCAACCCTTTTCAACTATTGGAATTTTAGACTGCATAATTCTTTGTTGTGGGGGGCCTCGCTGGTGCATTATAAGATGATGAGCAGCATCCCAGCCTCTACCCACTAAATGTTAGTAGCACCCACTTCCCAGTTGTGACACATAGATGTTTCTCCAGGTGTTTGTAAGTCTCCTAGGAAGGATTGGGCAGGATCCCCCTTGTTGAGGACCACTGTGTAGCTCAATCATCAATTCTTATCTATCTATAGCTTTTATTTTAAGTAATAATCAACTGGCCATGAGACCAAGGTCACTCACCACACCTCTCATATTAGCTTCTTATTGCTTCTAAGACAAATGATTACAAGTGCTATAGCTTAAAAAAATGTAAGTTTATTGTTTTAGAATTTCAAGGCTCAAACTGGGCTACACTAGGTAAAATTCAAGTGTTCCTTCTGGAGTTTCCAGGAGATAGTCCATTACCTTTTATTTTATAAACCATCTAGTTACTGACTAAACTTTTCGTTTTCTCATTAACGTGTAAGTGCATTTTTTAATGATTTATTTGTTACCAGCTTTTACAAACTGCCAGCATTCCTAGACTTGTACACTTTCCTACATCTTCAGATTCAGCAACATTATAGTCTCTTCCATTCTCACCATGTGTCACTCTCTTGTATAACTTTTTTAAAAAACCCTGGGGATTCTTCAGATCAACTGGAAAAATCAAGAGTAAGTCCCCCATTTTAAAATCTATAATCTAGTCATAATTGCAAACTTTGTCATGAAAGTTTCCATTTTCATGGAATTTAAAGAGGCATTTTAAAGAAAGGAGTCCAGAAGTCATACTTTCAATCAGAATCACCTATTTCTTTCCACGTATTAAGGGTTTGCCCAAAATAATAGTTAATAAAGAAACACAGCAGGTGGGTATAGTTTGGTTTTACTTTGGTTCTGTGTCTACAATTTTTTTCCTCCATAGTCCATGGAATGCCACTTTCTGATCTCACAATCTTTCTCCAACTCACAGCTACCTTTTTTTTTTTTTTTTAAAGACTTGGCTCCAAACCTATTTGTTCCTTCAGAACTTCTCTCCTGAGTTCAGACTACTGGAATCCCTTTGTACTTTGGTCACAAGCTACCTCTACAGATAGGTAACTGTCATTCAGTCACTGACCATCATCATTAATCATTAAGCTGTTATTATGTATTTGGTACATGAAAGGCTGTTGTGTATATATGGTAAGTCAGGAAGAGCTTTGCTGAGGAACTAGGATCCCAGCAAGGTTTTGAAGGTAGAATTTGAAGGTTAGAGAATTGGAAAAGAAGGAGGAAAAAAAAATACTGTAACATTGAAGTTCTATTCCTACTCTTCCTTTTTCCTGTTACTGGTTATGTGTTCTTGAGAAAAACTAATCTCTTTGAGAATATGTTTCCTCATCTATAAGATGGGAATGATAAAATCTACTTTAGGATGGTCATGAGGAGTCATGTGAAAAGCCCATGTGTTTGCTAGAAATAATAAGCAGTTAAGTTACAGCATGTAACGTTTTCAGTGGTCAGTAAGATGTTTATGATACTGACAAACCGCTTCTCTCCATGTTATCAAGTCTCTCTCCTATGATATCTGCCATCTTACTCATGCTGACTGAAAGTAAGCATTCCATTTGATCTTCCTTCCAGGGAACAGGTATGTGTGGGGTGGGGTGCACAATTTAGTTTCTGTCATTCTGGTAACTACAGGTTACTTATTAATGGGCTGGTTTTCCAAGGAAGTGAATTGTCTCCTCTCCTCCAGTTCTCTATCCTGCCACCCCCCAACACTTAGTTTTTCTATGTCAGTGCCTTTGTGTTGCCTCTTCTATCTGGAATGTGGCATTTTCCCAACTTGGCCTAGCCAACACTCATCTCCCCAGTAAATGGCAGCTGACATGTCTCTCTAGGAAATTTTCCTGACTCCTCTTTGGCCCCTCTGTCCAGCTGGTGTTGGCTCTCTTTGCCAGCTCCCATGCTTGGTGGCATCACTTATCACAATATGTTACTAAGGCCCACTCTCTTCCTGACTCCAGCTCTTCAAGTGTACCGTATAGCTCTCATTTATTAAGGCTGTTGAATGAAAGGACTTCATTTTCCCCAATCTCTCTTTGGTTTATAACTATCTTGTATTTTCTGGACACTCCCACTCCTCTCTTTTCAGCATCATTTATGGCTTTTTATTTCTAAACCATTTCATGGTCTGACCATGAAAATTGCCCCCAGATAGTAAATGAGCAAGTAACACTGATTTATATCTGCTGAGCATTTACTACTGGCAGTTTCAAGCACTTTGCTCACGCAAACACCTTTAAACCTTCCTTTGCTGCTAAATTTTCATCTTAGAGGTTGACCTTGACCTTGTAGAGGTACACAGTTCTGTTGCAATCCCAAGAAGCACAGTAAATCCTGCAGTGAGACACAAGTGGTTAGATTTATTATCAAAATTTGCGAGACATGACTGGAAAGAGCAAACACAAGCACCAAACAGATGAACTTAATTATAGATAAGACATTTTCCCAATCCATTCAGGGAAATGACACCACAGCTATTTATTTTTCTTTTTATATATGTTTCAATGAACGTATTATATTTTAGGCAATTGAAGCCAGAACAATTGGTTGGAATGCATGGTTGTATTTATTTATTATTATTATTTTTTTTACTTCTTGGTGCAATATAATAACTTAAAACATTTTTGAATTATTATTTATTTTTTTACAACACCAGTCATCAATTATTGGCTTGTCTTCCCCTTCCCCTGACACCCCCTCTGTTCACTCTGACTCCTCTCTCTTTGATGTTTGTTGATCTATGTTAAGTTCATTGGTCTTTTCCTTTTCTGTGGCAATGACCTTTTGCTGGGTGAGGGATCTTGTTTCTGGGATACTGTAAATGTGTTGGTAGGTTTTTATTCTTAACTTTGTGTTGGGCAGTCTGTCTATGCTCATCTGAGGTCACTTATAAGGCCATTCTCTGTGTTGTTTTGTTGTTTCTTCTACTTGTAGCTCAGTCCTTTGGCTGGGGGTGGGGGTGGGGGGGAGCTCATTCCCAGCCATTGTCAGTAGGGAAGTTACTTGTTGTGAGAGGCATCTGTTGAAGTCCTTTGTAGGTCATTTTCTCTCCCTTGGTTTGCCACTTTGCTGTGAAGCTTCCTCCCCTAGGGATGCGGAGGGTCACCCTGGACTCTTAGATGACATATCAGTCTGGAATAATGCCCCATTCATTCCTGGTGAGGCCGTAGGATTGATTCTGTGATAAGTCATCACACGGTTATTTTTCTGTCCATTATGCCTTGGCTTTCTCCATGTTTCTTCTCTTGCTTCCTGCTCAGATGTGTGAGCAGGCTCTTTACTCCGTCCCTCATTCATTCTATGTAGGTGTTTGTATTCTTTGTTTCTTCTTATTTTTCCAGGGGTCTAAGTGAATTGAAAGTAGAACAGGAGGGACATCTAGTCACCACCCACAACACCCCCCCCTTCTCTGCCGGAATGCTGCCAAGGTCCAAGCATGGAGGGGTGCCCGACTGGCTACCCCAGCCTCACCGAGGCGTGTCCCAAATGGTCTTCCAGCTCCCAGACCTAGGGCAGGAGTAGAGACCAGCCGGCTTGGCTGGCTGCGGGGCACAGGTGCCCAAAGGATGGTTGTATTTAAACTTGTTTTTTAGAAGTCACTTCAAAAGACTTACAGAAACATGAGTATCATCATGAAAAAAAAAGGGAGCTTTTAATTGTTTTTCCAATAGAGATAAAGTGGCAAGGAAGATAGATTTGGGAAACTTAGTTTGGGAATTTGCCTTTCAGTGAATCCTTCTTGACGGAAAAGGAAAATTTACTTGCAATTTACTGAGTATAGGGAGATGGGTTATTTGGCAGGGGATGAAAGCAGCTGACATATGGAAGGAACTCCTTGAATAGACAGGAAGGGGCAATGTAATATGGAGGGAAGAAGGTCTTGGTCAGGGGGCTAAGAGACAACCACTTACCAGGTATTAGTTTGGTTAGGGTTACTTATTTCGGAGGGTCAGTTTTCCTATCCATAAAAATGGGTGTCATTTAATCTGAGTTACCATTTTTCTGAAATTGGGCATCCTGTATTTTATCTAGCTCCCTTAACTGGGTGATAATAGAAGTAATTATCCTACAGAGTGTTGTGAAGATCAAATACTACTACTTCATTTAAGTCTTCCTGCAAGTTGTGCATCACAAACATCTGACAAGGAAGGATATTATTACTACAATAGTTAATAAGGGTCTTTCCTTCCCTTTCTCCCTCTCCTTCCTTCTTTGGCTAGTGAGTCCTAGTAGTTGAATGTGTGCCAAGATACATTTTTCTTCATTACCCAATGTGTAGGGGTTTGTCAGTTGGTTTTGTACTTCTTTCAGAGAGAATTGCTCTGTGTGAAGCTGTGGATTCATTGTGTTGGTGTGACAAGGCAAGTTCAGGAGCCGTCTATGTACTTCCTTGGACTGCAACTCTTCCACACCATACTCTCTTTCCACCTCCTCCGTGAAAGCCTTTCCTGGCTGGCCCCACCAGCATCAGCAAAGTCTTGGTCCTCAGAAGTCTGTCTTGTGTTATGCATCTTTAGTGTTATTGTTGTGCTGAGCATACTGCAAAGCAAAACGAAACACTGAAGTGAAACTTGTCCTTTCAGCAGAGACCCAGCCCAAGCAGGTGCTTCCACAGAGAAAGGTCTTTAAATGACATTTTCCCTTGGGGAAAATGCTCTCACTCAAAATTAAGGGTAGTGAGTTATAACTAAGATGAATTGGAACCAAGATTTAGAGTACAGTGATAAATGGACAAGGGGAAAGATTTAATGAATGATGTGCTTACTTAATGACCCGGAAGATTTTTCCCTAAAAGTTTGTTGCCTAAGTTGTTGTCAGGAAAGAAAAAAGTATTTAGTGATATCTGTTAGAGATGGTAAGGCATTATGATTTAGGCCCATCATGATAAACATAGGTAATACATTAATGGTATTTTATAGGGGGGGAGAGAGATTTGAAAGTTTGTTGCCTAAGTTGTTGTCAGGAAAGAAAAAAGTATTTAGTGATATCTGTTAGAGATGGTAAGGCATTATGATTTAGGCCCATCATGATAAACATAGGTAATACATTAATGGTATTTTATAGGGGGGGAGAGAGATTTGAGTTCAGCTCTGAATACAACATGATCATGTGGGAATTAATAGCCAAGGATCTGGGTGGGGGCCAGTGGATGCAAAATAACTTAGAAGAATTCTGGTTAAATCATCCTAATGGGATTCTTGATAAAGACCAGGTGATCAGATATCATTAGTGAATGTTGGAAGATGAGTAACCAGATCAGGTATGGAGGGTAATAGCAAGGGTAGGTGAGGGGCTTTGGTTTAACTGACTTAGGATTGTGGGCTTTGCTAAAACTAACCATGTCCTTGGTTTGTTTCTGATTAATTAGACCAATTGCTGTTTGGTCAAGCAAAGAATTTTTGCTTTATTATAAACTTTAGTTTTATATTACATTATATTGTATAATATATAATTTATATAAGGCATAATTTACGCATTATATTATATTTTCTATTATAAACTTTAAGTTTGTTTTGTGCTAGTCAAGGTGATCTGTTTGTGGCCTTCTTTGTTTTGCTTTTAAATAGAGGGAAAATATAAGGTGTACACCTTACAACTAGTAGTAGGCGTTTCTGGCAAAAAAAGTGGTCTTTACTGCCACCTGGCAGGCCATATATTCTTACTGCAACGTACCCGAAAAGAGTGCTAGCAGAATCAGCATTTGAATTTCTCCAAATCCTGAGTTGGCTGAGGCTGTGTCATCACACCAAGAATGATGGATAATTATGTCCTTTTCTCCAATCACCCCTCTCTCAAGGTTTGAGAGTTCAACATTATCAGCTGGCTAAAAAATACAGAGCAGGGGAAATGGCCAAGTCCATAATGCCTTTCTGCATGGTACTATTGTAACAAATGCTCCAGAAAGGAATAGGGGCTGAGATCAAAGAAAGCCAGACCCTTTCTCACAGACACCAGGTCTCAGTGACTTAAACATATGTAAAGTCCTTGTCTTTGTGGTGTAAAATCAGGAAAGGGAAAGTGTAAACTACTAGCTACATTACTTGCCTTTTTTTTTTTTTTGAGACTAGGTCTCCCTATTTTTGCCCGTGGACCCACAGGCTCACGTTGCCTGGGGTACCAAAGACTCAAGCAATTCCCAGCCTCAGCTTCCCAGGTAGCTGGGATTACAGGTGTGCACCACCATGCCCAGCTACTTTTTGGGACTAGGTCTCCTTGTGTTGCCCGGAGCAGGACTTGAACCATGATCCCTAGCCCTAGCCGCTTCATAGGCTGAAGCTTACAGGGATGAGCCACCGTGTTTTTGTAAGATAAAAATATAACAAATTAGGTTACCTAAATTATATTCTTTGTCTTTGTATCTTATTCTGGAAAATCTCACATACGCTGTATGAATTTTAACTGCCTCCTGGCAAGAATGTGCTCCTGGTCTGTGACTGTACAACCACCGGTCTCCAAAGGACAGTGCTGCTCTCTTCCCTGATGTCATGCTGGGAAAAGAGGCAGTCGCCGGGCCAGATAATAAAGGGTCATTTTAATTAGACTGAGACTATGGTTTGTGTCTGGGATGGGTCACTCTGCAACATTATATTATAAAAAGCCAGAGAGGCTAGTTTTCCATTGATTCCATAAAGCTAACTATTATGTGCGACTAGCAAGGGTAAGAACCTCTTTTTCGAAGTAGGATTGACATTTACTTATTTTCTTGCCACCAGTTTTTATCCTGTATCCCTTTCCCTCCTCTTTTCTCTTAACCTCAGCTCCCTCAGCCTGTTTATTGATATCACTGGATATTGATATCAAGTGTTATGGCGTTGTCTGCTGTGTGAATGTTCAGCACTTGTTTTTATTGTTCTGATTGACTTTGCACACATAATTCTCTCAAATTTCCCATGTTGAAAATGCCTGCATTTTCTCCTTTCATACAGCTATGTAATACTCTATGGTGTGAACATACAACATAGACTTGATCCCATTGTCCACCAGTGGGCATTTAGGCTGCTTTCATATTGTAGCTTTTATAAATAATGCCATGAATATTGTGGAACAGAGGGGTCTATTGTTGGGTTTTACAATAATCATTTCAATTTTTACCTTTTTTAAGGTAAATCCTCTTTCATAATTGTTGCACCAGTTTACACTATACAATGAAATAGGTTTCCTTTTACTTCAGCAGAAAACATCCTCTGACTTCATAATCCAGCTGTTTCCTGCATTCCTCAGAGCTGTTTCCTCAGAGCTGGTAGGCTGCACCCTGGCACTGCTGGAGTCCTGACTGAAGGTGGAAATCTTCCCAGGAGAAGAGCTCTTCTCCTGTGAAGAGCACAGCAGGTCTAAAATCCCATCCCTGCAGCCTGCAGAATGTGGATGCTCAGAAGATGCACCTTCTCAAAGTGGCCTTTTTGTTCCATCCTGGAAAGATTGGTACTTGGCTAAGAGTGGTTAGAAAACCCATTGTTTGCTCAGCTTTCACCCAAAGGGCAGGGATTTCATCCAAATTCTGATAATGGAAGTAAAGGGACAAAGAGTAAAATAAAGATGTGTGTTCTCCTTGCATCCTATGACATACAGTTTGTTCCATTAACATGTCTCAAATGCATGAGTGTACCCAGGAGGAAAAACTAGGGGGAAGGAGGCATGGTGACTCTGCCAAGAAACAGGCAACTGGATTGCAGTTGGATCCCTGCTTCTCACCTTACATTGCTTACACCGCAACTAAGTGAGGGCAAATCACAAGGCAGCTTACATGCAGTGTGTGTCAGCTCTGGAATTCATATTTGTAACCTATTAAGGAATTCTTTAAAAATCTTAAGTCCATTATAGCAAGAACATGAGTGGGGTCAATTCCAGCCTAGTGACCCTGACCCAACCCCTTGAGAAGGGCTATTTTGTTCTTTCTTCTCTCCTGGACCTTCTGTATGCACTTCAGAAAGGGGTGGAAGCTGCTGCATTAGGGTCTTTTCTGGAGGCCTTCACCCTCCTGTCTCTTCTGTGACCTTCTGTGTCCTCTGCCTGACCTTTGAATACTGTTTGGGAGTAGTTCAGGCTTTCATACCTTCTAACTCCTTTCCATTTCCCAGGAGGCTCCTGTTATCTCTATTATCCCTGAGGCTATCACATGCTAGTCTGGGGGTGGGTGGGACCTTGACTCAAACTTTAAGTCCTAACATCTCCATTATTTTGGCTCTTCCTCCTTCAATTTTTGGCTTCCCATCTGGGACTGTGATGGTTTTCATGCCTTTTTTGGGGGGTGGGGGTGAGAAAGTTTTCAAAACGCCCACAAGTGGAAAATGCACTCCCCTCTCCCCACCAGCCAAATGCAACTTGGCCAGATTCCTTACAGCTGTGTGCATTGAAATGACTAATGAAGACTTGGTAGTGGAACTTTCATACCCAGCACTGTTGCAGTGGCTCACTAAGACCCCACCCTATGTATTTACATACTGGATGTCACCCCAAAAGCCCCCAACCAGGGGATTTCCAGGACATAACAAAAATGCCACTTTGGGGCTTGGAAGATATATTATCTGAGTGCCCACATTCTGCAGGCTGCGGGGGTGGGACTTCAGACCTACCCACCACTTCACCAGTGAAGGGCTCCTCTCCTGGGAAGATTTCCAGCTCCAGTCAGGGCTCCCCAGTGCCAGGGTGTTACCACTGCCAGCTATGAGTAACGTGCAGGGAGCATGAGTGTAGGAGATGTCTGGGTAAGCCAATGCTTAGGTCATTTCGGTCTGCAGTGCCGGAATGAAGGGTGTGTTCTGGGATCTCAGAGGGCTGCCTAACTCGGGGGTGGTCAGGGAAGACTTCCTAAAGTTCATATGACAGAACCAAGCCTTCACCATATTTTTATAGTGCATTTTGTTTGGGAACCATCCCAATCTAGATAAGTTCATCATTGGTTCGAGCAGCTAAAGAATGTCAGAGCCCTTGAATTATCTTCATAGAATTTTAAAGAATGAACAGGGGAACAGAGCCAGCAAGGAAACAACCACTTGAGTCTTCTTTGAATTCTCCCCTGAGTTCTCTCCAGGGTGTTGCTGTCCTTTCATCTCCTCCCTCTTAAGCACCGGTGAGCCCACGTACTTTATACATATGCACACCCATTGGGCCAGGTATGTACAGTCATGGGGAGAGCACAGCCATAGTGGCTAATGGTGAAAGGGTGTGGAAAACTCTGAAAACCCATTTACCCTACAATTTTTAAAAGAAAAAATCTAGCTACAAAGAGTACATTTCATTGCAAATACTTTAAACCTAATAGAAATAGGCTCCTTTAGGGGAAGTATAGGGAGTAAAGCGGTGAAAAGGAAACTTGATTATAGGGTTTCTGCTCAACAGGAGAGAACTCATGGCTTTCTTCTTGTAAAGTGAGGCATGTGTGAATATGTGTAAGTGTGACTTTGTGTGTGTGAGTAAGGAGGTGGCACAATGCCTAAAAGTGGGAGGCTATAGTTTCAGGGAGATCTCTTCCCTATGGCCAGAAACCGCCTAGTGACATTGCCAATAGGGTGAGAAAGGAGTCAGCCACTTACAGACCCTTCCTCACCTTGCTGCTCTGGCATGTTCAATTTACTTTCTAGGATTGGTCCAGGCTGCTGATGCCTTGTAACTTCAGAGTCTCAACTGCCCAGTTCTCTGAGTGGCTTATCAAAATGTTTTTTTCCTAAATAGAATCCATGTCTTCCCTGAAGAATGATAGAACCAAGTAGATGTTAACATTTGGTCTGCTACTAAACCAATAAACGTCACGTTTATGGGAACTCTCTTTGACCCTGATTAAGTGCTGAAAACTGGCAGTCACACTGATCACAGTACAACCTCATGAAGTAGGTGTTTCATGCCTCCAGTTTTGCAGGTGAGGCAACTGAGACCATACTTCCCTCAAGTTCTATTACTAATCATGGCTAGAATCTGCCTGCAAATCAAGTTGGTCTGACTCTGTGCTCGTGGATACGATTCTCTGCTTTTTATTTTTTTTTTTTTGCAAATGTATTTTGGCCACAGGGGCTTTCCTTGCTCCCTGCGCCCCCATCTCTTAGCATTCCATTGTGATATGCTGTTCCAGGAAAATACCCTGCCCTGTCTGTAAAACAGAGCTAATAACACACTCTCAGTGCGGGATGATAAAAAGATGTCTCATATAGTGGTGAGAGCTACTTTCTCCCAGGAGTGTTTTATAAATGACAGTTGCCATGTCCTCAAGCTGCGTTTTGGCTGGGATGACAATGAAGATGTTGATTATTCAGGGAGAACTTTGGGCCCTAGAGACACTGCCCTCTTGTCAGGCTACCCCACCCTCATGGTTCCCTTGGTCTCCTTCTACCCTTCTGCCATCCTGTTACCCATTCACCCCATCCCCCACCTGGGTTTGTCTTTGTTGCAGAAATAGTGATTTCGTTTCCTGTTATTGGTCTGGGACCACACTCTTAGGTACTTGCCCACGCAGGTCAGTCCTAGGTCCTTTCTGAAAATCTATGTCGTAAGCTCCAGCTGTAGACCAGGCCTGCATCACACATGGTCAGGACACCATAGCCCTGTGCTGCTCCACCCAATGGCCAGTCTCCCTTGCCCAAGGACTCTGCTGCCATGTCCCCCCACCTGAATGTGCCAGGGGCTGCGAACCACCTTTGGAGAGGAGGATCAACCTGGCAGATGCCTGATTTGGCACAGATTTGGATGACTCACCAGGCTCCAAGGGGCTGTTCTTTCAAGAGGCTTGTTCCCTACATGCCCCCAGGCCTGTCTCTTGACCTATCACCTAGCAGCAGCTGTCCATGTTCCTGGCAGTGAAGTTGCACTTTTCATCTCTGGCAGGGCTGTTCTCTTTCAAAATTTCATCAGTTTCACCAATGACAGACTATGCATTTGTATAAAACTTAACAGAAACCAAAGACAGCTAAGTATTCAGACTAACTCCTTCATTCTTCCTGGAAAAAAGCATCTATCTGTACTGTTTTCAATAAATACCAAGAGTTAGTAAAAAGGGAAAAGAACAATTCCTTTCGCATAGTTCTCTCCTTGCATGTGTGAGGGAGTCATTGTTTATTCTCAGCTCACAGTTGAGGGATGGAGGATGAGGGTGTCCACCTCATGGAGCCTGGGGGCAGAACCCCATGCAGTGTGTGTCCCTCTTCCCTCTACCAAATGAAGCCATGGACCCTGGAGCCTGAGTCATGGGATTGGAGTCCTTTGCCCAGAGGGACAGTAGAATGTGACTCTGACTGATTCTGATGTGTGCGGGCCTCCGCCCAGTTTCTGGACTCTGCCCTCCTCCATGCTTCCGTTCTAAGGCTGATACCATCTGCTCCTCTTCATGGGTATCGAGGTGCTTTCTGGGTTTCCTCTGTGTTAGTGCATGGGCTCTTCGTTATCACTCACCCTCCCACACATTTGGTGGCCTCTTGGGCAAAGTACCAGTTAAAGCACAGGCCATGTTTTGTGGGAAAATGTACAGAAAAATGTGAGATGCTGGCCTGACCTCTGGAAACAAAAAGAAATTTATGCTGATACTTATTAAAATGACATGGAAGACTTTACTCAGGATTATTGCAATAGATGAAAGAGTTTCAACTGGATTCAATGCTGCAGTGAGAATTTATAGTTAATAGGTAGGGTGAGGGGGTGGATGGAAAATTACTAAGAGTAACTTGGTTCAGCATCAAGCTTTGAGGAAGAGGATGAGATTGCATAGGGGTTGGGGGCTACAGATGGGGGTGAGGGGTGGGATGGGGGGAGGAATTCTTATAAATTGACTTAGTAGAATCCTTTGCTCAAACTGGACTTAGCAGGTCAAGGGAGGCCTGGTCAGGAAGAAGATCCAAAGGAAACTGACCTGACTATGGTTCAATCAAGGAAGGAGTTTTTGTCACAAAGGAGGTGAGAATTGGGATCTAACCAGAAGGACCCAGGATAATGGTGTCAGTTATGACCAATGAGCCAGTTTAGGACACAGGTGGAACTCACAGAGATGTCTGTGAGTGCATCTGGGCCATTCCTGTCACTGGCCTCAGCACTGACCTTTAGACTACCAAACTGGCTTCTTTCCATATAATTCACTTTTGTTTCCTTTTTGCTATCCCATGGGTATACATGAATTAGGGAGAATAAATCCACATGTCCTCAGATGTATGTCATCATGCCACCCCTACAACCAAGGTACCGATTGTCCTGCATCAGTGGGCTTCCTCCCTCTTTGTTCCCACCCTCCTCCCTCTCCCCCTCTAGTTGGGCCCACTCCTTACTCTCCTTACTGCTCAGTGACATCCACTTACCTTTTATCTACTGCTTTGAAAGCTTTCATTTCTAGGTTTTCATACTTTCTACCATAAATGAGACTGAAAGTACAAAGACTTTATTTAGACCCAGGACAAAGGTTTTAACCTCCTATTTCTCTTCTAGTGAATGGTACCTATTATGGACTGACTGTGTCCCAGTCCCCCTTCTCTTCTCCCAGATTTGTGTATTGAAGCCAATGAGACGCTTTGGAGATAGAACTTCTAAGGAGTTAATGAAGGTTAATGAGGTCATAAGGGTGAAGCCCTATTCTGAAAGGATTGCTGTCCTTATAAGAAGATGGAGAAATGCCAGATCTCTCTCTCTCTCTTTCTCTTTCTCCAGGCATGCTCAAAGGCCAAATGAGATACAGAAAGAAGGTTGGAGGGAGAGAGGGGAGAAAGGGGGAGAGAGAAAGGGGGAGAGAGAGAGAGAGAGAGAGAACTTTTGGGAGAGGAGAGATGATGGCAGGCAGGTAAAGAGTAGCCCGAGTGACCAGGCTGGGCAAAAGCCCCCTGGAAGAGTGAGCTGGAGGTGACAAGGAGCCATGGTATCTGGCAGAGTGGCCAGTATGGCATTGTAGCAAGGTGATATGGAAAGCTGGTACCTAGAGATGGTCAGCAATTTGGAAAGCTGATTTGTTTATCAGCAATCGTGGAGGAAATTTGAAGAGCCTTGGAGAAATGGAGCTGCGTTGAACACTTGTGGCTTTCAGAAGAAACTTTCCATTTCTAGGTTAGCTTTCCTTATGAATAGTTTTCTTGGTTAACATTCCTTGTTAATAAAATCCCTTGTTAAATTGCAATTTGAGTGGCAATTCCTACGCACAGGTGAAAAGGACCTGGGGCTTGTCAGTTGGAGGGCTTTTGCCCCCTCCTTTTCTGACCCGATTTCAGCTTCACTTACAGTGCTGAAAACCCAAAACTGGAAAGCTGGGTGCTTGATGTGTTTCAATAGTTGCTCTCCTAAGGATGGTCTTCTCCCACCCGCTAGCTCAAGGTTAGGGCACCTCTGTTCTCATTGTTGGAAAGTAGTTGTCCATCTCTCACAGAGTATCTGTTCGCTCATCTTTCAGAAATATCTCCCTTTGAGTGTCCAAAGAGGGAGAACTATCTCCCTCTTTAGTCCATTCTTAGTCTGGGGGTGGGAGGGTGGTCCACTGCCATTCCTGGGGATAAACCATGTGATCCAGAAAAATGACTGATCATTTTTCCTGACCACAGTGGTTGATCTGTGGTGTGTATGTGACTTGAGACACCCTGGAATTTTTTGAAGTTATAATTTACATGTTGTAACTGCACAAGTCTTAGGTGTACCAACCAATGAACTTGATATGTATATACCCATGTGACCACTATCTAGATGGATCTATATAGAACATTTCCAGAGACCCAGGAAGTTCGACCCAGAGATAATCACTATTCTGACTTCTGTTACTATAGATAGAAATGACATTATAATAACTATTATTGTTTTGCTCAACATTTTGTCTGTGAAATATTATATATGTGTGTATATGTACTGGTTCACTTTTACACTGTTTGGCCTTCCATTCCTTGAGTTGTACATCAGTGTATTTTTTATTCTTTCACTCAGACATTGATGAATTTTTGAGTTATTTCCAGTTTGAGCTATTAAATAAGCTTGCTATGTACTTTATTATCTATATGTATCTTTTGGTGGTATAAACACTCATTTCTTGAGTACCTAAGAGAAATGCAATTTTTGGGCTGTAGGAAAAAACACACAGCTTTAATAGGTTTTGGAAAATAGTTTTCCAACTGATTTACCAATTTTGCATATCCATTATATATGTATATATAGCAATATATACACTGCATCCTTACCTATACCTGCTATTGTCAGTCATTAGTATTTGTGTTGCTGAAGCAAGCATTATAATCAACCTTTAAATTGTAGCCATTTTGATTGGGTATCAAGGTTTTAATTTGTATTTCCTTGATGATTAATAGTGCCAAACATTCTCATATACTGATTGGTTATTTGAATAACCTGTTTTGTCAAGTGGCTGTTCAAGCTTTTACCCATTTTTTTTTTTTTTTTTTTGAGACTAGAGCTCGCTATTTTTGCCTGTGGAACTGCAGCCTCACATTGCCCGGGGTACCAAAGACTCAAGAAATCCCCAGCCTCAGCTTCCCAGATAACTGGGATTACAGGCGCATGCCACCAGGCCCAGCTCTATATATGTTTTTGGAACTAGGTCTCACTACATGCCCCCGGTGGGACTCAAACTACAATCCCTGGCCCTGGTTGCGGCTTCCTAGGCTGCTGCTTACAGGCATGTGCCACCATGCCTGGTGCTTTTACCCATTTCTTATTGATTTCCAACAATTCTTTATATATTCTGACTGTGAATCTGGAGAGTTATTTGTTTAATACATATATTACAAATATATTCTCCTGTCTCCCATAATCTGCATCTTTAACCCCCTCTGCCCCCAAAAGATGCTTCTGACTTATTCTGTTTAAGATATCTTTGCTCATTTTGAGATCATGAACCAGTTAGTGACTCTTGAGAAAGGAAGAGGCAAGTGATTCTTTTTGTTGTTGAACATCAGGGTGTAAGGAGATGAAGTTGATTCAGATATAGAGGCAGAAATTGAGGTGGAGTGTTGCCAGCACCAGACCTGTCTGAGCTTCTCAAGTTTTCCACTGTGCTTATGGTAGAAATCAAGAGTTGGGTCCAGAAGATATGTTAGGGCATTTGATCATGGAAAAAAAAACTCATTTAACTTGATTTAGTATTTACTAAGTGCTTATTCTGCAATGTGACACTGTCATGGAGCTTAATGCTAAAGGATTTTAGAAATCACTAAAAAATATTTTCTTGTATTTTTGAGTAGGAAACCAAGGTGAGGATATGATAAAAAAAAATTTGCTTGTTCATAGCTGGGTCAGAACCACAGCTAAACCAGAGCCAGAGCCAGAACTGAAGTTCAGATCCTCTGGATTGAGCCCTATTTCTCCCTTCCCCTTTCACTGGTCTGGCAAAAAAAAAAAAAAAAAGGCTTAAGGTGGATTAATCCTATCTCAACCGAGTGGAGGTTTTCATTTCTTCCTTTGATTCTGGGCTAAGAGAAAGTGGAAGTCTTCCTGGTCTGAAATGGCAGAGACTTCTGGAAGTCCACGGAAATTAAGGGCCAAAGTAAACCACATAGCTTTAATATGTATTGCAAAGTAGTTTTCCAGGTGATTTGGCAAAGGGAAATCAAAAGGACTTCTAAGTCCTTCCTGTCCAAGAAAGAAGCATTATAGACCCACATGAAGAAAAAAAAATGGTAAGATCTGGGCACATGTCTTCCAAGTGGGACTGTTAACTCAAGTTGTAGCCCAGGACATGGGGTTTCATTTTGTTGTAGTCAGTTCCAGGAATCTGGGATTTAAAGTTGTTTTTTTACAGCTTCCAGCAAGTCCTTGGCTAAGACCTGGTTCCAAGCAACACTGGGGTCTTCTCACTGGCAGCTTATGGGTAGTGCTAGACTCTCTCTCTCTTTCTCTCTCTTACCTCTCTCTCATATCTATT
>PVHY01000907.1:33567-56271 GCA_004024945.1 Uropsilus gracilis
TCTATCTATCTATCTATCTATCTATCTATCTATCTATCTATCTATCTATCTATCTATCTATCTATCTATCTATCTATCTATCTATCATCTATCTATCTATCTATCTATCTATCTATCTATCTATCTATCTATCTATCTATCTATCTATCTATCTATCTATCTATCTATCTATCTATCTATCTATCTATCTATCTATCTTAGTATTTCATTTGTTTGTTTGTTTACTTATATATTTGTTAATTTTTGGATGGCATTTGATTTCTCCCTTCAGGTGTAGCTGGTATTCCACCCGCCTCCTCACCATAGCGTGTGTGATCATCACCACCCTTGTGCACTTCCCTCCCATTAGGATTCCTCCCTGTTCACCTCCACTTGCCCTGCTGAGTGCCTCTGATCTATGGTCAGCTTACAAGTTGTGTCCTTTTTTCTTCACTGACACGTTGGTTTTTCTGTATCCCTCATATAAATGAAACTATTAGTATTTATCTTTTTTCATCCAACTTATTTTGCAAAACATAATCCCTTTCAGCTCCATCCATGGTGCTGCAAATGGCATGAGTTTATCTTTTTTGATTGCTGAGTAATACTTTGATTGCTGAGTAATACAAAGAAGTGATAGACATTTAGGTGTCCTGGTCGTCACTGTGAACTGGAGACCAACTCGTGGCCTTTTCTGCCCTCTTCTTACTCTGCCTGTAATTCTCACCTATGATTGTAAGAACCAGCACTGTAAGAGTTCACTTAGGCATAGAAGAAATGATTGAAACACTAGGGTCTTTAAACTGATCCCATCCCTTTATAATAAATGTTTTTTGAATATTACTTCATATTATTAGCAAAAGGCAGAAATGCAATGGTACTTAAATTCAGATGGATGAACTGGTACTGTATAAGGCTGTGTAAGAATTGCTCTTGTGGGTTCAAGTTTGGGCCTGGGGATCCAGGATTTCAACAAGTCCTGAAGATAATTATGATAAATAGATGATTCTGAAACTATTTTGCCATTTAGAATTTGGACTCTGACAGATATGAATTTCCATTCTGGTTCTACTTTAGAAATTAACACTTATAGTTTCCTACCAATAAGTAGCCTCTTAAGTCCTCAGTTTTCTTTTTTTAATTTAAAATTTTGGTGGAATTTCATTTTTACTTTTCTCTTTTTTTCTTTATTGAGGTGATATTGATTTACATTGCTGTTTGTATTTTGGAAGTATAGGATTCCTCACTTTCAGTGTTTCCACCTCCAATGAACCCATAGTTTACCACTGAGTCCTCAGTTTTCTTATCTGTAATGTCTACCTCACTGTGTTGACGTAGACTGAGATGATATGAAGTTCAGCATGAAAATGTGAACAGAGGATGGCTTGACTCTCAATAAGTCCTATTATGATTATTGCCATTCTGCCCACATCTTTTTTTTACCTCCTCTTTCCATACAGTGCCTTTATTTTATGTGTTGAATACATTTTACCATTGCTCAGTTATATAAAATTTCCCAGACCAAATTTCATTTTATACAGACAGAACAAAGTCTATATTATTTTTTTTGATAGGCATGGGAAAAAGTACAGAGAAGTTAAATGTTTTGCCCCAAAACATGTAACTTTTAAGTGTCAGGGCTGAGGTCTCAATGCAGGACAGTAGAATTCTACAGCGCAGAAGGGCAAAGGTGAGAGAAATACTGTTGCAAAATAGGCAGAAATGCTATATTCAGATCCTCCTCTCAGGCTTCATTATTTTGTTTGAGTATTTGCCCAATTTCAAAGAAGTTCAACGAGTTTCTCAGTTCACTTAGTTTTACCAGCTCAACACTCCCTACAAAGGGGAAGCACATGGATCAAATGAAGACTGATCTTTAATACCTGATCAATGAAGTGAGATCAGAGATGGGGGAGGGGGGAGAGCTGGCAGAAAGAACTACTTAGAACTGCCAAATCTCTCACCCAACTTCTGTTAAAACTGAGGCCAGTTTTAATGAGCACACCAGGTTAAAGTTCGAGAAACACTAAGATGAGCAGAGTCAGGTGTGCAGTGAAGAGCCCATCCCAGGGGACCAGGGGTGTACCTGCTTGCCCAGCGGTTGTGTTGTCCTGGTTGAGCTGGAATTTCTGAACGAAAATTCCTTGCCATTGGTGAGGAGGAAAAAGTGGTAGTAGCTAGACTTAGGTTTGCATAGAAGTCCATTCCTGCTATGTCCATGCCAAGGAGTGGCCACTCACCTTCTTAATTTTACCCATATCTTTGCAACATCACGATCAGCGTTGCTTAGATATCAGTACTACATGGGTTCACATCTCGTAAGGCTTCGTTGAGGGCCTTTACAATAAACACTTTTGAAAGGCTCCTTACCTTATAAGAAGCAGTAATAATATGATAGTAAAACAAGACCTTGGTCTTCTCTTGCATAAGAAGATGAGAGGGCGAGTCAGTGAGTGAGTGTGTATTATTATTATTATAAACAATTTCAGATCCCTGTGCCCTTCTCCCTTGAATTCAGCCACACATTTTGAACTCCATTATAAACTGGCTTTATAGTTCACTGTTCATATGTGAATGTTATTGTACTGTAACCAATCCTCATTGCCAATTGTAGAGGCAAACATCAGGCATCAGGCTCTCCCATCTGTGTAGATTCTTTATTGGGTCTAACAGTTACACAGACTTACCAGACAAGGCAAGTCAGGACCAAGGCCAATGCCCAGGGCCTGGGAGGCAGGCAAGCCCAGGAATCTTCATGCTCCTTCGCTGGGCTCACACTCTGGTGATCTCTTGTGCTCTCCTGTGCTTGTGTGCATGCTCTATCCCCTCTCTCCCAGGCTGAGGTATGCACACTTATGAATGTGGACAACTCCTGGGCTGCACAATCACGGGGAAGATGCAGTACTCCAGATGCTGGTTACAGGCTAGTGGAGTAAAAAGCCTAACTCACTTTCCCTACGGTTAGATAAGCAATTGTGACAAAAATGTTTAGTATTTATGGTGGATGGTAGAGTGAATCAGGGCTGTATCTTTTTTTCCATTTCCATTTTCACTTCATGGAAGTATAACATCCTCTAATAAAAAAAGCAAAGGTCTTAAGTTGTAGCGCTTAGGGGAATGCATAAAGGATATAATTGTATGATACATCTTGGGGCACCATATATCATCACCTGGATTAGGAGACAAAGACTGGAACTCTTCATGACTTTACTCATTACTTCTTTACCCTCTCACCAAGGCAGCTAGTTTCTTCTCTTTTATTTATACATTTTTGGACATTATTTTTATTTAATTAATTAATTAATTTTGAGACTAGGTCTCGCTGTTTTTGCCCGTGGAACCGCAGGCTCTCGTTGCCCGGGGTACCACAGATTCAAGCAATCCCCAGCCTCAGCTTTCCAGGTAGCTGGGATTATAGGCACGTGCCACCATGCCCAGCTATATATTTTTTGGAACTAGGTCTCCCTATGTGCCCCCGGCAGGACTCGAACCACAATCCCTGTCTTGGGCCACGGCTTCCTAGGCTGCCGTTTACAGGCATGCACCACGTGCCTAACCCCTATTTTTATTTTAATAATTTTTTATTTTTAAGTAGGCCAGGCACGGTGGTGCGTGCCTATAAGCGACAGCTTATGGAGTTGCAGCAGGATATGGGGATCGCGGTTCGAGTCCCGTTCAGGGCAACATAGTGAGACCTAGTCCCAAAATGTAGGTGCGTGTGGTGGTGTGCGCCTGTAATTCCAGCTACCTGGGAAGATGAGGCTGGGGATTGCTTGAGTCTGTGATACCCCGGGCAACGTGAGCCTGTGGTTCCACAGGCAAAAATAGCGAGATCTAGTCTCAAAAAAAATTTTTTTTTAAAAATTTTCATCTTCTACCAAGTCACCAATGCCCACATCCCAAATCCCTCCCTTGTGCCTTCCTCCCACCCCGCTGTCCCCTCTGGTAACCTTTATATTCTTTTTGCTGAGTTTGAGGTTTATTCTTACTATTCTTTGCATATGAATGTTAATTTTTTGGGAGTGGGTTGTATTCCACAGATGAGTAAAACCATCAATAGATGAGTGGACAGAAAAATTGTGGGATACATACTCAATGTAGTACTACACAACTGTGAAGAAAGATGAAATGGTATCATTTGGGATAAAATGGGTGGACCTTGGGATGATTATGTTGGGTGAAATAAGTAAAAAAAGTGAAAAACAGGTATCATGATTTTACTTCTTCTATTACTATAGATTTGTTTTGTGTGTGGGAGCCACATTTTTATGTTAGAAAATATTTTAATATGGAAAAAATGATTTAAGAATGTTTTCTTGCAACTCTGCCTGCCATCCTAATATTTTAGGTATAATTCCTTCATATGTCCTTCTGCAGTACAATAATGTAACCATCATAATTGAAAAAAAAGTTGCTTTACTATTACTGTCCAAATTGTAGACACCATTCAGGTTTTATCACGTCCAAAATGATGCATTACATTCAGGTATCTTGTTTATTTCATCTCCAGAGTCAGAGTTCCTGACTCAAGTTGCCTGGGATACCACGGACTCAAACAATCCCCAGTCTCAGCTTCCCAGATAGCTGGGATTACAGGCTCACACCACCACGCCCAGCTATTTTTTTGGAACTAGGTCTCACTATGTTGCCCCGAGTGGAACTCGAACTGCGATCCCCAGTCACAGCTGCGCTCCATAGGCTGACGTTTTTGGCACGCGCCATCGTGCCCGGCTTGTAAACATGTGTTATTGTCATTGAAAGTACCACTTGTGTGGTCGCGCCAAGCGGGTGTCCCTGTGCAGCCTCCGCTGCCGATAGGGTAGGTGGAGGGTGGGCCCGCTGGCCCTCTGAAGCCCTGGAGCTGCCCGGAGCGCCCACGACCCTCCGGCCAGCCAGGATCCAGATCCTGAAGAGAAATACGAAATGTAATGGGAATAGAAATTGTGTGAATAAGAGAAGCAGGGTTGGTTCTCGAGAGAGAGACTGCCTGAGAGAAGATGTGAAGAAAGTCTGTGTTTACTTGTATGTAGCAGAAATGTCCACTGCCACTACCACCACCACCTCCAGCTCCTCCGACTTGTACCTGGTCCTTTGCACAGTGGAGACACCGGTGTCGGAGATATGTGCTGGAGAGGGAAGGAAGAGTCTTTACTTGCAGTTTCACGGAGACCTGGTCAGGAGATTCGAGCCTACGGAGCGGCCACTGCAGATGGTCTACGACCACCTGTCTCGGCTGGGCTTTGACGACCCTCTGCGTATGCAAGAGGAGGCCACAAATCCTGACCTCAGGTGCATGCTTCGGTTCTATGGAGAAAAACCGTGCCAGATGGATCACCTGGGTTGAATCCTTCTGTCTGGCATCAACGACGTTCAAGGGAAAGACCCAGTTGCAAAAATGGGCCAAGCGCCTGGTTGTTCCCTGCGGTATCTGCCTCATTGTTTCCTCAGTAAAGGAGTGTCAGACTGGGAGATGCACATTTTGCCTCTGGTTGGGGGAAAGGTAGAAGAAGTGAAGCAACAACAGTTCTCTCTTGTGTTCTACTCGGCGGGGGCCCAAGCTCAGACCTACCACGTTAGCTTTGAGAGTTTGGCCGAGTACCAGACATGGCAGGGACAGGCCTCCAAGGTGGTATCTCAGCAAATGAGTTCTGTTGATCTCTCCTGTTACAGCCTTAAGGAGGTTCCCGAGCATGTCTTCTACAGTCAAGATATCACCTACCTTAACTTGCGACACTACTTCATGCTATCAGAAAGACCAGGGGGCCTTGACACGCTCTACAAGTATGTGGAGAATCTGTGTCCTAACGAACTTTACTAAAACCAGAGAGTGCTTAGTACCTTAGTGGTTTGTACCTCTGAGTAAACATGCTTACCATCCCATTGATTCAAAAATTCCCCTGTCATTTTGCAGAGGAAGTACAATTTTTTATTCACAATTTCCCACGACTCCTTTCACAAAACTGAAAATAGATGTAAATGTTTTGTTGGGAATACAGCAATGCGCTCCCATTGATCTGGGTGATGTTTGTCATTTATGAAATGAATGCTGGGTAAATTGAGAGATTTGGCTATGTGGAAGTTTTTGAATCAAAAAATGTCAAAATGTCTTAAAATAGGATGAAATTCAAAATTCTGCCTGTAGATTAAGACTTTTATCTTTCATGGGCCTGTTACTGCCAAACAAAGTATTTTGTCACCTATGAACTCCCTCTTTTCATTTGCTTCCAAGGGACTATGACCCATATCTCTTTCCCTCTCCTTTGTTATGACCCACATGATGTGACCCATATCTCTTTCCATCTCCTTCCCATTCTCTTTTACCCATCCCATCCCTCCTCCCTTTGAACATTGATGGAGGTGAATAGATATATGGTGTAGATAATTGTTTGGCCTTCTGGAAGGGAAGGGAAAAATGGGAAATTAAAGCATTCAAAGTACATGGTGATTAAAAGAATAACATACTTGAAATGAAAAAAAAAAGTACCACTTGTGTAGTTGAAAATAAGAATTTCTGTAACGATCTAAGAAACAAACATCTCTGAACAAAGCATTGTTAATATATATTTGTTTTCTTATAATTTTCTATGGAAAATTTATTTGAGCAAGTAAATAGTTTCTGGCACTATTTTTTAATAACAAATTAAAGGAGTTACTATGTTTATTATGTTTATTTTTAAGTCAGTTAAAATAATTGTAACTAAGATTTCTTGTCTTTCCTTTTCCCCACCAGGAGAACCACTTCTGAAATCTTTTCAATGGCAAAAATCTTTTAATAAACATTTACACACCTATGATTTCTATGAAGCCATGGTAAAGATGGTTCTCCATTGTGTAAATATTTCAACTGTCAGTAGCGTCCTTATTTTTCCACACTTTATAAAAATAAAAAGAGGAATGCACAGTAAAAAAAAAAAACCCGCCAAATAAATTTAATTATGGGATCGGTATTTTGTGGACTGTACCTCAGGTCTGTTTGTCTGATGATTTCTCATAATTAGGTTGAGGAAGTGCCAATTTAGTTCTATTTTTGATAGGAATACCACAGAAATGATGGTCTTCTCATTACCTCCAATAGGTGGTGCACAATTTCAATTTATTTTTTTAAATGACACTCACTTTGATCCCTTGTTCATTTGTCAGGCTCCTTTCTGTAGGTGTATTCCTTTGCTTGTTATAATTAGTATTTTGGGTGAAGTATTTTGAGATTGTTTAAAGATCCTATTCTGCACTAAATGTGCACCCTTTAGTTTTAGCATACATTGATTATTCTTGTCTGAATCCATACTATTATGATGGTTGGCAGATAGTGAGTTTCTAATCAAATTCAATCATTCATTCTTGTTTATTAGTTGGCATTCTTTTATGAGGCAAAACTCTTTTTAATCAACCAATTCTTTAGTTTCTACCAGCATGGACTCATGGATTCCTATTTTATTCATTAGACTGTAATCTGGTTATCACTATCACTATTATAATGATCATATTATCTTTATTTTTATTTATCAAATCTCTTACCATATTGTCCCTTACTTGGTAGTGTCACTATCATTTCTTTACTACTTCCTTTCTGAAACAGGAAAATATTCCAAGCTCATCTTGTAATTCTCCTAACATTTCTTCTGAGAGCCTTGATTCCTTTTAGAGGAGAATGATAATTGGAAATCAAGAGGTGTGGTTACTAAAACAAAACAAAACAAAAGGTGTGGTTATTATTAAAATATGCTACCATATTTTATTATAAAATATGCTACCAGGTGCTTTCAATGGCTAGAGATATATATAAGTAACACACACTCACACATAGACCCATAAATCTCTTTACATCTATATTTATTTTTATATTTCTTGTATTTGCTGTATTTTATGTATTTTATCTTTTATATACTATATTTTATATGTTGGTATTTCATATCTATGTCTATATTTATTGACAAGAATAAGTTCAGATCCTGCTGATAATTTTAATTCAGTAGCAGAATTGTTTTCTTGCTTTCAGTCTTTACAACCCCTTTTCCTGACGGTGAGAAATGCCTACCTGACCCACCCTGCTCCTGCTCTGACACCGAAGGTAATAATATACTCTTCACCCCAATGTTCCAAACCAGATTATTTCTTTTGTTCCCCGGTTCCTTCTTGAAGTCTCTTCATGCCACAATGGCTTTAGCATAGGCATCCACCATCTTTGTTTCTTTGCATAGATATCTTGTCCCTCTAAGACTTCAACAATCCAGACTGAGTTGTGTGGTCACCTTCCTCATCCTGCTCCTCTTCTACTTTCCTGCTTTGTAATCATCGCTATGCTATGAACCACAACTTGATTGCCTCGTTAGCCAGCTCAGGACCTACTGCCCCATCAGCAGGTTGCTTTCACCACAACCTGCCCCCCTTCCCCCCCCCCCGCACCATACCACAGGCCCCCTGATATGATAGACGCTCTCCATAGTGATCCTGAAGGGCACTGCCACACCCTGAAATTCTACCCGTCATCTCCATCTGTTTTGATCGGCCCCCTACTAATGACTTCTGGACTGTTATTTGGAGCTGAGGGCAGGAGAGCAGCTACTGTCATCAGGCTGATTTTCCCTCTAAGCACAATAGACATTGTGCTCAGGAATCATAATCACTTTAAAGGGCTCATGATAATGTAATTTTAATTTCTTTTAAATTAGAATAAGGAAAACAGCAACAATAAGAAATATAATAGTGAATATAGGAGTCTGAATTGTATTTTTATATTCATGTAAAATACTTTTTTTAATGGAGGAAAGAAAGTGTTTAGGGTTCATCAATGTTAGATACAATCCTGCTGTGTCTTATTAGCTTTGTTGACCCAGTTCTTTGTATAATTTCTGGAACCTAGTATGACTCACTAAATGTTTGTGAAATAAGTGATTGAATAACTGACTAAACTATGGGGGCTATATTTCTTGACTTCCATGGCAAGACAAAAGCAAATAATATTTTTTAAGTAAGCTATTTTTGACAATGAGTGCATTTTTCTAACTAGTAGTTCAAAGCTATCCATGTAGTCACCCATTCATCCATATACTTAGCCATTCATTCATATATTCATCCATTCACAAGTCCATTCAGATTCCTCTAGCTAAATATTTTTGGAATACCTTCTGCTTCCTTGGTATATGTATGTCATTTTGGGTTTGAAATGTCTACTTTACTCCTCATCATTGTCCCAGGAGAGCAGGCTGTCTCTAAAAGAATAAAGCACTGAACTAACTAGCCATGTGGAAACTGTCTCCTTAGCAGAGTCCACTGGTCAAAATATCCTGAGATGATCCTCAAGCTCCAATCACACACAGCCTCCCTCTATGCAGTCCTTTCTATACTCATGAGGTGAACTAACTTCATCTTTTCTCTTTATGAGTCATCGCCAAAAATGCATGCATCATCACAACTGGTTTGGTTTCTAATTCTGTCAGTTGCATTTTACACAATAACAAGAGTCTATGGTGGCAGACTATGGGTTTTTCTGTGGTGGTCACACTATGGCAACAATGTCTGAAGTGGAGGTCATACACTTCATTATGGTGACAGTGACATAAACAAATACTAACTCAATAAAACAATTTAAAAATTCTTAAATCCAAGGCTCATGCTGAGAACTTGGTCTGACTGATAAAGTATAATGTGAGATCGATAAGATACTTGTGTCCAGAATTGTTTACCCTCTGCTATCTTTACTGAAGAAGTCCTTATTCCAATCTCACTATTTCGGAGAATGAATAAAGTTAAATTTTCCTCTCTACTGACTATGAAAAGGCACTTGGCAACCACAATAATAGCATGAACATGATTATGTAAGAAAGGCTTCATATACTCAAGATAACAAATCGCTTTTAAATACCCTCAAGTACTTTGAAATAAAATTTTTCATTTGATCTGTTATGTTGGTCAGCAGTTGACAAGACAAAATAGTCTGTGGGTCAATCCAGCTGCCTGGTTTTGTATGGCTTGTGAAATAAGAGTGTTTTTTACTTATTTAAGTGGTTGAAAAAATTTAAAGAAAAAGAATTTCTCCGACACTTGCAAATGATTTTCAATTCAAGGTTTGATGTCCGTAAGTGAAGTATTACTGGATGCCTTTTGCTGATGTATTATATGTGACTATTTTGGAGTTAGGAAGACAGAGTCGAGTAATTGCAGCAGAGATTGTGTGACCCACAAAACCCAAAGCATTTACTATCTGAAACTTTACAGTGAAGTTTGCCTTCTGTTCTAGGTACTGGGATAAATCAATGCAGAGATCCTCACCCTCAGAAAACTTATATTTAGCAGGGAAAGACAGTAAACATTGATATTTATAAACAAATATATAAATTCTAAATATAACAGTAAATGTTATATTTAATAAGTTGGGAAGTGATAAACGTGATGGCAAAAAAGGTAGGACAGGGTAAAGCTGATGGAGATTTGGGAATGAGAGTAAAAGGGGGTTGCTACAATGTCAAAGGGAACCCTCAGGGTAAGCCTCACTGAAAAAAGACCTTTGAGGAAAGTTTGTAAATGGTGAGGTGTAGAGCCTGGTAAAGAGCATTCCAGGAAGAAAGATAATGGCCACTTTTCCTGGGATGTTGTGTAGATTGAGTGAATTAACACATTTAACTAAGAATGGTTGCCTGGTATGGTGTCAGGAGACTGTGGGGACAATGATGTAAGAGGGAAATTTAATTAATGAAAACAATTATTTAACTGCAGGAAAAAAGAATGGTTGCCTGGAACATGCTCAATTTTCAAAAATAGTCATAAGAAATTTTTTAGTACTGGTTAGTTGTAGATGCTAACTTTCTCTCCGTGATAGGCTGCTACACTGGGATACTCTCAGAGTATATTGCTACAGCAAAGAGTGACTTTCCTAAGTATAGGGTCCTTATATCTTAGCTTTGTCTGTCCCAGAGTTAGCTCTCAGGGGCAGAGGTGTCCCCAGATAAACATGGTCCCAAAATACAGCATGGCTGTCATCTCTTGTTACATGGTATAGACCCACACTTTGCCATCACAGATGGACAGACGGATTTGTGTCCCCAGCACTCAGTGAGTCTCAGTGGTGGTACTTCCATAGACACAGGGTCTCTAGTTCTTTAAGTATACACTCTGTGTCCTACAATTAACTTCTTTTTAAACAGCTTGTTTCTTCTAGCAAGTTTTCAGGTCTCTGTGCAGGGACCATGTCTTCCTCATTTTTTCCCCTCTTGGTTTGTTTTCCCTTTCAGAATTAGGTTCTAAACAAACCAAACAAACAACTTGAAACCATTGAAGAATACTCAGTACTTTAGCTTGTTTAATGATACTAATATATTCTTAATTGCTATCATTGAGGGATCACCAAAAATGTCAATGTGGAACAGATTTTCCTTAGATCCCTGTGCTAATATAAAGCATGGGGAAATAAATTGTCCTACAAGCTAGAAAGTGTTGAAGTAACTTTTTAACTCCAAAAAGCTTCCACCTGGGGTGCCATGTTGACAACCCAAAACGTACACAACTTTTTCTCCCCCTGTAATTGCCTCTTTTGACAAGAAACACATCAGCTAATGTCCAAAAACCTAGGCATCCGTAGGTTCTACCGTATTTTCCTCCTTCTTACCACAAGCAAAGTTAGTTTTGCACCGATCGATGTTTTTTATTTTTCTCTTCCTTGTTCTTTATTTTTTATCCTGCAAAAGCTTCCTGACTTCTGCACCAGTTTGTAGTTCTTTGACTGGAGACTGCCTCCTTTGTGAAAGTTATATAAAGCTTATTTGTGTTACATAAACTATGCATTTTATTATTTTTAACAAGAGGTCCCAGAGAGATACTTGTAATCTCAGAAAACTTAAGTTTTCAAATTCTTGTATGTTGCTAAATGTCATATGAAGATTCTGGAGTATGAACTTTCATTCACTAGGCTTTGATAGCTCTATAAACTCAGCAGTTGCATTAGGCTCCTAGATTAGAGATGGCATTTCTGGAGCAAACCATTAGTTTGGTGATTCAGCACAAACATTGGCTAGCCATTGTCCTAGTTGAGGGAATCTTTGAACCCACAGCATCAACATCACTTGAAGATCATTGGAAATGCAAATTGACAGGCAGAGCTGACTCTACACTCACTGTTTCAGAAACTCTGAATTGTTGCTGGAGTCTACCTTGGAACCAATGCTTCAGGGGATTTTGAAGCTCACTAAAGTTGGAATCACCATTCTCTGCCTTTATGGGTTTCAAGTCTTACCCTGCTCCATCAAGTGCCTTAGCTAAACATTGATTGAGCAAGCACTTACTTTCGTAGGACTTATATTGAGATTACCATGATTACCTTGAGACAGAGGAAAAGCTATCTGAGGAAATTTGAGCTTTCACCAATTTCCAGGTGGCTTAATACATTCCCTCCAATTGTTGAAGGTAGGAGGCACACTGAAATGAAGAATAGAGCCTGGGGCACTACATAACTAGGTAAGGTGTTGAAGTAATTGGAGTTTTTAAATGTTAAGCTCTTACCTCTGCTGGGCATTTGTTGTGATTGGATATGTACCTCAGATGACCTGTGACAGGAACAGTTTGGAGTACAGCAAGTTATCTTCTGGTTTGGGCAAGGTACTTGAAGAGTCCTCTTATAAAATGCTGAGGGTCAATTAACAATAGGTACTGCGATATCTTGAGGGCAAATCAGCTTGTAAGAGGTACAGATACTAATATCCCCAACCTGGATAAGGTATGGGAAGAATAACCTAGTAATGTATCTTTGATCTAGGATAAAAGACACTAATATATCATATCATTCCCCAGCAATATAAAAGTTTGAGTACAGGAAGTGAAGCTCAAAAATTTGGAACAAATGGTTAAAATTATCCTAATACAGACTCCATGAGTTTTAAAGTCAATATTAATAAAACACGTGCATATGAGCAGTATGGAAATGACAGAAAACTCTTGCTGGCATAAACTTTTGTGGTGGCCACATCATAAGGCAAAAATCTAATTGGTTCTGACAAGCATTTGACCACAAAACATGAAATTATCCATATTTTTGAAAAATGAATGTATTATTAGTGATGACTCTTGCCCAAATATATAGACTATGCAATATAAAGACTAGTTAATTAGTAAGACCGTTGACAGCAGAAACATGAAACAACCATGTCAATGACATATGAAGTCATATGAACTTCAGGTTCATATTTTATAAAATCTCACCAAACACTGCCATCATTTTGAAGTTTCTTGAATGCAACATCAAAAGGAAAATCCTGTACCAAGGGGAAAAGCATATGGCACCTGTAAATGACATGAACATAAATGACTGAAATGAAAATAACAAAGAACAAGAAATTGAATTTCACTTCTATTGGGTAACATGACTGGGAAATAGATGGAAAATATTGCCAAATATGACATGAAGAAAGAATTACAGCAAATTACTCAGTGTGGGTACTTTTCACACCACTTGAATGAAAATATGAATGTCTCATATCTCAGTTAATGGTAAATGCTAAAGTTTTTAGTAGAAATTGGGAAGAATGACATTTTTATCTAATTAACTAATTAATTATTTTTTAGAGACTAGATCTCACTATGTTGCCTGGGGTAGTCCTGAACCCACACACTCAAGTGATCCCTAGCCTCAGCTTCCCGGGTAGCTGGGTTTATGGGTGCGTGCCATACGGCTATTTTTTTGAGACTGGGTCTCGCTATGTTGCCCTGGGGTAGTCTCAAACCTGAGGACTCAAGTGATTCCTAGCCTCTGCTTCCCAGACAGCTGGGATTACAGGTGCGTGCCACCACGCCCGGCCCAAGAATGACATTTTTAAATGGATTGTAAAAGAAAATATATACAGATATTTTCAGTTATATCTGATTTCCCTTAAGAATATTGTTCCTTGGGAAATTTATATAATACCTAGATTTTCCCTACTTTTAAACTATTGTTGTTGGATCAATTTTCTTAAAGGGTACTCTCACTATTTCATCTATTACACTATTGATTCTTCAACACAGGACAGAAAAATTTCAGCATGCCAGCTGAAACCAAAGAGGTTTGTGCCCTCAGCTAAGAGGTTAGACTTTTATCAAATTAGTGATGTGTGGTTAAAGGGTGGAGATGGCAAAGGGCCCAGAAGCAGCAAGTGCAGAGACAGGGAGAGTGGGAAGCGCTAAGATTATGAACAGAAGTGCAGAGGGTGGTGCCCTGATTTAGGGATATGACAATGACAGAGGATGCTGAGTGAAGGAGAGAGAATGCCAGTTCTGACTACCAGGTTTCCAGCTGTGAACTGGGGAAAACTTGGAATAGAGTTTTGGGAATAGGCACAGGAAGCAGGCTGAGTTCACACTGATTCATTATAATGTATGATGCAATTAATCTAATATTAATTATGATGCAATCCTGGCTGATACCACTGTGAATGGAACATACTTTTTAAAAAGTTTTTAAAAAACTTTTAAAAAAAGTTCTTACCTGGTTCTTAAAATTGTAAAAATAGCTCATTATTTAATAAATTCAAATAATACACAGGTAATACAGTAAAAATAAGTAGAGTTAAAAAAAAAAAAAGAAAATCCCTTTCCCTCAACTCAGTTTCTTAATGGTACGGTTTGTTGTTTGGCATTTTTTTCTCAAGCATATAATTTTTCTATGTATGCATGTATGTCTAAACAAATGCTATTATATATATGTAAGTATATATAAATATATGTGTATGCACATATATTTACATATATGATTTGTTTGTATATATAAATGCATATATAGCTTATTATAAATATATGAGTATGTAAAAATATATATGAAAACTTTCAAAAAGTACGTATGCATATATATACACACACCAATGTATATATATATCTATCTAAAAAAATAAAACTATAAGAAAAATAAAAAGATAAAATATACATTTTAAAATTACTTTATTTCTCTTAATAATATAGCGTGAGCACCTTTCCCTATCAGTACAAGTTTATCTACCCCATTCTTCTTTGATGCAAAATATAGACTCAATTTAGTTACTTTTATTCTTTTCTTTTTGTAAACAATGTTATGTGAATATATGCAAATATCTTGGTATACAGTTATGAGTGTTTCTGGGATCAGGTTCCTAGAAATGAAATCTCGGATAAAAGACTATGGACTTAATACTTCTGTTATTTATTACCAAATTATCCTCCTCACATGGTTGGCTTCCACATCGTTACAAAGTTTTGTATTAACAGAATCAGATAGAGAAAATTTGTTGTCTCCAATAGGCTAATAATGTAGTCCCTCAGCTTTCTTTCTTTACACCTTTGCTCTTGCTGGGGTCCAGAGGTGGCCTGATGATGTTTGGGGAAAGGAGAAAGGAAGGGCCCTGGCTGCAGAACCTGCTCCTTCTTTAACTTCCTGAGCAATTCTGCTCAGGTCCCAAATTGTTGATCCACTCAGAAGATCAAAAATCTTGCGCCGGGCATGGTAGTGCATGCCTGTAAGTGGCAGCCTAGGAACCCGCAACCGGGACCAGGGATCGTGGTTTGAGTCCCGCCAGGGGCACATAGTGAGACCTATTCCCCAAAAGATAGCTGGGTGTGGTGGTGCGCACCTGTAATCCCAGCTACCTGGGAAGCTGAGGCTGGGGATTGCTTGAGTCTGTGGTACCCCGGGCAATGTGAGGCTGCGGTTCCATGGGCAAAAATAATGAGACCTAGTCTCAAAAAACAAAAACAAAAACAAAAAAAACCCCACAAAAAACAGAAACAAAAAACAAAAAAACAAAAAAAATCTTGCAGTTAAACTAGACACACCTTTTTTAAAGGGCAGGTTAACATTCATCTGGTCCTAGTCAAGCTTGATTTTGAAGGGATTTCACTTTCCCTTTCCTTCTTTGTAAGGAGTTATCAAACTATTCCTTGTAACCACATACAATAGCCTTTCTGAGATGAATTATAATACACACAACTTTATCTATCTTCTCTTTTCCTCAGGACTGTTGTCCTACAGTACAGCCCTTCATCTTCTTTTTCTACTGACCACCAGGAAAACCTGTGTGAAAAGCAATGTCAAGTGCAGGCAAGTGTGGCTACACACAATTGTTCTCATTCACATGATGTTCTTAATAATTTATGTGGGTTATTACTTCCCTTCCACCCCCTAATTTCTCACAACTGGGCTCCTGGTTCACTTAGAGAGTCCTGCTCTGAAGTTTCTTTCCCACAGAGGGCCCCTCAGTGTAGCTTCATGTTAAAAGTCTTCCCTATTTCTTTGAATCTCTTCCTGTTTCTGTCTTTAGCAGTGCCACAGCTAGATCGGCCATACTTAATGACCCATCTTCTGTAATTCTTCAGTAAAACTAAGTATACAAAGGCGACAGGCTAATTGGAACATCATTACCAGTCTTAGGATTTATAACTATCTTCGATAAATACAGATCAAGCGTGGTAAGTGGAATGAGCCATATCCTTTATGAAGGCAATCTTTGATCTTCAAAATTGTTATATTTATCTTATCAGTGTACTTAGTATTGCAGCCCACATGTAGTGGGAGGAGATGTTAAAGTTTTAGGTACTTTAAAAGACCTTTCTGCCAGAGTCAGCAGAGATGTGTCAGGCAAACAACTTCTGAGGACCAGTAGTCGACAGATCTTGACAGCCCTGATATGACAGGGCCCAGACTCTGGAAATGGGAAACCAGGGAAGACTTAGGAAGGGGAGTATGTCATGTACATAGGGATCTTTACCTGTCAATGGGTAGTATTCTAAAAGCCCCAAAGGACCCATATATTTTTTTCAAAGATGAAATCAGAACTGAATCTATTACCAGCTTAATCTTGACTAGGGGAAAGATCAAGGCTCGTGGGTGGTGGTGTGGTTGCTGACCTGTGTGGTCTTCACAACCAGGTGGACAGTGTAATAAATGAATCATCATTAAATGATCTGACTCGTCCTATAGAGGTGAGGGTAGTTAGAAAGTTCAGCTTGAAAAGGAAACATGAAGGGGAATGAATTGAGATCAGTGCAATTGCTAATGTGAAATTAATGTTGTGAGAGAGGGCAATGTCATTGGATGGTTGAGGAAGGCAGCAGATATAGTGACTTTCTTTGCAAAAAGGAAAAAAGTCTTTAAATTTTCCTTTTTAAAAAATAGCTCCTACATTTTATGTAGCATTTGTGCTTGTCTTTCCCCATAGACTATAACTACTGAGACTAAGCTGTTTCATAAATCTTTTTATTCCACATAACTAACAAATACTGATCAAGTATAATTATTTATTTTATGAATATTTATTGAAATGAATAGGCAAAAAGTGATTATTAAAGAAGAAAATTATTAATTCCATTAGCAAATATGGAGTCACTATTATGTGCTAGACTCTTGGTATTCAGATGAGTTAGAAATGCCATCATCTTTAAGGAGTTGGCAGTTTTAAAGAGGAAAAAACACTGCATATCAGAGGCCTAACAAGAGAAAACTGAACACCAAAAAAGGAAGGGTCATTATTATGCTAGGGACTGGCTAAAAAACCAGGGATGATGTTTTAACTGGGTTTATTTTCAAATAAACTGGATTAAACGGGGTTCATTGAAATAGTATACACAAATAGTACCCACGTATAGTCAACTTAAACTATGGCAAATTGAACACACCATGCAAAACAATATCTAAGAAGCAGTCCTCTATTTCCCTCCTTGTTATGGTCTTCCCTCATAACACCTCATGGCCTTAAGTAGCCATGTGTTTGAGAGTTTGCAGTGACAGGTGTTTTAAATTACAGGAATTATGTATATTCTTCCTGTCATGCTTGACTTCTGTCACCAGCTTTATGTTTGTGAGATTCATCCATGTCTCTGGATATAGCCAAGGGTCATTCAGCATCCTTGTTGTTGGATATCCCATGAGATGAATATTAATTAACTGCTTATTTCATTTTTCCTACTGTCTGATGGGCCTTTCTAGCCTTTGCTGCAAATAGTGGTATTATGACATTCTAGTGCATGTGTTTTAGTGAGAATATGGGTGCATATCTGTTGAGTATATACCTCAGACTGCAATTGTTATTTCAATTAATTAATTGCAGCATGTTGTACTTTAGTTGATATTTCCAAAGTGGTGGTATTAATTTCTACAGTGACATATGAGCAATATGCTTACTCCACTTCCTTGGAAACATTTGATATTTTCTGTCTTTGTAGTTTGTGAAGTTTTGAAAGATGCTTTGTCTATTAGTAGCAAATGGAGTGGTGAATGGGCCCTGGGGAAGATCAGAAAGACTGTTGGAATAAGAGTGGCCAGTGGGGAGGCCTCAGATGAAAATTTCTGAGAGCCCGGTGAACTGTAGGTAAATCAGATATGCAAATAATATGGCTCCAAGTTACCATTTGTAGTAGAGATTTATGGTAGGGAGGCGAGAATTCTACCACTGAACCACCAATGCCCCGGCAATAGAGATTTATGGTAAAGCTTATAATAGAAGTGTGTTTTTTTCAAAGTTCTGTGATTTAATTTGAATATGTTATTAGTTTATGCATGTGCACATAGGAAATACCTTCCAGCTCAAACTATGAACAAGTCTTTTAAAAAGGTAAATGATGATGTCATTCAAGTTGTTAAAAGATTTATTTTCTTTTTCCTAAGAGTGATGCAAAATAATTTTTAAAAAATCCTTATTTTATTGAGGTAACACTCATTTATAACACTATGTATGTTTCTTATTTATAACATTATAACTCAACATCTGTATCTACTAAATCATGAGCACTACCTAAAGTCTAATTTCTAGGATGCACCTTGAGGGACTTATGCAAAGTAAGATGTAGAAAGACAAATCCAGGACAGTTTCACACATAGGTGGAATATAAAGAAACAAAGCAGACTAGAAATAAAAATAAAGCAGATTTCTAGAAACAGAGGAAAAACTAGAGGGCAAAGTGGGGGGAGGGTGGTTCATGAAATGAGAAAAGGGGTTAATTGCATGGTTCTCAATAAAGATGGACTTTTTATTAATGTAATCCACCATCCTCTGGTAAGTCAAGCAGTCAAAGACTTGTAGACCTGAAGGGAATAATCAAAATGGCATCCAAAATGGAAGATGCTGTGACATCAGTGATTTATGTGTAAGTGCAGATTAAAAAATACTCAGAAGGGAACTACACTCATTACCTGTAGGATATTTTTGAAGAAACAGGGAGTGCATGACCTTCAAAGGACCTCCAGAAGGCTTCTGGCATCTGGCATCTACCACACTACTTGGTAAAATAGCTGTGCCTTCTAATGCCTACCAGATTAGTATCTCTTTCCACATTTTTGATCATGCAACCATTTATTTGTGTGTGAAATTGTCAATATGCTCAATTGAAAACTGTAATTTTTCAGGCCCCTTGAAACTAAGTCTGGCCAAATGAAGACGTGAGTGTAGGGGTTGTATGCGTCTATGGAATACTGCCCTTTCTGGAGAAAATATAGACAGACCCTTCGTCCCTTATCCTCTTTCCTGATAACTTGAATATAAGTGTAATGACTGGAGCCTTGCCAGCTATCTTGAACCATCAAGTGACAACTATAGGTTGAGAAATATAAAAGGAACCTGAATGCTTGATCAAGCCACCATCCAGCCCTGGACTATTTCCCACCTCTGAAACTGTGTATGTGAGGGAAATAATTTTCTATGTTATTCAAGTTTGTTCTTGAATAATTTGCATGTGCACTTTCTTTCTCCTTCTCTCTCCCTCTCTCTCTTAACCCAATCTAATATTAACCAATAATTGCATATCAAGAGAGTACTGGAAACTAGCATGTGGGAATAATGCTAGTTTTAGGTATGAGCACCATTTGACAGTTCTCTATAAAGGTATAGGGTTTGTGTGGGATCTGATATGCCCCAAATAAGACTTTGTTGAATTCAGTTGTCATCCTAACCAATGTAAGAAGCTCATTTATTAGTTTCTTACTGCTGCTGTAACAAATTACTACAAAGTTAAAGACTTAAAAGAAACTTTTAAGTTTTGGAGGGTAAAAGAAGTCCAAATATGTCAGCAGGCCGGTATTTCTTCTGAAAGGGTTAGGGGAAGAATTCATTTCCTTGTCTTGTTTTACTTTCTGGAGGCTTTCGTTGGCTCATGGCCATCTATCATTCCAACATTTGCTTCCATCCTCACACCCCCTCCTTTGACTCAGACACTCCTACTTCTTCCAGTAAGGACCACCACGATTTTATCAGGCACGCTTAGATAATCCAGGGTAATCATTCCATCTCAAAATCCTTAATAATATTTACAAATCAACATATTTACCAGTTTTGGGGATTAGGACTTGCACAATTTTGGGAGAATCCTTACTTGACCTTCCATCTTCATGCTATGACCTCATGTTCTCTTATTATTTAAATTATTCTTATGTGTGTCAGGTCCAAGCAAAATAGTATGAGGGAAAGAATATTAGTTTGGAATTAGTACACCTGATAGTAGCTGTAGGCCCTGGACATCATTTAAGCTTTCCTTTCCCTTTTTTTTTAATTTATGAAATGATGATATTGGACTAAATCAGACACTAAATTTCTAGCGAATATACTGTTAACTCTCCTACTATCATGGCAGAGATGACTACTAGCGCATGGCTTTCTCTTTTGTTTGTGTCCCAACTGTGTTCCAAACAGTTATGCCAGGTGGTCAGAAGTGATACTGAGGTCAAATCTATTTTTCTCTGTGAAGATCTTTGTCTTAAATCATTCAAGCACATTCAACATAAAGTTTTAGGTAAAATTCAACTGACCTCATCATTGATTATTGAATTCCCAAAGACAGCTGACTTCCTTTTTCCATTTTTATCAATTTACTTTTAATATTAAATTATTTACAAAATTTATTGAGGTAATGTTGGTTTACAACACTGTATGTAATTCAAAAGCATAGGATGCCTGTCATCACATCCCTCTGGAATGCATAGTCCTCCATCATTGTCCAGTGTGCCCCTCTATGAGGTGTTCTCCCTCCACTTGCTCCTCTTGTAGCCTCAGCTCCATAATCAGATTTCTAGGGTTTGATATTGTTTTGGTCTTGCTGATCCTTTGTTTCTCTTTATTTTATATGTAAGTGAAACATTTCCTTGCCTTTTCAATGTATTTTTTTTTCTCCCAAATTTTCTCTAGATATATTAACTTGGCTAATCAGTAGGTATATCTCCTTACTTTTCCTCTGAAGGAAGCAGTTAGGGAGAGCAAAAAGACAAATGAAAGGCCTGAAATTTCTCCTATTTATCTTATCAATCAAGTTAAGAAGAGAATACCCACACAGGAATCTTTCCCAGTTGTCAAATCCAAGGATTCTTCCACTTGTACTAGGTTATTCCTTATACCTATACCTATACCTACGCCTACGCCTACACCTACACCTACACCTACACCTACACCTACACCTATACCTATACCTATACCTATATTTAAAAAGGCTTGACTTGGGTTTTTTCATCCACTGGTTTCAAGATAGAACTTGTCTCCTAAAATACAGAGAAAATCGCAACCAACTTTATTGTATATTGTCACACCTGTGAGCTATAAAGAACTCTCTCAAAACCAACTGATCAACCTGACCTAGCCAGACTTGTGAACATTCCCCTGTAGGCAAGTGCAAAACATGAAAGACAAAACACTGATCATGGAAAAAGCTGTGAGACAGGATGCAACTCATTTCTATGAGAAGGAGTATAATGTGAGAAAACCACAACTAGATTTAAGTTACTCACAGGGATCAAAGCCAGGAACGGACAAACCTCAGAAAAGTCAAATAATCAAACTATTGACAGTGGTTTCTGGAATGCATAATGAAAAGTAAAAGGGAAAATTTTCTGTTAAGACAATTTTCCTTATCAGATCCTGCTCAGACCTGCAGAGACTGGCCTTTCTCACCCTTAATTTTGGTTTGTAAGATTTTCCATTGAAGAAATCATCTTTACTTTCTTACTCTAATAGCCCTCCCATCAAAGTGGAACTTCAGGCTGCTTTAGTTCACAAGCATAGTTCAGGGAAGATACCGCTTTGGAGATCAGAGTTCCTCTCTGGAAATCCTAGTGGAGACATACCGTGCAGTGCTCTGGGAATGGGTAAAGCCTCCCTCCCCTACACATGCAATGTCTGCCATCATGTAGGCCTATTTTATCTTCATCACAAAACTCTCTGATATCACCATTTGTCTTAGCTACTACCTTACTCTGAAGGGTGCCAATCCTGTGGGTGATGCATGGGCTGCTGGTTCAAGCTGCAGGTTTGGGCACAGTGATGCACATCAGTTTGGATCTGACTTCAGGTTTCGGCAGGAAGACACACTCTGGCTCAATATCATCATTTCCTAGAGTCTCATACTTAGCTTCTTCACATGTTTGGATCTTCTGCCTCACACACACAATGAGATCTTTAAATGCTGGAACTGTGGCTCTGTGAAGCAGATCTCCTGGGAGTTCTGTATCTCCGTGGAAGTTGGGGGTGTGTCTCATCTGTACCCTACCATGAATAACTGTTAAAAAAGTACCTGTCCCCTGGGGTGTAAAAATGAGAGATTTTATTTGTGGTTCTTCCTAACATGTTGTAGGTGGAAGGAGGAGTTTTGGACTTTTCACTTTCTCACCGGTGGGAGGTGAGTAATGCAATGTATGTGGAATTGAGAGTGGGTCACAGTCTTGTTAAGACTCTGTTGGAGATCCTCAATCAATAGTCTCCAGAAACAAGGGGCTTCCTTTTAGGCAGAGTTTTGTAGAGAAGAGACATGGTGCCATAGCTG
>PVHY01000907.1:56371-131464 GCA_004024945.1 Uropsilus gracilis
TTTTTTTTTTTTTTTTTGAGACTAGGTCTCACTATTTTTGCCCATGGAACCGCAGCCTCACATTGCCTGGGGTACCACAGACTCAAGCAATCCCCAGCCTCAGCTTTCCAGGTAGCTGGGATTACAGGCGCACACCACCATGCCCAGCTATTTTTTGGGGACTAGGTCTCACTGCGTGCCCCCAGCAGGACTCAAACCTTGATCCCTGGCCCTGGCCATGGCTTCCTAGGCTGCCACCTACAGGCATGTGCCACCATGCCCGGCCCCCACCTGCACCTGAGTTTTAGTCCAGTGAGAACCATGTCAGACCCTTAACTGTTAGAGTAAATTCATGCTGTTGAAAGTACTATATTTGTGGCAATTCATTACAGTAGTTATTGGAAATACACAGTAAGTCAGTATTTGCTGAGTATCTGTTGTATGCCAGTAATTGTGCTGCTATATTCTCAGACTAAATGACTGACCTGGTCCTCAGGGTTGAGAGAAAAACAGTTAAGTTTGACTAGCTAGGGACCAGGCTCAGGGAAAGGAAATGTGATTGAAGTTCATGGACCAGTCACAGGGCAGTTCACACATGAAGCATGAAGAGACATTTCTTCTGAGAACTGGAGTTTTGAATCTCTGTCAGTGGGCCCTTCATTCTCTGTGTCCTCAGTTCCCAGTTGACCTTGGTGCTCAGCTGAGGTTATGATAGGTCTCTGCTTTTGCTGTGTCTATGAAAGGTACAGCATATCATTTGGATATGATTTTTTTTTTCTTTCTAGCTCTTTAGGCTCTGAGACCAAATTAGCCATTTAACTTCTGCATCAGTTAAAGTTAGAAAAACATAAGACTATTTTTCTTTCATTCATCATTTCTCTGGACTTGTCCTTAAAAACAAACAAAAGAACCCCAGACATTGATATTATCTTTAAATACGCTTTAGTAGGGAAGGAAAATGTTTACAAACTTGTTGAAGAAATCCACTATAAGAAATGCTGCAACAGAGAAATAAGGTGTTAAGGAACCTTTTTGCAGGTAGGTGGGGTCAGATGATGGCTCCTGGCAACAAGCAGTGAGCAAAGCTAAATTGGGGTGACTGGGAAGGGGCACTTTGATTGAGCTCTGAATAATGGGTGCTATTAGCTGTGAGAGGAGACCAGACAAGAATGTTCCAGGCAGAGGGAACAGAATGGGTGAAGGTGTAGAGTGAACATGGTGTTCTTAGGAAGAAGGAACATCTGTTGTCACTGACATGATCTGGATGTGGCAGAAGCACAATGGGAGATGAAGCACAATGAGAGCTGAGTCTTGGGAAGTAGACAGGTCCAGATAAGGAAGTGCTTTGAAGAGAACATTATGCTAATACTAAGATTTTGGACTTTGTTTTTGAAAAATCCTAGAAATCTTTCCTAATGGGCTGCTGGGTGACAGAACTTGATTTTCTGTCCAGTCTTAGGTAGATGATGGAAGAGTCATTTCGGTAGACATTTTTAGAGCTAATTCATTCCCAACTCTCCTCTTCTTCCAGGATAACTGAAATGTTTCACTTTCTTACCTTTTTTCAGGTAGGTGGAGTCAGATGATGGTTCCTAGCAACAAGCAGTGAGCAAAGCTAATATTTTCTCTCTCTGCAGATAGTTCTTTATGTGAGTAGGGGTTCATTAACTGCTACAGCCACTGAATTTTGCACTGATATCTCTAGGCTTCCTTGCAACTCCCCAAGGCAGTATGTTTTATGTCAGTCAGTCAGAGAAGTCTTGGGAACTTATTTTAGCCTTTTTCTGGCACTGATAGTTCTGAATCTTCCTGTTAAATTTATAGCTTGTCTACCACTTACCACAACCAGGATCTCAATCTCAGGCTGGTAAAATTTCAGGTTTTCCCCACTCAGTTCCTACCGAGGCTGGCACATTTTCATTTCCTACTGAGTTTGCCACTGACAAAGTTGTGGATCTTCCCACTCCACCACTGTCCAACATGAGGTCTCCTCTTTTATGGCAAAGCTATTCACTTTTCCAGGCACCTTCCTACTGTTAAACTGCAGTTCTTTCTAACTTGACTGGTAGAGGGTAGGGAGGAGAATGAAAGCAACTCTATAGACATGAAGGCTACTAACTGTTGATGTTCTTAGCTAAAATGCTAGCAGTTTTCCAAGATGTTTCTCATTTTATTTTTTGGCCCACTCTTAATTTTTGGGCATTCTTGTTAAATTTTGTACTTTTTTTCTTTTTTTTCCCCTCAGAAATGATTCACTGAATTCTTCATGGACTGAAAATACTGTGATTAAATAAGGCAGATACAGCGTAAAGGTAAATACAAATGTGAAAAAGGATAAGTTGAATTTTCATTGGTGCTTGAAGGGATTCCTTCTTTCTTTAGAGCATTTACTTTAAAAAGATCGTGATTTTTTTCTCGCTCTTGTTGAGATGTCTATAAATCTTTTTAAAAGCAAAACAAGCCTCTTGACAGTTTTGCAACTCAAAACTCTTTTTCTCAATGACTCGAGAGAAAAGTAAATAAAGAAGGAAGCATCCCTATTTCCCAGGCACTATGTGAGAGTAAGACCCTAACTTTGGCAAGTGCTTAATTCTGAGTTACTAACCTGTCGCCTACCATAAATATATGAAATATTCTTTTCCCTTTGGATAAAGGTAATTAGTATGAATTGTGGCTACTGAAATACCAGGAGAACTTATGATTCACTGTGTGTGCTTCAGATGGGGCTGTCAAACACGCTCACTTGAGCACTAGTTATTGTTTATCTTCAGAGTACGAATGCACTGGCTATATAGAAGAATGAGATTTCTTTCTGCCTTGCAATCTCTTTAGCAGATTACTTTGATGCCTATTCAATAATAATAAGACTATTTTCTTTTTCTTCTACTTTTGAGGATAGATTTTTTTGAGTTCTCAAGAGGTTTTGTTCTTTATTATGTTTCCCCAACAGTAGTCACTGGCCATATGGGGGTGTGGGTTTGTAATTTAAAAGACCATATTTTTATCTTATTGAAACTAACACCTCCCTTTCTTTCTTGCAAGGCATCTGTTTTAGGAGCATCAGTGCTTCTGAATCGTAAGGAGACTCTGCCTGCATTCCATCAGTTTCTCTAGGGACACTAGAAGTGTCCTAGGAGTATATACATAATTGCCTATAAAGTAATATAAAAATCTAATTCAAGGTAAGGAACAAGTAACACTTGATACAGGAATGAACTGTCCTTTTGGTTCTCCAGTGGAAGACCTTTTATATAACTTCTATTTTTCACTGCAAAAGTCTACTGAATTGACTGAGACTGCCTATCAAAAGTCTCCATGTTCAAATGTCCTCCAATTTCTCCTGTGACAGAAGTGACTGAATTTTAAGTGTCCCAGGTAAATATTCAGCATTAAAAAATGTACTTGCAGCTATAAAGGGCAGAACTGTCCCACGGAAAGCAATGAAAAAGATTCGGTATTTCCACATCAAATCATTCGACAGTGATTTGATAGAACCATGTCTGTGATTGTGATAACTCCTACTATGTCAGCACTGAGAGTTAGCACAAGACTTGAAAATTATATTTATTTTTGGTGAGTAAGCTGAATATGAAAAGTAATGTTATCTTCTGTCTGCTCGTTTGCTTTCCACATGTTCAAATGAGAAATGTTTTCTCTGGAAAACAAATTATCAGTATGAATGAAAGTACAAAGCGACAGAAGTGTGTGAAAATGGGGTTGATGAAAAATTTTTAGTACCTGAGACCCGTGAGGCAACCCTGCCAAGGTATGTCTTGGTTATGGGAGTCTCTGTGCAATTGAAGAGAGTCAAGCTTAGAGGTTTTAGCTGGTTTTCTTAGGACCCCAAATATTTAGGTGTGAAGTTTGAACCCAAGGCCATTTGACTTAAAATACTTGTTCTTCCCCCCAGGCTACACTGTCAATCTCAGGGGTTGAAGGCTCTGCACATTCAAATATACTGGAACCTATATGTCACTCCTTTACTCTGGCCTTGTGTTATATACCTTAGGGGACAGAGATTATGACCTGTGTAGATTTTTTCTTACTTGCGCTAAGCACAGAGGATAGAGTTTAGGAAAAAAGCTTAATAGAAGGTTATTAAAATGGATGACTGCCCATCCTCTCAAAAGTTCTAGAGAAGTTCCTTTTTTAAGAATTTCTATTTCACTTACACCTATGAGGTCATTCATGGTCCTTTCTCTCTTTGGCCATGTTAGCTTTTATAAAGTTACCGGATGTGACATTTTAAATTGCCCCTAAGACCTGCTTCTTCCTTTTTATTTCCAATGTGCTGGCAGATAGAAAGTCAGTAAAAAGTGGTCAAATGAATAAATAAAGGGCTAGAAACAGGAAAAGCAAAAGCAAGGAATAAGAACTTCTAAGGAATGCCAGCATTCTCATTCAACCTGATCCTTCTGAGACTGGTCATTGCTCTGCTAACAAGTTGCAGATATAGCTGTGACTAAGGCACCTTCTTCCTTATAGTCTTGCTGAGTGCTGACTTGCTAAGGGGAAGAAATCATTTTGTTTTGGTTGGTGGTAATAACTAACTTTCCTTCTCTCCTATTGAAAGTTGTTTTGAGCCTTCACACCACCAAGGATCACTTCCAGATTTCTGGGTAGGGCTTTTCTCTCTGGGCAACACGCAGGGTTCTTCTCAGAATCTGCAGAGCTATAGTCTTCCTGGTTACTGTTCAGTCATAGTGTAAACATAGGATGGTGATAGAGGAAAGGGAAGTTGGAGTTTTTGGTTAGTGACCTCTGTTTCCTTGGTATGTAGGAGGCTAGGTCATCTGTTGAGAGATGGTATGATGTGTAGGATAGGAATGATGAAATTTGGAACCACTGGAAACCATGAGGTTGGGAAAGGTGGTGGGCCAGAGAAAAAGAGTTATTAGGGGAGTGAAGTGCAAATGAAACATTTACTGTTTCTTAAGAATTTTGATGTGAATTTTTTTTACATAAAGCATTGTTACACTTGTCGTTTTAAGGGGGAAGGATGAATTGAACTAAAAATTCACTCCCACTGTTAGAAACAAACAAGAAAAATAACGTATCATACTTTACCTTTGGGAATCCTTGCCCTCAAATAATAGGAGATGCTTAAGGTAGGCAAAAATGGTCATTGTCAACACTTAGCAAATGACCATACATATATCATGTAGATGGGAAAGGGCCATAAGAGCCCATATCTTCCAGAAAGCAAGTCTGTGCTCACTTCCTAGTTGCAGGGTGTATACCAATGCTGTGACTTGTGTGCCTGTTTCTGGACAAGACTCCTGTGGGTCAACCACACTCACAATCACATGAGTCCCCTCTGCCTGGCAGTAGAAGCTGCTGGGTACCACCTCCATTGGACCTCCTTGAACTTCAACATGGAGATTGACCTTGCAGACCAGAAACTGGACTTAATATACTATCCAAGGATATGATATGATCATATTCTAGAAAAGCAGGATAGGAATAGAATGAAGCAGGGCAGGGGAGAAGCAGGAGTAAACCTAGAGTCCTAGATACTCCAAGGAGAGAGGAGATATGTGCAGAGTATGGGACATGGATCAAGATTCATAAACAATCTTCCAAGTCCACATTCACAGCTCTTCTTGTCTGCTCATCCCACTTGGACAGGAGATAGTGGCCACCAAATCTGATATTGAGTATCACCATTTTCTAGTAAATGGTCTGTACTAGATACATTTGTTGAATATTTGCTGGTATAAGTACAAAACTCTATAATCTGTCTTTAGTTTTGTGAGTTCTAGTCACTGCCCTGAGTCTTCTGTCTTTTCTCATGGTGCATTGACCCATGGTTGATCTTCACTGCTATGGATCCCATTTGCCCCAGGCAGCTAAGAAGGAAGAGGTTTTCTCCTGTTTGCCAGTTGCAGCACTGACATGGTTTTCTCTCTGTGTAAAGTTGAAGAATGGAGTAAGAGGGAGAGGGATGGAATGGAAAGTCTACCCCTCTATTTATCTCTTCTCCCCGTTTTTCCCAGCTTGCTCCCCTTCCTACTCAGACTTTGAGTCTTTGCCATCTCAGACTATGACTGGGAGGGAACCCTGCAAAGAGAGAAATGAAAGCTTTTTCTTGTTTCTGTTTCCTCTTTTTTTTTTTGTCTGAAGAATACAGATATCTGAAGGTCTTCCCCATCTCTTCATTTTCCCTTGTAAAACTATCTGCCCTGGGAATCTGCTGAGAACCCAGGCTTCTATAAACAACCTCCCATTTTCTGAAGGGTTGTGCCCCCCACCTCAAATGGGCCACCCTTAGAGCTACTTCTTGTATTTTACTTCTGCTGACCCCATTCTCTTTTCTCAGTGTATTAGGCAAGATATTCAGAAAAACAGAACTAAAAGCATGTGTTTGTATGTTATGCACACATACACATGTATATGTAAAAAGGCTATTATAAAGATTGGCTCACATAATTATGGGGACTGGAAAGTCCCAATTGTGCTAGTAGCAAATTTGAGATCAGAAGAGCATGTGTTGTTAAACATAATGGAACACTATTCAGCAATCAAAAATGGCTGCCATTCATGGCCACATGAATGGAGTTGGAAAGGATTGTGTTAAATGAAGTAAGTCAGAAGGAGTAAGACAAATACTAGATGGTGCCACTTATAAGTGGAATATAGAGAAATCAAAGGGTTAGATAAAATCAAACTTAAAAACTAACCCTTGGAAAACTGATTATAGATCTGAAGAAACCATAAGGGGTGAGAGGGAGCACAGTGGAATATGGTGATAGATAACCACCACTTAGATGACCAACTACTTCAGTGGAGGGTACACTATGGTAATAACAGATGAAGTGGGGTGGGCCTCTACTCCCCAAATACAAAGATATAAACCAACATTACTTCAACTTAAAAATCAAAATCAAAACCCAGGAGACTTGTTTGAGTCTGAGTTTGAATGCAGGAAAAAACACTGATCTTTCACTTAAAGGCAATCAGGCAGGAGCAGTTACCTCTTGCTCAGGGATGGGGGTCAATGTTTTTATTCTGCTCAGACTTGCAACTGACTGAATGGGACCTGCACACACAAAGCAGTCAGCTATATTCAGTTAACCAATTCAAAAATTACCTTCACCCCCCCCCCCAAATACTCTTATAGAAACCCAGAATTATGTCCAACCAAATGTCTGGGCACCTTGTGACCTAGTCAAGTGACATAAAGTACACCCTCATATCTGCTGTTGTCACCCTCCTTTGTTGTTCTTTGTGCCCTGAAGATTTTTCTGTTCCTCTTGAGTCATATCCTATCCAGTCCACAGTATCACAAAACTGGTTATCTTCACTGTATCTTCAACTTGTTGTTTGTGTTATTCACTAGACTCTAAATTTCTTGATGGCAATGGTAGGGATTTTATTTATTAAACAAGAGATGTTGAAATCTGTTATATTCTATTATATTCTCTCTATCTTTCCTAAATGGCCAGCAGGTAAGTGCTCCATAGATAGTTTAGTCCTGCCCATCCAGTTCAGCTGGGGAGAGTGGAATGACTCAGCCTTCCAGGAATGCAGCAAGGGAAGGTGAGTGCTGGGAAACTGGAGCCTGAGCAAGCTTCAGCCCTGTGCTTGTGTTTCTCTGGACTAGCAAAACAGTGTAACTATATTGATTCTTCACTCTTGCAGGGTAGGAAGTGCTAGACCTGAGAAACCTCCTTTCAAGGTCACAGTTATTTTGGCCCCCTGAGATTTCCCTGGGTCAAAGGTGTTGGTTGGGGAAGCTGAGGCTAGCCTGATGATGTCTAGAGGAGGGTTTCTCAACCTCATCACTGTTGGCAGGTGGGCTGAATAATTCTCTTATGTAGCTGGCTATCCATTGTAGGATGAGTATCTGGCTTTGACATTTTAAATGCCAAAGGGCACCTGTACCCCCGGGTGTGACAATTCATTATAACCATAGACACTGATGGGTATTTCCTAGGAGATCAAAAGCATTTGGGAATCTCTGATCCTGGACTTTGTTTTTTATAATGGCGTTTCACCTCTGTTAGTGAATCAGGAAGGAATTTGTTCTTTTCTCTATTTTACATAACTGGTCAAGTGTCAGGGAAAGAAACAGAACTCATACCTGACTTTAAGCTGATAGCTCATCCTTGGACATATCTCCGAAGGCAGTGGCAGAAAGACCCCCTCAGAGATGAGGGATTAGAAGAGATAGTGACTTGACCCCACCTACAAGGAGATGCCAGTTTTGAACTGCAGAATGAGAATCCATGTTAAATGAAAAGATTTTGCTGTTTTCAGATTTCATTTTATTTTGATGGCCTTTCATTTTACTCTGTGAAAAGGGAAGAGGTTTAGCCTGGCATGGTGGCTCATACCTGTAAGCTTCAGCCTATGAAGCGGCCAGACCTAGGGGTCGTGATTCGAGTCCCACCTGGGACCCGTAGCCAGACCTAGTTCCAAAAAAATAGCTGGGTGTGGTGGAGTGCGCCTGTAATCCCCGCAACCTGGGAAGCTGAGGCTGGGGATTGCTTGAGTCTGCGGTATCCCGGGCAACGTGAGCCTGCAGTTCCAAGGGCAAAAATAGCGAGACCTAGTCTCAAAAAAAAAAAAAAAAAAAAAAAAAGGGAAGAGGTTTAGATCTCTTAGGTATTTTTATTTTCAACGACTAGGGTTTCCTAACCTACAAACCTTTTAAGAAGAGGGAGGATGGGTTCTAATAAAACTTACTTCCTCTTGAAGATGCGTCACTATGATAACTGTGTGTGTAACCTTCCCAGCGGTGTTTTCCAAAAAAAAAAAAACACAAAAATACAATACTGCTCATAAAAACAGAAGTTTGCAGTAATGTTATTGAAGTTAGATCTGAAAACTGGAAACACTAAAATAAGCATCTGAAAGGCACAGAATTTCTGAAACTATAAATAAAATTTTGGGTTCTGTTCTTTGAAAAGAGAAATAGTAGTGCACTACTATAAATTGCTGACTGTAGGTAAATAACTGAAGTGTATTTAGACTTGTGGTTTTCATTAAATTAAAACACAAATTTTCCTGTCAAAATAATTTTTTTTCCTTTGAAAGATAATTCATGATGCTTAAGTATCAGAAATTAAATTCATCATTTTGGAAGCATCTAGTGCTAATGATAGTTATTAGTATTAAATGAGGGCTTATTGTGTGCTACTACTGTTGCAGATTCAGTTTTATAGGGAAGCAGTGTACTCTGCCAGGTCTGCTTTTTCTCCATGCTTTTTATAGACATTTTACCTTGGATAAATCACTAGTGATTTCACTAGTGATTTATCCAAGGTAAAATGCCCTCATTTGTAATTTACAATGCCTTCATTTGTAAAATGTAGTCATAATACCGATCCCATGTTATAAAGGCTGATATGTAAGCTTAATTAATATTAATTTTAATACCTATTCATAAATAATATCACATGCACTCATATACTATATATTTTTTTCACTTACTCTTAATATTTCATATTAACATTAAGTGATATGAAATGAAAAATATGTGAAAGAACATATACCGGTATTATTGATATTACCAGTAATAATTATTTGCAAGTTTAATGAATTGATTTTGAACAATTCAAACATTTATTTTTTTTCTTACAAACCCTATGTTGAGGGCTTTATGAAAATTTTTAATCAAGAAGGGGCTTTGTATTTGAGAGTTTCCAGTTTTTTCTCCAAATTGGGTTCATTTTTTATAGTTTTACTTTTCTGGTTTTATTTTCAAAGTGTTAGTGTTATGCTGCTAATCAAACCCCATATACAGGAGTCAACCTGTAGATTGATGTCACTGGAATGATGAATAGAATTTATGTGTGACTGATTGCACTTACTTTGGTGACAATATCTGGTACAGGTGGTGGTGACATTTTTTTCAGGAGTGTGGAACTAAATTTTAAGTCTGGGATAGCTCAGTAAAATATTCCCACTTACCTATTTATAGCCAAGACCCAAAAATGTCTCAAGATGCTAATATATATTTTCTTTTTGAAATTTCTCAGTCATAACCCAGTGTGCTGTTTACAGGTAACAGAACTTAGGGTGTAACCTGATAATTATTAGATCATTATACTGTTTATTAAACTGAACAATATCCCCAAAATGTATTAAATATGTTATAGCTGTGTTTCCTAAACTTCATAGAAAGAGAGGAAACTTCTCCAAAGCTCTCCTCTAATAGACAGCTATAGGTAACCTTATCTTGTTGTTATTTTTTGTGTTTTATTTGTTATGATTATATTGTTATTTCCACTCTGCTTTTATTCTTTAAAATTGCAATATAAGAATTTTTCACTTCTTTGATGCATAATTTAAAAGATGCATAATAATTTCTTTAGGAGATAGCTTATACTTTATGTAATTGATTATTCATGTTACTAAATTATACTGTGAACATCTTACAGATAAGGAAATTTTTCTTGGTATTTCATAAATATTTCTTTAAAATATCTTTCCATATGTGTATTTACTGGCCCAAGGGGCATACAATCTACTTAATATTAATTTTAATATATAAGAAACAAGACAGCTTTAAGGTTTTGCTAACTATTTAGCCTACTACTTTCTAAAAAGTTTTAATAGCTATGTATGTACTATTTTTGCCTGTGGAACCGCAGGCTCACGTTGCCCAGGGTACCACAGACTCAAGTAATCCCCAGCCTCAGCTTCCCTGGTAGCTGGGATTACAGGCGGATGCCACCACACCCAGCTATATTTTTTCGGAATGATGTCTCGCTATGTGCCCCTGGCAGGACTCAAACCGCAATCCCTGGCCCTGGCTGTGGCTTCCTAGGCTGCCTCTTACAGGTATGCACCATCATGCCCAGCTACTTCTGTACTCTTGCCAGAATTGACAAGAATTATCAGAATTTTTAAAAAGTTTTTTGATGTGTAAAAATATATCTCAACTTTTGATTTCAGAGACTAATGTGATTAAATTTGAAAAATATCTTTGTTAATATTTAAATTTTCTGTTCCCTCCTTCCACTTCCCTGCTTTGCTCTGACCATACTGACTAATAGCTTTAGGATTGAATTGTTCAAAGAGGAAAAAAGGAAGAGATCTCTATTGCCTTAAAAATGACAGCTCAAACTCATTTAGAGAGTTTATTTTTAATACTTGATGCATTTAAAAATGATTTAAATTATTGGTAATGTTATTCACTTATCTGATATGAAATTGGAAATTTATGTATTCACAAATATTTTTTTACCAATTATCCAAATGTGTTGGAAGATAATTTTCTTTCCAATCATTTTTTTGGACAAACTTTAGAAAAGTTATTTTTAATTTCTCTCTCAGAATCCTACTGATATGTTAATGGGAATTTTTTGAAAATCAAAATTACCAACATAAGTGAATTTTTTACAGAATTTGATTTTCCTGTCCAAGAATAAGACATCTTTCCTGAAAATTTTTTTCATATATTACCTATTTATTTTTTAAATCTAAATAATTTATTTAAATATATATATATATATATATATATATATTTCACATCTTGTGTTCCCTGGGTTTCACCCACCACCTCCCCACCCTAACCATTCTCATCTCTTTCCCTCCTCCCCTGTCCCAAGTTGTGTAGTTTAGTTTGCTTTGAATTTTCCTCCTGTCCTTTCATTTCTTTTTCGTTATTTTTGTAGTTTCTTTATATGTATTCCTTATTCAAGATCTGCTTAGCTATTTCCTATTATTTTGTTGTTATGAAGTCCTTTTTCCTAATCTACTGCCTTACTTTTAGATGTCACATTTTGTTTGTTTATTTATTTATTTATTTAAATTTCGTAGTTTTCATACAGCCATTTCATAAATAACCATATTTATCTGGTTATTGTTGCCCCTAGGCATGACCTTTCCTTCCATATTGTACCCCTGCACCCCCACTTTGCTACCTCTTTTCCCCACCCCCACTCCAGTCACTCCAACTCCTTACACTGCAAGTCATAGGTCCCACTGGTCTTTTGTTTTTCTGGAACAATGTCCCTTTTTCCTAGGTGTGGACTTGTACTCCTGGATCACAACAGACTCGCATCTCCAGGAATAACTGATGTGGGTAGTTAGGTTGAACACGTAGAGCAGGTGCATGGTGCAGTTCCCCAGGATCCTTTCTGGTGTCTGTCACATGATGCTGTTTCTGTGCCATATAGTTCTGATATCTTAGGTTGCGATCCCAACTCCCAGTCACTGGCAGTGACAAAGTTTCCTGCTGGGGACAGACTTGCTCAGATGGTTGGTCCAGCTGCTCTCCTCTCTCATGTTAGCAGAAAGGCACATCTCTGTGGCTTTCTTCCGCCATTGATTGATAAAGGAGGGAGCCTCTCTCATATTGCACAAAAATTTCCACCAGGGATTTGGTTCCTCAGCTCCAGAGATGATGTAGGTGCAAATCTGTGACAGGTTACCACAATCGCTGGTCTCACAACCATTGGTCTTGTCTCAGTGGTTCTGATCATACTGTTTGGGTCCCACCCAGGTGGTGAGTGTATCCAAGGCTGTTATTACTTTCTTTTTTTCCCTTTATGTCTGCAGCCAGAAAACTGGTCTTTCATTCCTAGTGTAGGTCTGATTGAGGTTGGAATAAATCAGAGGGGGACCCCTTTTATGGCCCGGCAGAGCTGCCTAGCCCCAAGCCCCAGCCCATGTGGAGGCAGAGGCCGGCTACCCCAGCCTGAGACCCCTGGATCAGAGATTCTGAGACCCCGAGACCCTGATGACACAGGAATCACCTTACTCCCCCACCCCTGCCAGCAACCTAGGCCACAGCAGGGGTGTGCTGGAGATTCTGTCCAAGGGCTGCAAAGGACCTCAACTCTGAAAGGAGTCATCTGAAAGGACCTCAGCTCCCACCTCCAACCTGACTAGGCTCAGGGCCAGGCCTGTTAGGTAGAGTCTACTAATCCCCTTTTCCAGCTCAGGACCCCTGGGAGAGACTGCCCAGCCCCCGACCCAGACACCAAAAGAATGGAGTCTGGGTCATCCAGCCCTGAGACCCCTAGACCCTGAGAACACGAGACCCTGAGACCCTGGTGGCATAGGACTCACCCTATGTTCCACCCCTGCCTGAAGCCTGGGCCATGGTAGGGATGTGTTAGGGTCTCTCCAGAGGTCCAGGCCTTCCAAAAAGGACCTCAGCCCTGACTCCTGGCCTGACTTAGATCAGAGCTGGTCTTGAAGGTGGGGCCTACTATTCCCCTCTCCTAGCTCAGGACTCTGGCAAAGGCGACTACTGCAACATAGAAATGAGGCTGGGTCCTCCAGCCCGAACCCCCCTAGATGTCACATTTTATTTATACGTGTAATGAATAATGACATCTAGGAAAAATAAAATATTACACATAAAGCAAAAGATACCACCATCTTTAACCCTTACTTCTTCACCACAGATATGGAATTAGCACATGGTCATATAGCTTCACCCTGGATCATATATGGATGTGATATTATCATAATATTTTTTTCTGATGGTCATTCATAATATGCATGCTCCTCGGGGAATATGTATAATATTGCTTCGTATTTTGTTTTTGGCAAAAGTTATTCTCTACCCACTTGCTCTTTTATTCCCCCATGATTTTCTTGAAACAGTTTCTATGTCAGTATCTAAAGAACTACCTCATTTTTAAGAAGCTGCTTTATTGGCTTGTTGGGATTTGATTTGAATTTTTCTATATATGGAGGTTATTTTGTTTTTAAGTTTTGTTATTTTAAAATGCTCTGGTGAGCCTTCATACAAATCCTTCTTTTGCACATGGAAAGAGATAAGGGAAATATCCTAAGCCTTGTCTGCTCTAATCTGCTCTTTCTTTGCCTTATTAGGATCCCACCAATTCCTTTTTCCTCTTATGTTTTTAATACTTCCTCCAATGGATGTTTGCAATGTGTGATTCCTTATATTTCAGCTTTTTCTCCATATTTTCCCTCTTTTTACCTTATTGTTTGTTCTTATCTATCTATCTATCTATCTATCTATCTATCTATCTATCTATCTATCTATCTATCTATCTACCTACCTACTACCTATCTATCTATCTATCTATCTATCTATCTATCTATCTATCTATCTATCTATCTATCTATCTATCTATCTATCATCTATCTACATACACATATTGTATCATTGTCTACCTCTACCTCGATACTCTCCCATCACCTTACCATGCTTTAGTTCTGTTGCCAGTTTTCCTAAGCATTTGTTTGTTTGTTTTTCCTATTGCCCTCAAATAAGTGAGACCATGAGACCATCCCATATTTCTCTTTTTCTTTCTGGTTTGTTTCCATTAAGATTATTCCTTCCAGCTCCATCCATGTTGCTGCAAATGACATAAGTTTGTCTCCTTTGATTGATGCATAATATTCCACTGTGTAAATATACCACATCTTTTTCAACCATTTGTCCATTTTGGGGCATTTGGGTTGTTTCCATATCTTGACTGTTGTAAATAGTGCTACAATAAATTTATGAGTACAGTTGTCCTTATGAATGAGTGTTTTTGTGTCCTTTGGATAAATTTCCAGTAGTTAAATGGTATTTTCCACTTTCAGTTGTTTGAGAGTCCTCCACACAACCTTCCATAGTGGTTGGATCAGTTTGCACTCCCACCAGCAGTATAAGAATGTTCCTTTTTCTCCACATCCATGCCAACACTTGTTGTTGCCTGTTTTTGTTTGTTTTATTTTATTTTTTTAATATGGGACATTCTTACTTGTATAAGATGATGTCCCAATGTGATTTTAATTTGCATTTCCCTGATTATTAGTGATGTGGAGCATTCTTTCATATGCCTATTGGCCATCTGTATTTCCTCTTTGGAGATGTATCTTTTTAGTTTTTCTCCCCATTTTTGACAAGGCTTTTTGCTTTGTTTTTGTTATGTGAGTTCTTTGTGTATCTTTGTTATCAGACCCTTATCGCTTGTATGGAGGGTAAAAATTTTTTCCCACTTGGTTAGGTTTCTTTTTGTTTTGTCTGTTGTCTCTTTTGCTGTACAGAAGCCTTTGAGTTTGATGTAGTTCCAGCTGTTTGTTTTCCTTCATTTTTTTGCCGGCTGTAGATGTGTCCAGAAATGGATTTGTGAAGTGTAATTTATGAAGGGTTTTGCCCAGGTTTTTCTCTATGTATTTATGGTTTTAGGTCTTATATCATCCAAGTCTTTTATCCATTTTAAGTTGATTTTTGTAAAAGGTGTGAGGGTGTTATCTTGGTTTATTTTTTACATGTTGTGTTACAGTTTTCCTAGCACCATTTAATGAAGAGGTTGCTCTTGTTCCACTGTATGTTTCTGTCCCTTTGTCAAAGATTAATTGACCATATATGTGTAGTTTTATTCCTGGGCACTCAATTCTGATCCATTGGTCTGTTTGTTTGTTTTTGTATCAGTATCATGCTGCTTTAATTATTATGGCTTTGTACTATAGTTTGAAACTTAGGATTGTAAAAATATGGAACATTTCACAAATCCTCATGTCATCCTTGTGCAGGGGCCATGCTAATCTTCTCTGTATCAATCTAATTTTAGTATATATGCTGCTGAAGTGAGCACCTTTTCTCCATTTTCTCCTTGTAAATGGTCTCCCTCTAACATGCCCTGTGCAGTGTAACTGTTTGCATGACTTACCATGGAAATAGCTGCATTCTCTTGTTGTTCCCATCTCTCCAAGCTATGCCCTCTGAACTCTTCCATTACCTTAACAAGGCCAAAATGCTTGGCCATTAGGCACAGAGCTTCCTAGGAATTTTGGAGGCTCTATCATTTCAGATTTATTAAAATGTTTGAAAATCCACATAAATTTTTTCTCTGACCATTACATTTTTTTAAAGGACTTTTTGCTTTTTCTGTAAGTTAACTACAAATAACTTTCTTAGAATATCACTAGAGGCCCGGCATGGTGGCATGTGCCTGTAAGCAGCAGCCTGGGAAGCCATGGTGGGGACCAAAGATTGCGGTTTGAGTCCCACCTGGGGCTTGTAGCGAGACCTAGGTCCAAAAGATTAGCTGGGCATGGTGGCATGTGACTGTAATACCAGCTACCTGGAAAGCTGAGGCTCGGGATTACTTGAGTCTGTGGTACCCCAGGCAACTCGAGCCTGCGGTTCCACGGGCAAAAATAACGAGACCTAGTCCTAAAAAAAAAAAAAAAAAAGACTATCACTAGATATGATTTCCTGCCAATATTAAGAAGTGGTAAAATATAATTTTAAAATGTTACCTCAATTTAAAAAAGTAGTTAAAAATATAGTATTTAAATATATAATTTAGGTTACTACTATTATTTGTCAATTTATTAATTGACAAATAATCATTTAGTGATTAATACTATATATTTTAGAATTTAACATTTAAAAATTTTGATTTCTCAATTTTTTGAGCCATTACATTTTTTTCAATATATTCCTTTTTTTCGTAATTTCATTGGGTTTGCAAAATCTTCTTATTGAAACCCAGGCTATGATTAAATTTCAAATGGTTATGAAGTTCCCAGTGAAATTTTATCTAGTATTCCTTTTGTTTTGATAACTGAACTTTTTGATACTTAAGGGTGATTACACTTCTACCCAGTAAGATGTATGTTTGGAATGTTTACTTTGTTACAGAGACTAATGGAGGGATGAAAAAGGGGGATTGAAATGCCAACTTAATATAAAAATTTCTCTTACTGTCCATGTCCACACTAGTGACTATATGGAATTTATAAGCATTAGCAGGCATTCTTTTGGTTCAGTTAGCTGAGAAAAAAATCTAATTGAAGAGCTCAAGAGTGGTAAGAATGGTGTAGGAGTGCTGCTTGACATGTTATCAAATACATAGTTTAATTGGAGTTTTTGTTTATCTAAATATTTCTAGTTTTATTTTTTACTTTTAAATATTTTTAGTTTTAAACCAAACTTTATGAAAGATGGCAAACAAAAAAAGATGGTCATTAATCTCTAATGACCTTGCTTCTGTTCTCTTACTTACCCATTTTGATCTCTCTTCAGTTTTAGAACCTGTTGACCACGTCTGCATGCCTGAATTCTCTCACCTTCAGTTTACATTGTGTTCACCCTACTTCATTTATCCCACCCTCCATTTACCTGGAGGCAGGGCTCATGTTTGGGCTTAGGCACTGTTCTCCAGTGTTTCTCCCTTGGGAGAGTGTGGCTTCCCAACTATTAGATGGTGTCTTCTCAGGAGACTTTAACTCCCACTCTGGTATCGTGCAGTCCTCACTCTTCCATGTCTCTAAGTCCAGCATTACAACAAGAGACAGTGTTCTAAATGATCAAATATTAAATAATTCAGCTAGTGGTTTGATTGAGGCTGTGCAGCAAACTGGAAAGAAAGCAGAGGTGACAGGAAGTAATTATTCTCAACAAGCATTATTCACAGACACACAGAATGGACAAATTTCATAACATAAGCACACATAATGACTGTGCTGTTGGAATACAGGATAGAGACTGGGGTATTGTCAAACAGAGCGCATTGAGGCGGAGAAAATAGTAGGAGTAGAGGCAGTAGTCTGCAACCTGATCAAGCATTAGCAAGCATTCTTTTGGTTCAGTTGGCTGAGAAAAAAAAATCACATTGAAGAGCTCAAGAGTGGGGAGAATTGGGTAAAACAAAAATTAGTAAACAGGGAGAGCAGCTAGACTTTTAATTAAAATTAGACTTTTTAATTAATGTTATAAAACAATGACAGTCTAGACAATCTTAGAAGATATGGCACATAAGAAATGGAATTGGTAGCGTTCCTGCCTGCCTGTGACTATGCAGTAGCCTCCTTTCCTGATAAACATATCCTTTTAAAATGTAAAAACAGAAGAAATAGAATAATCATTTAGATCAGAAAGATCAATTAAAGTTGGTGAGATAGGGAGGAGGGGAGCTGTCATATTTCCAGAAGGGAATCAATATTGATTTGATTTAGGAATAATGGGCTCAAGTGTATTTACTGTAATTATTGCTATATAAAGATGACAATAGGTTAAGTTAAATAGAGCAAACCTGTATGAATAGTAAATCACTAGAAAAGTCTATAGACGTGAATGCAATAAAAGATAGTGTTATAAGGAAAGCATAAAGAATATGGAGAATAAAATAGAATTATGAAGAAACTCTAAAATTATGAAGAATCAAATAGAAAGCATATAAGGATACAATAGTAGTCATATTAGACATATCACTAAGAGTAATATGACTATCCAAATATTTCTGTTTTAAGAGAGATTCTGAAGCTTGGTCTAAATACAAAGTTCAAATAATACTATTTGCCTGTTAGAGGTACACCTATATTTTATGACTGGGCAGTTCAAAATAAGAATATGAGCCCATAAATGGTTTGATTTCTTAAAAGTGTGTATAACAATGTGAAGAGCAAAATGTGCTTTTCATGATCAATGAAAATTGACAAGTCTTTCAGGGAAGAACTACTAGTCTATAAAAACACACTGGATCCTAGAAGAGAATATCTAAATGTAATAGTCTCCTTGAAAGAAGAAAAGCCCAGAGAAGATAAAAAACAATGAAACCATTTCTTGAAATCAGAGTGGTCTTGAACTTCTTTAGAAAAATATAGGGTTATGAAGTAGCTATGATGAAAGGTGATTAAAAAAACTTTACAATTAAACATGACACTGCCTTAGGATGCAGCAAAATTAGGGGTAACCTATTTGTGTAAATCTGATATTCCAAAATAATTCTGCACTTGATCTTAGCCAAAAGGCCGAGAAGTGATACCAAAATAATTCTGAAGCAAATTAGGCATAGTATACTTATAGTTTAAGAGAACACTGAGTTGCCTTATTAAACTAAAAATGTCAATAGGTTTTGTTTTGTCCTAATGAATTCATGATCTTCAATTTTTTATTGAAGTGCTAAATGCCTAAAATATCTGCATTAAAAATCATATAAAACTGGAAAACAAGTAATAAATCAGAATAAAAAAAACAAGCTGTAAAGTGGGCTACAAACTTCATGTTTCAAGATCTCCTATTGTGGGGGGATACTACTAGTTCTTCCTAGAATTTCTACACAGGCCATTAAAATAGAATTTTCAGTTATTTGGTAGAAAAAGGAAGGGACTTCCTTTTTCTGTGCAGCATTCTGTGCAGCTACTTAAACTTCTGATGTGATTCAGAGAAAAACTTGAGTTGCAGGACTTTCACTTACACACGATCACCTGGCTGTGCCAGTGAGTGGGAAGTAAGACTCAGCTGCCTTGCAAGCCAGTATTCTAGTAGAGAAGTGGCTTTACCTGTAGGAAAGGTTAATTCCAACAAAGGGGTTGTGGAATCTACAAGCCCTATGCCTCAGCATCTGGAACCCAGTAGTGGAGGGATGTCTATATACAAAATTGGCATTTTCACTGGCTGGTGGCCCAATTTCTTCTGGGTTCTTCAGTCTTTTAGATCTGTCTACATCAGAACTGAGGTATTTTGGTTTCCTCCTATCTTCCCTTCAGTGGAGACATATCTCCTAATTACGAGGCCTGTGATTTACTGGACATAAGGATTGGTAATAAGTGTGATTAATAGAGGAGCCAAGTATTAGAAAGTTGCCCCTGCATTTTTCAAGTTGTCAGCAAGGAAGAATGATGACTTAATCTCTAATTTCTGAGTTTGTCTGTTTTTCCTCTCTTGGTTTAGGGCTCCAGGAAGGGGGAAAATATGTTATATTATCATTGATCTTAGGAAAACTTTGACAGTCTATAAAATAAGAGGGACAATGAATTGAAAAATGGGTGGAGCATATAGTGTCACAAAATAAGAGCACAGTGAAATGTTACATTTTAAACACAGTTCATCAAAGTAGGAAAAAGTGGGAAGAGAGACAGGCAGTCAATTTTGTATGAGTAAAACTTCTTAGTCTCAAGAAACTGGTGAAAAATAAATGGAAATATTAATATACTACTTTTACCAACCCAATAAGAAATTATTAAAAAATAATAGCCAGAGGTTAATATTTTAAACAGATGCTCCCATAATTTTTACTTGGTGTATACATTTGTATATTTCTAGGGACATATACATTACATTAGAAAAATTAAGATTCATAAAGCATACTTCACAAATATGAAGTATACCTTATGTTCATAACAATTTCATTCCTAAATTTCATTCCCTAAATTCCTAAATTTCATTCCTAAATTCCTAAATTTCATTCCCTAAATTCCTAAATTTCATTCCTAAATTCCTAAATTTCATTCCTAAATTCCTAAATTTCATTCCTAAAATCTTATCCTAAGAACATCATCATGAATATGCATAAGTATGTAATTACTGGAGAATTAAAATACATGACAGAATAACATCTAAACCATAATTTTTAAACTGGAGTGACTGTGATGAAACTGTACTAAGGTCCTTACTCTATGCTAGGAGACAGTAAAAATAACAACTAATATAGGTTTTCTTTATCCCAAGGATTCTTGTTATAATTTCTAAGGTAACCACCAAATAATAGAATAAGGAAGTAAAATATGATTAGATTAGAGTGTATCAGTCATCAGTTTACTGCCTCTTGGCTGCAAATCCACATTTTATTGCCCTGTTTGAGGTGCTGAACCTCTGTCACCTGCCAGCTGGTACCTGAGGTTATCACCTGATATCAACACCTACACCTAATAGACTCCAGTCTTTACTTTCTCCAGGGCACCTGACTTGTCACTCAAGAATGGTTTTCCAAAGAACCACCCCACTGGTGTCTGAGGTGAGTTTCAGAGTGGGGAGTTTTTCTTTAGAAGGCTGTGTCTTTAGCCCAGAGAACATTTTCCCAGCAAGTTCCACTAATGGGACTAAGAGCACATTCCCACCATCCTGTGGACCATGATGGTACTCTGTCTTATAAAGTCTGAATTTCAACCAGGTGGAGAAAGGAGTGCTCCAGGGGTTCCCTTTATTGGGTGCTCTGGTAGCCCTAGAAGTGGTGGCTTCTCCTGATTACCTGTTTTACATATCTTTTAGTGCTCTTTTAATAATTCACCCCCTATCCCTTCAATCCTCTGTTATAGCTAATACTTCCCTATTTTAAACTTTTCCCATTCAAATTACTATAAGGAGGAGAGAGAGAAAGAGAAAGAAGAGATGGAAAACATTCATAAATTTAACTACATTGAAGTGAACTTCTGTGTGTTATAATGAGATAAATTAAAAGAGTGAAAATCTAGTCACAAAGAAGGTTTTTTGATGTCTCTTACTGACAGAGGACTTTTACCCAGAGGAAATAAAGAACTCATATAATTAGTAAGAAATAGCCAAATAACCTAATTCAAAATGGGCAAGAGACTTGAAAAAGGCATATGACTAAAAGAAATATCTAAAGTTCAATAACACTGAAGTAGTGCCCAACCTTATTTGTCATTAGGGAAATTCAAATCAAAACCATAAGGTACTATCTCTTAATGCTCATCAGGATGACTAAAATGAAAGATACAGCAAATCCTCTTGTGGGATGCAATACAATAATAGGGAGAAGAACTTAAAAGACACTTCTCCAAAGAGGAAATACAAATGGCCAGTAGGCATATGAAAAAATGCTCAACATCACTAATAGTTAGGGAAATGCAAATCAAAACCACAAGGAGATACCACCTTACACCAGTAAAATGGCCCAATACTGAAAAAAACAGGCAATGACAAGTGCTAGTATGGAGAAAAAGGAACACTTTCACACTGCTAATATGGAGAAAAAGGAACACTTTCACACTGCTAGTGGGATGCAGGCTGGTCCACCCACTATGGAAAGCTGTGAGGAGGCCCCTCAAACTACTGAAAATGGAGCTACGATTCGATGCAGCAATTCCATTTCTGGGAATGTGCACAAAGGATACCAAAACACTAATTCAAAAGGACACCTGTACTTGGATGTTTATTGCAGCACTGTTTACAATAACCAGGATATGGAAACAACCCAAATGCCCCAACACAGATGAATGGATCAGAAAGTTGTTGTATATTTACACAATGAATATTATTCAGCAACCGAAAAAGATAAATGTGACACATTTGTGGCAAGATGGATGGAGCTAAAAGGAATCATGCTAGTGAAAATAGGCTAAAAAGAAAAACCAGATGATCTCACTTATAGGTTTCATATAGGGAAAACAAATGAAAGGACAGGAGAAAATTAAAACTAACAAATTGACAACAAAACTAAAGCATACAGCTAGGGAGTGGGAGGGAGGGAGAAATCAGGGAAGGGATGAACACACAAGATAAGATGAGAGTTCATGGGTGATATGGTGGTGGGACAACCCCAGGGAATACAATGATGTAAAAGACAGATATATTTAGATAAAATTACTAGACACTATTAATCAGTCTATAGTGACTTTGGAAGACTGTATGTCATTAAAATTAAGTCCATATTACCCAGTGATTCAGCAGTTTTTCTCCTGGGTATATATTTCTTAGAAATATGAGCTCATATGAGCCAGGAGAATGTCTAAGAATGCTCTTAGAGACTTGGTTTTTAATAGTACCAAACCAGAAACAATGAATATGTCCAAGCAGTAGACTAAATACGGAAAAGGGGATGGATCTATATAATTGAACGTTAAGCAACAATGAAAGTGAATGAATCATGGCTTTGTGTAACAGCATGATACACTTAGTAAATGTTAAACAGAAGATCAGAAAGGGAGGACCAAAAAAGAAGCAAGGGAAAAAAAGGAAGGGAACATAAGCATTTACTCACTTGAAGACTAATAACAAGCATTTACTAACTTGAGCATTTACTCACTTGAAGACTAATACAATCTTGGTGAAAATGCAGTAAAATAATGTATTTTTATAATCCTATTCAATACTAATACGCTACTGTCCCCACTTTCTGGATTCATGCACAGATAACTTCCTCAATTCAGTTCCCGTGTATACTTTGTCCTTTGTATCATTTAGAGTCTTCTACATGAAATGTAACATGAATGGTTTATTTCAAAATTCAGTACCAGAATAAAAGCCAGTCATTACAGAGGCATGTCTTTCTCTATCCTCGAGTTATCTACTATTATTTAATTTTTCTTTCTCATTTATTTTTGAGGTATATCACTGTATATGGTTCAGAGGATTCACACCATCTCAGATGTACATTACTGCTCTCCACCCACCCAAGAGCACCCACATCCCTTTATTGTATACCATGTGACCCCTCTGTACTTTGCTCCCACCCTCCCCCTCCAGCAGCTTCAATTCTGCTCTTTTTCAATTTTTGTTCTAGCTGTCACAGGTTCCATTTTAAGCTGATTCTCAGCAATTTTGCTAACCCAAATGGTTCTGGTACCTGTGTTTTCTTTTCTCTTTGGTCTTCATTTTCCACATAAGGCCTATGTTATTGAGAGATAGCGTAGTATAATGGAAAGAGTATGGGCTTTGTTGTCTGACAGTTGGGTGTGAAGTTCAGTAAGTTCACGACCATAGGCAGCTTTCTGTAAGCCTTTTCTGTACAAAAGTTTCCTTTTCTGTAAAGTGAACACAACATGTATTCATTTGAGGATTTTAAATAACCCAGAAGATAATTATTCAGCTTTTATTTTGAAATAATTTCAATTTTACAGGGAAACTTAAAAGATCTTTCCTATAGCGTTAGATTAATTTACAACTCTCGTATGTACTAACAATGCTAACACATTTGTTCTCTTTCTCTTCAGACTCAGAGCATGGTTATGTGTTTGTGTGTGTTTAAAAGATATATTTATATTTAGATTTGTTTATATGTTTTTGCTGAAACATTTCAGAGTGAGTTTTAGATAGCATGGTCCTTTGTATCTATTTTGAACAAAGGTTTGTTCTTGAAATACTTTGGTATCTATTTAGAACAAAAGGCATTCTTTTCAGTGACTACAGAGTGACTATGAAATTCCAAAAACTTAACATGGATTTACTACTATCATTTAATATAGAATTAAATGTCAATTTTCCTAATTGTCCTATATGAAAAAAATGTTTTTCTGATCCAAAATCAAATGTAAGGTCACATATTACATCTGTGATGTGTCTTTGATTTTTAATATTTTTTTTGAGGCTAGGTCTTGCTATGGTTGCTCAGGGAAACCCAGACTCAAGCGATCCCCAGCCTCAGCCTCCCAGGTAGCTGGGATCACAGGCACGCACCACCACCCAGCTATTTTTTGAGACTAGGTCTTGCTATGTTGCCCCGGGCAGATCTCAAACCCACAGACTCAAGCGATTCCCAGTCTCAGCCTCCCGTCCTAGGCTTGGGATTAAAGCTGCGTCACTACGGTCGGCTTGATCTTTAATTTATAACAGGACCTCAGTCTTTGTTTTCGCGTACAAGTGAGTTGTTTTGTATAGTGTTTGATAACTATGACTAGATTTAGGTCATGCATTCTTGGCAGTCATTAGTGATATTTTGTCTTCCTGAATATATCAGTTGTGTATATTTAAAGGATCTGGCATACAGTAGACCATAACCATACCATATCTTATTATTATATCTTTTATTGTGAGCAGTTTCTCAGCATTTTTTGGGGGGGAGGACGAGTAGAATATGAAGTCACTTAATAAATAAAATTTTCTTTTCCTAGAATTTTGTGAATATGTCTTAAAGTAGTGATAAAACCTGAAACAGAAGTGAGTTTAAGAGGCAAGTTGCAAGATAGTAACTTAGACTTAGTGAGAATGCTTCAACAGGACCACTTAGAGAGTTTTTATGGGTATTCGCAGCTGCAAAGACTAAAGGTCTGATTTCTGTTGACCTGAAGTGGAGTGAGGGAAATTGACTCTTGGTATTCACTGCCAATTCTAGCCCTTAGCGTGACAAAAGATGCTTGCATTTTTCATGACCCACAGTCCCCCACAGGAAGGAATTATCTGGGGTTGCTTTGGATGGGACTGTACCCAAGAAGGCTAAGCCTAATAGAGGGTTGGGTCACAGAAGTTAGTGGGTAAAGGGGAAGTTATAAGTGGCCAGCTGGAGGAGGCATAGACTACGTCAAAGGAACTGGGGGCGAGAGATCCCCAGTGATGGACATTATCTCTGAAAAAGCCACAAAACCACTGCAAGAAAGACAGAATCAATATTTAGAATATCCCTTAAAGAGAGGATAGCCATGTTAGATTATAACTGTGCTGTAAAATAAAGCTTGTAGTTACCCTTGCTCTTTGTGCTCACCTCAATTTAATTCCAGCAAGTTTCCAAAGATTAACTTGAAAGTGAAGAAAATTGGAACAAGAGCTAGAATGAATCCTGACCATCCTTTCAATTCTCTTTTGTTAGAGAATTCCAAGTTTAAAATATGTCAGAATTCAGTGGATGGAGAAATCTTTGAGTTGATACTTAGAATTTTGATTGCTATATGTGACTAGATTCTGTAATACCTGCAAAAAGAGATTACTACATTTCATTGCATCTAAATGCTATGGATTATGAGATGTTTCATTATTTTATATACACTAAGAATGGGAAACAAACTCTTCCCAGTTATGATTATATGTTGACATATAATGTAATATATAATAATTTAATTGAAATATATTTGTAATGTAAATGAAATATAATAGTATTTTATTATCGAAAAACTGTGAGATCTGCTTAAGATTTCTCCAGGGGAGGATTACAGAAGTTTAAAAGGGTGATAAAAGGTAAGATTTATTGCTACCTCTACCCCATAGTGTCTACCTGCTTCATTATACTGGTTAAACAATGTAACTTGTCAGTCTAAATTCAGGTGAACAAGCACATGTGTGCTAAATCTACCTTTCACAAAAGCTCCATAGGAAAAGGAATCCAGGTGTCTAATCTTGCTCAGAAATAACTGAACACATTTCCTGAATGCTAGTGTAGGTGTCAGATTTTCTTGGCTGGAATTGAAAGTTGAGATACATGAAATTATTGAAATACTTGGACTGTTCAAAATTTTTGAGGACTAACAGGAAACAATTAGATCTTATGATCTTGCTAAGGTGTCTATTGACATGTAGTTTTAGTAGTATAATTAAAATATCATCTATTCTCTGTTTCTCTCAGATATCTAGAGAAATTAAACAATCCCCCTACTTCTACCATAGCCTGTAAGAGTCTGAAGTACTTCCTTCAGTTTTTGTGATTTCCTGCAGAATTATGACTCATCATCCTCTAGGACTCTGGCTCTCCTGTAAATCAGTCTGGATTTGAAACGAGACTCCTGAAATCCCTCTCTTTAAGAGAATCAGCTCTCTTTCCTTGAATGTGAAATATACTAAATGATTTACCAAACTCACAAAATAAATGGTGGAAGTGATACTGATGACTTTTGAGGCTAGGTCATAATGTGCTTCCTTCTTGTTCTCTTCCTTGGATTACTTGCTGTAGTGGAAGCTAGCTTTCATATCATGGAGACTCTCAAGCGGTTCAATAGCGAGAGCTCTATGAACTGAGAAACTGAGACATGCAGCCCACAGCATGTAACTTAGTCATCTTAGAAGTACAGTCAGTTTTTTTGTAATTTACTGAAAGCAAAGGAGATATTAGAAGGAAGGGACAGAGTTTTAGTTATACTTCTGCTAGTAGTGATTATATCAAAGTTCAGAGTTTGCCCCACCAATACTTAATACCTTAGTAAAGTAAAATATCTTAAAAAGTAATAAAGACTTCCATTCATGAGCCACTGGGTCTCCTTGTTTCTGGATTTCCCCCATTCTAAACCATTCTCTTCAGCTTGAGGTCATTCTTTATCATTTATTTGTTCGTGTAGTCCTCCATTAAAAAAAATTTCACTATCGTTCCACCCATGCACCTTTCCTTCAAGATAAAATCTAAAGTCCATTGCTTGGTTTTGAGAATACCAGAAAATGTCATGATATGAAACTGTGATCTCTTCTCTGGCCAAGGGATATTTTGAATCTCATGTAATGAAAATTTTATTTTACATAAGTTGTATGTGAAAAAGAAGATATAACTTTTACCTAGAGATGGTTTATTCTAGAAATGAATACTATTGCTTGTCAAGAATTAGTGGACAAAGTGACCAAAACTTTTGGGAAAGAAATGACTGTTTTCACACCTATATAGTGGAAACAACTAAAACTGTATGTGGTTGAAACTAGACAGGAGAATGAAAAGAAACTAGTAGAGCAATATATCTTTCTTCAGAAATGATTACTATATAAATTTCTTTAACAAAGAAAAATAAAGTAATGATTATGGCATGTCCGCTATGTAGCTTTTGTCCACTATGTAGAAAGATAGATCTGCAATTTTGATCTGGAATATTGTCTCTAATTTGGAGTAGAAAAACAGAGGACAGTAAAAAGGGAATGATCATATTTAAGTGAAAGCTTATATATGCATAAACTACATAAAAGGTACAACATGAAATTATTTCTTTTCTTTTTTTTCTTTTGAGGCTAGGTCTCACTATTTATGCCTGTGGAACCACAGGCTCTCATTGCCCAGGGTACAACAGACTCAAGCAGTCCCCAGCCTCTGCTTCCCAGGTAGCTGGGATTACAACATGAAATTATTAATGGAAATTATCTCTAGAGGAAAGAGAGATTTACTTCCTTTGCATTCACACATTCTTTATTCATAGATTGTCATCTTAGATGGATGGAAGGTTTGATGGAAGGATATAATCATACTTTAAAATCATATTTCAAAGATACCTTCATAGTCTCATCAGTAGGTAAAACACTAACTGTAATAAATTCTCCCTTATAGCTAATCATACTATTCCATATACATTTCTTCCTGGAGCCTAGGAGAAAAGAGTTGATAATTCTCTAGATTCTTAAAAGGTGACTAGATTTTTTTTCTTTTTATAACTTATTGTTCTTTTTGTACATATCATACTCAATCATTTTGTGGAAGCAACATGGTGAAGATGAAGTAAATGAAAAGTGTAGTTCTGCGTAGTGATAAATATTTGTGCAACAAATAAGGCCTAATGATTTGAAGGTATGATAGTGGGTGGTGTTGTGTGAAGAGCTGTGACAGAGACTGAGTGATGGGGCCTCTGGAAGGAGGTGACTGAGCCGAGACTTGGAGGACAGAGATTTTGTCTTTATCACAGTGTCCTCATTCTCAGTGTCAAGACTGGTGCCCAGAACACGACAGGTGTTTAGCAGATATTGATGAATCAATCAATCATTGCCTAACTATGCCATTCCGGTAAAAGAGAGTGTTTGGAGATGCTTTTGCTCTAACAGCTAATACTAGGGGTAGCTCTTAATTTCGCTCTTAGTATGTGCCAGGCACTTAGTGAAATCATTATAAGACTTTATTGAAGAAGTCCTAAGAATATAGAAAAAAATACATCATAGTTTTAGATTATAAAGATGTAAAACTTATTTTTCTTCAGGTTTAATTATAGACAGAAAGTAAACCAAGCTCAGTCTCAACAGATTTTCTTTTAGAAGCTTTTAAGTTATTTTAAAATTTCATGAAATTACAAAAAGTAATCTAAGAACATCAAACAATAATTACAAATAATAAGATAAGGATATTTGTCTGAACAGATACAAATATTTGTTATGAATAGTAAATGAATGACACAGTAATTTGCTGGGACAAAACTAATGGAACAGAAGGAAAATTAAAAAGTAGACTGATGGGCATAGCCATACATTTGATTTCTATTTAAGAAGGTTGGGACAACACTGAACAACACATTTTGCTGGGGCATTTGGATAAAATACGATAAAATAAATTGATAATCTTAACATTAAGTAGATTAAGGGCTTACATGCAAAATGCAACCTACAAGCTTTTTCTAGAAGAAATTTTCTCTGTAATCTTTCACATAGGGAGGAAATGATTTCTTAAACAAGTTGTAAAAAAATACAAAACCATAATGAAAAGACTTAGTCAACTGACTGCAGTAAAATTAAGGATGACTGTCAAGTGATATCATAAAGAAAATGAAAATAAAACATGAATTGTGAAAAGGTATTTGCAAAATATATTTAAAAAGTTCTATTAATCATTAAAGGCAAAACCCTAAAGTGCTTATTCTTATTCTTTTTTTTTTGAGACTAGGTCTTGCTATTTTTGCCTGTGGAATCACAGGCTCATGTTGCCCGTGGTACCATGAACTCAAGCAATCCCCAGCCTCAGCTTCCCAGGTAGCTAATATTACAGATACATGCCACCACACCCAGCTATTTTTTGGGACTAGGCCTTGCTGTGTTGCCCCCAGTGGGACTCGAACCACGATCCCCAGATCCTGCCGCAACTCCATAAGCTGTCATGGCATGTGCCACCATGCCTGGCCAGGTACTTATTCTTAATGAAGTCCATGATTTAGCTACATCATCAATCCAGTTTTTCAGATAAGGGTTATAATAACAAATTATGGTAAAGGGAATGGAATTTTACATTTTAAAATATTTTATGTTCTGTTACACCTTTAATTTCAAGCAATTTAGTAACATCTGGTCATATCTTAATTTGTCAAAATACTAGGAAATATGTTCTGGTTTTCTAGTGAACTTGTTAAAGAATAGTTCCTCTGTTTGCTTGCCTCATGTGCTAGTTATAATGGAATCAGAAAATCTGAGTTGGAAGCAACCTGGGATTCAACTAGCTAGGAAGTGCTGTTTTGCATATAAAAAGTCCAAGGCATCAAAAATTAAATGCATCAGTTTTTCATTTTGATGACTGTGAATTTTTGTCCTGAGCACTTGAAGTGAGAAAAGCTATCATTGCATGAATGGCCATCATTTGCTAAGCACGCATATCGCACATCACATATTTCCTAAGTTTATTTGCCCTTTGTAAGAATTATAGGGCCCAAACCTTAGAGTTTCCACTTTATCACAGTGACAGCAAGTGGAACCTCAGACTCCACAGACAGGCATTCTCCTCCAATACCCCATGCTGCTACTTCCCAAAAGGGCCAGTTGGGGGAAATATTTTAGAGATTGATCACAGAAATTATGGCAGTTTGCATTGCCTTTTCTTCCCACAACACCAGCAATTATACTGATTTTCTTTAATTGGTGTGGAAAGTACAAATTTCTCTCCACCAGAAAGAGTGAAAAAAAAAGTTCCATTTATTTGTATTCAGTGAATGTGTGTAACATCCAGTGATCAGTCAAATCTGGTTCATTGGGATGGTGAAACAGCTGGCTTTCAAAAACTACAGAGAGGGAAACTTGAGAGACACTTGGGGAAATCCCTACCCAAAGAAACTCCCTCCAGACAATAAAGTGCCCCAGGGATCTTTGAGCTTCTCTAAGGGCTGATAAAATGCAATTTTAAACACCAGGGCTAGAAGACACTATCTTTCAAATCATATAGTCAGAATCACTGAGGATTTCTGCCTCTGATACTCTCTCCTCATAGGAAGTTTCTAGCTGGAGAAATCCCCAATTTTGATGTACTAGATAAAGGGCTCTGGGGCTGCTTTTTCTTCCCCAGGGGTTTTAAAGACCAAAGATGATGATTATTTTATCTATTTATCTCCTTCATCATCATCATCATCATTATCATCATCATCATCATCATCATCATCATCATCATCATCATCATCATCATCATCATCTATTTTGGAAGAGCTTGAACTTAAAATGAACACCACAAACCACCAACATAGCTAAGGGATTTATGGAGTGGGAGAAACCAGTCTAAAAGAAACTTTAGTCATGTCATGCTATTTGAGGTTGGGTTAGAACAGTATTTACTTAGTTCTTGTAGTTGAGGAGTCCCTCAGTCTTGACTCCACATCTGCCACCCTCTGTCCCAACACACTTTGGAGACAAGCTTGCATCTTAATTTATCTGGTCACCATGGCATGAGACATAGATGAACTCAGCTTTTATGACTACAACTTCAGATTATTTCTGCAAAGTACTGTTATACATCATCCCAGAAAAAAAGGCCTTAATTCCAAGCTCATTAATCTATGTTAGTACAAAAAGCATCCATCAATGACCAGCAGCAATTCCTTTGACTAAACAGTGTAATTTAGGAGTCAGGCTATGCTAAACTGGTAGAAAGATATATCACGGAGCTTTGCAGAGAAAACCCTTGATTCTCTGAAATCATGGAGATGTCAAGCCTTGGTCTTGGGAAACTAGTCCTTTGGCATTTCTCTTCATACTTGCATGGCATTACTTTCTCAAGTGGAACACCACAGCTTTGTTGTCCATCATAATCAGTGTAATGAGATGAAGATAAAGACATCTTCATTTATAACTAAAGAATATCAGGCTGTACTGGGGCTAGAATTTATAACTAATAAATCTCAGTGTAATGAGATGAAGATAAAGACATCTTCATTTATAACTAAAGAATATCAGGCTATTTTCTGGGGCTAGAATTTATCCGCCCCTTTAAGATACCTTCCTAGATCTCTTCTTATATTGTAGACTTAGTAACCCCTCGCTTCTTCACTTTCCTCACTGGGCCAAGTCCTTTAAAGGCAGCTCTTAGGTATTGCCCCACTGTTCATGTCTTAAATAGGATTCCACCTGCAAACATCTACAAGAGACAGTGATGTTTGTGTAGAGAGGATTTTCAGAGCAATACCTGTGAAGGGTTGAGGGTGATAGGACTGTGCAGAGGGAAGACCTGAGATGCTTGCCAGTCTCACTGAAAGTTCAAAAGATGCCATCGATAGATATCTTGGGTAATTCTAAAGCTCGCATGACCCTGGTAGGAACCTCCCATTTTGAGGCAAGGAAATTGGGCCTTTATTGTTCTTTCATTTGTCATCAGTTGCAGGCTGGCCCTCAACTAAGACTGCTTTTGGGCAAGTCAGCTTTCATAGGCTGAGGGCAGTCTCTGTAGCCAAGATGCACTCCCCAATTCTGGGACAATGATGAACATGCTCCAGCTCTGACTGTAGGGGCCTGGTTAGCATGGTAAAACATCCATCAGAAGACTCAAAAAATATTATTAAATAAGTGATACTGTAGTCTGCTTTTTCCAAGTGAACTGGTGCTTTTGATTTCTCATATGTAAGTGGAATATTTTAAACAAAGTGGGAATCATCACACATAATTGTTAGTTTAGAAGCCTCATGTTAAGGTGTACTAGATATATAGCTGCAGATTTTGGCATGCATTTTGTTTGGCACAAACTTTATTTCATTTATTCAATGTGATCTGCTTGAAGAAACTCTGAGACTTGAATTATAAGATCTGCCACTTACTCTAAGACAAGCCATTTTATTATTCTACGTTTTCAGTTTTCTCACCTGTAAATTGGCAAGGATTTTTTTTTAGGATGATATTTTGATGGACTCTTTCATAGGATTGTCATGAATGATAGCAAAAAGAATGCTTGTCAAAATCCTTTGTAAACATCTACTGAAATTGTTCTGACCCAAGCCCTATAGAAAACAGTATGGATGTTTCTCAAAATATTTAAAATAGAGTTATCATAGGATCCAACAAATTCACTCCTAAGTATATATCTGAAAAATGTGAAAAAAGTATGTTCACTTGCAGCATTTACTCCAAGGGCCAAACTATGGAAACAACCTAAGTGCCCAATGACAAATGAGTAGATAAAGAAGTTTGTGATCTAGACACACTATAGGATACTATTTGGATATACAAAAAATATGAACATTTGCCATTTGTATGGATTAAGGGATTCTATCAAGCAAAATAAATCAGAAGGAGAATGACAAGTACTGGAGAATTTCATTGACATGAGAAATTCAGTGAAACTAAACTCAGGGACACCATTAAACCCAAACAGACTCTAGAAATCTGACTGCGGAATTGAGGTTACCTGAGGAAAAAGGTGAGGATTGAAGAAGTACAGTATGGAGGGAGCTTATGGACAATGGTGGAGGGTTATTGGTGATCTGGTAGTGATGCGGTATGAAAACACACATCTGAAGAGATGTGGAATCTATATCCCTAAGAAATATACAGTGTTATAGAGTGACATTGCCTCACTCAGTGAAACAAGTAATAAAAATAATGAGGGAAGCATAGTTGTAGAATCTTCAGTTGGCTAGATGCCCAGTCAGCAAGTTGAGAGCAGTGCAAGAAGGAAGTGCAGATGGTACAAACAGAAAGGAATGGGGGAAGTGACTTCAAAGGGAAGGGATAGGAAGAAAGGAGGGGCTTTTCCGAGGACCCAGAAACCATCTCTTTCTCCCACTCCGCTGCAACTCAGGCCAGCTTGGCTGAAGTAAACTCAGAACAAAACAGAAGGTTGTCCTTTGAAGAGACAACTAAACAACTGAATTACATTTAGTAAATAGTTAATTTAAAACATGTTTTTCTTCTTTTCTTCTCTGCTGGGTAGACTGCAGCAGTTATATTACTGGGAGGAAGGGAAAATGACAACATTTGTTCAATTCTGGGAGTTCTGGGCTACTGTATAGGATCTATCACCTCAACTCCACTTTGACTCAACTTATTCATCTGAAAACAAGTGGGTGTTCATTTCTAAGGCTCTCTCTTTTTGTTGTGGTCGTGGTTGCTTTGGTCTCATTTTTCATCTTTTCTGTGACAGCCTCTCTGAGTCCTGGTCCTGAAAGTCATTCTTCAGGTCAGGGAAAAGAATTGACATGGACTTCCCCAGACCCAACCCACAGCTACGGAAATGTTTCCTTTGAATTTTCAGCTTTTTTTCAGCCCTGATGGCACAGTCTTGGTTTTGGTTGAAAACTGGAGAAGAGTACCATGTGATCAATTCTAGACAGTATTGTTTATTTCTAACTAGAGGCATTTATTTCCAAACTGGTTGTTCAGATGAGACTGGTTTTTTCTTCTAGTGTAGGAGTTTCTCTTGCACATTCTCCTCTTTCGTCTTCCCTGGAACCATCCATTTAGCTCTCATAACAACTGATCCATCTGTTTCTTTTCTGACTCGGAAGCCAACTTGGGTTGCACTTCATTCTTCACATTCCCTTCTGCAGCCTCCTTGCTTAAAACAGATGTGAATGAAAATGTTGCGTTTAACTTCCTTTCTGATATCAGCATTCAAAGCTAAATTTTCTTTCAGTGTAGTTTTACTACATGCCACAAATTTATAGTTTTTTTCATTGACTTTCAAAGTTTACATACATAAACCATAGATATTTTAAAGAGCAGTCAGATGAGCTTCATTGAATTATATACCTATTTTAACTGCCTTACAATTACAATATGGACATTTTTGATCACCCCAAAAATGTACTCTCATTCTCCTTCACAGTCATTAACTTACTGTCCCTGTAGACTAACTTTATTATGTATAGATTTCATAGAAATGCAAGCAGTATTTTGTCTGTTTCTTTAGTTCAACAAAATGTTTTTGAGAGTCCATGCTGTTGTATGTAACAATAATATATTTTCATTATAGATTAAGATTCCATGGCATGGCTAGGTTACAATATGCTTATCCATTTATTTTGAAGTTTTGTATTGTTTTCAGCTATTGTCCATGATGGATAAAGCTATGATGAACAGATGTGTAGAGATTTATGTGGAGATATGCTTTCATTTTCTTGGGTAATTACTTAGGTCTGAAATTGTTGGGTCATGTGGTGAATTTATATTTAGCTTTAAAAGAAATGGTTCAAGTGTTTTAAAAAATGCTTGTATCATTTTCGATCTCCATCTCCTCGTCAATACTTATTATTATTGTCAGTCTTTTAAATTAGGCATTCTGGTGGGAGTGCAGTAATATCTAACTGGTTTTTTTTTTTTTTTTTTTTTTTTTTTTGTAGCAGATCCCTGATGACTAATGTTGAGTGATGTTGAATATCTTTCATGTGCTTTTTGACATTTAATTTTTGTGATATGGCTAAAATAGTTTGTCCACTTCAAAAATTGGGTTGACTGCATTCTATTCAGTTGTAGGAGTTCTTTATATATTCTGGATATAAAATTTTCATGGGTTATATATAGTTAAACTATTTTTCCTTGTCTGTGGCTTTTCTTTCAGTCTGCTTTGCTGAAGAGCATAAAAGTTTTAATTTGTTTAATTTATTGTCACTTTTTTTATGGCTCACACCATCAGTGTTCTGTGTAAGAAGGCTTTATCTATCATAAGATAGCAAGGGCATCCTTACCTTTGCTCTCCTCTATAAGTTTTAGAATTTTAACTTATATTTTTAGATTTATGATCCATTTTAAGTTTTTTTTGTGTGTCTAGTGTGGAAGAAAGGGATATAATTTATTTTTTAAATGGTTACCATTTATTCCAGCACCATTTCTTAGGTTTCTTTTTCTTTATGAATTATCATGGTTCCTTTGTTAAAAATAAATTGATCATATTTATGTGGTACTATAATGGTTCTATTTCTCTGTGTTGTCTTTCATGTTTGGAGGATGAATATGTATACTTTATGTGAATAACACACTACTATCTTCATTACCATAGTAATGAATTATTTTGAAATCATATAGTGGGAGTTCTTTAATACTGTTTTTCTTTTATAAAATTTGGTTACCTAGATTTTTTTACTTTTATATATAACTTTAGAACTAGTTCTATCAATTTCTACAAAACATGTGCTGGGAATTTAATTGGAATTGCAATGACTTTGCAGATAAGTTTGGGTAGAATTGACATCTTATTGACACTGAGAATTCTAATCCTGAATGTAGTATATTTTCCATTAATTTAGATATTTAAAATTTTTCTCAACAGTGTTCACAGTGTGCAAGTACTGCACATACTTTGTTAAATTTATATCTAAAAATTTAACAATTATTTCATGCTATTATAAATATTTTTTCTTAATTTCAGTTTGAAATTGTTATTTAGACTTAGATTGATTATTTTTTATTATATTTTGTGTACTGGTATATTGCTAAATTAACTTGTTAATCCCAGTAATGTTATTTAATTTTTTAAATATGAAGACTACTTAGGATATTTGCAAACAGTAGTGTTAGAATAACATAATTTAGAAAGTTTTACTAATTCATTTCAAATATGTATAATTTAATTTTTTTTCTTGCACTAAGCCAGGAACTGCTAATGCAATATTGAAAAGAAATTGTGGGAACCAACAACATTGTAGAAACCAGACAATGTCATTTTTGATTTAGCAGTTTTCAAAAGAAATGTAAATGCAAGAAAATTTTCACATATATTTATTTCCAAGTTGTTTCATTCCTTTGTGTAACATTCCACCTGGTATAAATCCCTTTCAGTCTGGAGAATTTTCTATCACATTTCTTCTAGTGTGAATCTACCAGTGACAGATCCCTTTTGTTTGTCTGGAAAAAGTATTCTCCCTTCATTTGGAGAATTTCTTTTAGAGATATAGCTATTTATATTGATGGATTCTTTTTCTTTCAACACTTAACATTTTAACTATCATTTCCTTGTAGTCTGATGTACATTATTATAGTGATTAGTCTTCAGTCTTTCATTCTTATTTAGAAATGCCATGTTATATGATAACATACGGTATGGCATATTTTCTTTTAGAGTGTTTTAAAAAATTTCTCTTCATGACTTAAAAAAAACAATTTGATTACAGTGTGGTTTACAAGATTTTCTTTGCTTTTACTCTGTGGTTCACTGATATTCTTGGTCTATGGGTTTATAATTTTCATCAACTTTAGAAAACATCAAACCATTGTTTACTTATTTTTGGCCTCATATTTTTCATTCAGTGAATTTTAAATTTTTGATGTTAATTTTTTCAGTGCTTAAAGTTTCAGTGCTTAAAGTTTAGTACTTAAAGTTCAGTTGGTTCTTTTAGAAATCTTCCATTTCTGCTCTCATTATACCCATGTTCTTGTTCACAGTCTTCAGCATATTTTTAATAGTTGCTTTAATGTACTTTCTGAAGTATTTCACTGTGCAAATATTTCTTTGTTTGTATTATTGACAGTCATTTATGTTTTTTCTAGTTTGGAGCTATAAGGACTAACTTCTGTATGAACATTCTTGTACGTGTCTTAGGTGAGAGTACTTAGCATTCATGTTTGTAGTTGAATGTCCAAGAGTAGAATTGTTAAGTTGTGCAATAAATGTTTCAACTTACTAGTAATGCCAACCGATTTTATAAGACAGTTGTGCCTATTTACTGCCTTACCATTGCTGCATAAGAATTTCAGTAGCTCTCCCTCCCTATCAACACTTGGGATTATCTGTAGTTTAATTTTGGTAATTCTGCAGGATGTGTAGTGGTGTCTCAGTGTGATTTTTAATTTGCATCATTCTAATGATTAAAGATATGCAACATGGTTTTGTATGTCTATTGGACATTTGGATTTTTTTTAAAAGTCAGACTTGAGTTATTGGATTTGGACTCCTTCTTCCTCCCCCCTTACTGTATTGTCTGTATTTACAGACTGGTTGTCTGTATTTCTGTTACTGATTTATAGAATTAAAAAATAAATATTTTGATAAATAATTCTTTGTCAGATATATGTATTAAAAATATTGTGTTTGTATGTGATTTGTCTTTTCATTATCTCACTAGTGTTTCTGATGACAGATGTTCTTGATTTTAGGTGACTTTATTTATTTTTTTTATTTTAGGTAAGTTTAATATGTCAATCTTTCCCTTTATGTTTGATGCTTTTTGTGTTCTATTTAAGACAGTTCAGTAACAGTAAAATATTTTTCTACTAGAATTCTAATTGTGTTAGTATTCATATTTAGATCTATGGTTCATTTAGTATAGATTTCTTTATGTATCAAAGGTTGAGGTTCTTTAATTTTTAAAAATGCAGAGTCAACCATCCAATACTATATGCTGAACAGATTATCTTGTCCTCACTGAATTTGCATTTTGACACAAATCAGATGATGATATCTGTGTGGGCATATTTCTGGCTCTTGGTTCTGTACCATTGTTTTCTTCCAGCTTCCCTCTCTGTTTCTGTTACTTTTAGTTAACACTTTAGAAGTTTTATTATCATATCTATCAGAGTTTTCCTTTTGAAAAACAAAAGGATCCAAACTATTTTAATTTCATCCATTTTCTGTTAACATACACTATTATTATCATCTATTTACTTAGGTCCTTATTTTTTAACTTATTTGCCTTGAGTAGTATGGTTTTCTTGTACATAAAGTGTTTATTAGGTTTAGCTATATGTTTATCAGTTTCCTTGTTCTTATTTTCTAGTTTCTTATACTTCTTTTAAGGAATGTTTTTCTTATTACCTGAAAATAATGTCTTAGAAGTTTCTGTAGTGACTTTCCATTGATGGTGACCTTTAGTATTTTCTTATCTGGAAATGTCTTTGTTTTGCCTTCACTTTTGATAGTGGTTTTGATACAATTCTTGGTTGACAACTATTTCCTCGCAACATATACTAGTTAGACTTTCATTGTTACTTTTAAAAAGTCAGTTGTCAGTTCCCGTTTTTTTTCCTTTGTAGATGATCTACCTTTTCCCTCTGAGTTTTAAAACTCCTCTTCAGCAATTTTGCTTTTTATTTCTAAAAGTTATCTTTTAATATCTCTCATTTTTGTAGTGTTTTATTACTCGTATTTGTGATTATAATCATAGTTACAGAAACAGTGCATAGTTATGTATTAAATATATATTAAATCAAATTCCATATTAAATTTTAAGTAGTTTATCTTCTAAATCTGGTGTACATTCCCTCTATCATGATGGTGATTGGGAAACGTAGCAGTGTTCCTAAAGTTCCAAGGTGGTTGAAATGAACTTAATAGCACCTTAAGGTCATAAATTGGGAGTGACTCTACTAGAGATTTCCAGTTGTGTCTACTGGTACATAAGAGGCATTGCTTATTTTGCCTTTCTAAGTTTATCGCTTTCAGTGAAAGTCTTTGATTTAGATTGCCTTCTTTGAGGCTTAGTTTCTCACTTAACTGTGGTGCTGATCAAAACAACCTGAGGAAATCCTATCTTTTTCCTTTTTCTCATTGATTACTACTCTGGTTTGAATTCTATGTTTTTTGTTCTTTGTTGTGTGTGTGTGGGAGTTGTAACTTAGAGGCCTCAAAGCTATCTCAGAAATGTATTCAAAGGTCTGTTACATCCAAGGTCTACTTATTTTATTGCAGGAGGTTCCTTTAGAGTTTGTGCACACTCTATATAGTCTTCAAGTATTATATTCCATTGAACCCAGTATCTGTCACTATTTGTCAAATGAATAGCTCACCTTTGACATGTAATACCATGCAGAGGAGAAACATTTGATGTATATATTGGTTACTTTGAGCCACCAGAAATTGTCTAGCAAGTATCTTAAGAAAGCAGAGTCATCTTTGGTCTGTTATGTAAATAGTAATTTGCAGTTTAAGTGGTGAAAAATGTACTCATACTTTTGTGCTTATTCAATTGCTGATGATGGCAAGTAAATAAAATATGGTATGTATGAGCTATTCTCTAAGTTCCCATGTTCTTGGACTCATTTTGAGAACAAGAATATTGAGGTTACATGGAGTAACTTGCTTAATGTCATTGAGTCAAAATCCAGCATTCTATACCTAATTATCAGGATGCTAAGGAAGAGCTTTTATCAATTCAGAATATAAAGTATACATCCTGAGACTTTCATATACTGGCAAGCGGAATGCAGTGTTCAAAGATCTGTAAGAAAAGCCAGGAGAGAATATACCCTCAAAACTAAAGAAGAGAGAGTTTATAAAGGAAGAGTGATCAACAGCAGTGAATGTCAGAGTGAAATTAAAGGAAAAGTGAGAAGTGTGGATATAATTTTGATTCTGGGGTATAATTGGTTCACCATTAAGTACTTTTGATAAAAATGAGGAGTTGTTATTTTCATCTACAAATTGTGATAGGAAACTACCTTATTATTTTTGGAAAGTCACTGATTGATAATTGAGACAGAAGTGAAGCAAAAAGATAATTTCCAGCAAAGATAATAATTTTTCATTGGACGAAGAAGGCAGTCTTTGTGTTTCTTGTGAGCTAGTAGTAAATTCTCTTGAAACAGGAAATCCTTACATGTTTATATTGGAAACATGATTCCTTCAAGATGCTTTTTTGTTGTTGTTGACAGATTCTAAGCATAATCTATTTTGTATGTAGTCACTGTGAATGACCTTACATTGTTCAGAAGTTCTTTAGAGTTGCTTTTACTAGGTGTTACTTTCTTTCCTGATTTATTGGCCAAATTATAACAGCATCTTAGTTTATTACTAGAATGCTTCTAGTACCTGGGACTTGTAACCTGTAATCACTCCCCATGGTTATGCCTCCCATATCCCCAGTTAGAATTGGAACATCATTTTCTCCACATTTCTATAACCATATATATTAGCCGGACTCTGGACTCATGTTTGATTTATTAAGTTGTTAAGTGCAATTTTTTTTAGGATTTTATTTTTCAGTGAAAATTTATCCACTCTGCCTCTTAAATATAAAGTTTGTTCATCCTTTGGTGGAAATGTCATAAGTGATGTGGTAGAGCTAATAAACATTGTTATATATAATATGATATTATGTTGCTATATCATTATAATTGTAACTTTTTTACATTGACATATACTGACAAATGTTATTAGTCCATCCCAGCTGGAAATAAATGAATATAGGAAAAATAAGAAAAGATTTCTTGTTAATAGCTGAGAGGTTAGGAATAACCACAAACACATATTTGCAACATGAGGAAGAAGAATATAAGATATAAAATAATTTAATTAGTTTAATTAGCTCAATATCTTTTCTACAGCAAGCTTTGTGCAAAGGACTGACAATATCATAATTAACAAGGTAGTCAAAGTCTCAGGATACAAATTACAGGAGAACATAAGAAGATAGTCTTAATTTTAGGTTTGTCTAGCAAGAAGTTAAAATTAGAGTCATAACTGAATATGAGAGGATTTGCATGATATTTCTCTTAGATGGGCAGATCTTACTGAGTACAGAATTTAGGCCTGATACAAGGATTTAGAACTCCACAAATGTTTGTATGTCACTTGGAATTCTTGGTGGTGTTTTTCTTCCCATAGTAATATCCTCCCCTTTAGACCTATCTTGCTATTTTGCCAAGGGTCTTTTTATAGAAAGTGTTATTGGCTTGATGATGGTTAAAGATATGATTCATAGTTAGTGACCATTATTTTTGAACATTTCCTGGATTAATTTAAGTTCCTATACATTCATTACCAATATATCCCAGACTTATTTATGCTGTATAGCTCACACATGAGCTCACAGTATCTCTTTATCCTTATTTCTTTCTCTTTTTTTTTTTTTTGTTTCTGTTGTTGAAATTCCTAAGCAGTTCTGAAAATTGGACTCTATTAGGCTAAGAGGACTACACAAGCCATGGAAGAACTTCAGTCTCTGCTTGATGACTTCATTTCTCCTCACACTATATTTAGACCTCTTTCTGGTTATTCTCATACCTACGACTTCAGAAGCTGGTTGGGAAGAACAGATTTGGAGCAGTCACATTTATGACAGATAATAACTGCTACAAATTTCCCCGTGTTCTCCACCCAGACAGGTTTCTGTCTCATCACTGTGGAAGGTGATAGAGTGAATATCATGAAACTATATGCTGCTTTCTTTTTTACCACAGGCAGAGTTTCACTCTGCTTAAACAATGTCCAAGGGAAGGTTTCATTCTAACTGTAGACATTACAAACACTGCAACATTTGAAGCTGCCTTTTTCTGAAGAGTAGGGTGATTCTTATTTTTAGGGACTGTCATTGTGTGTCCTTACTTGAAGTAAAGAGAAACACTACCCTTAGAGATCAAAGTCCTAGTATAGTTAGGAGTTGTGCTCAGTGTCCAGGGCAGACAAGAAAGTTGAGTGCTCTGTGGAAGCCATGGGAATCAGAAGCTGGCCCTTAGGTTATGGCATAGAGGTTGGGAAATTCTCTATGATTCTACTTTTGACTCCATAAGGACCTATAATTTTCTTTTTTAAGATGTAAACAAGTGGGAATTTTCCTGTCAACAATATTAAGTCAAATGTCTTGTAAATCTGAAATGTGAACTAGGAAATCTGCCAAGCTGAGTACATAAATCAATAAAGGTCACAGGAGCTAACCAAAGACGCAACTGGACTAGACATTAGCTTATTGCCCCAGGAAGTGAAAGTCTATTCTGCTTACTGCTATTTTTGCTTATTTCAATTGTTCTTTCCTGTCGGATGAACCCAGACTTCAGACTTCTTTCTTCACTTACCATTTTCTTCTGCAGAGTTTTTTTTTTTTTTTTTTTTAAGCCATTCTTTAATGTCAGGTCTGCAAACAAGTTCGCTTAGTTTCTCTTCATTTGCCTTCTTCTGGGGATGTTTTAATTTCTCCTGTATTTCTGAAAAATAACCTTGTTATATCTAGATTCAGGGCTAACATTTTTTTAAGCATTTGAAAAATGTGCCATGGCCTCAGATAAGTAATCTGCTGTTGCTTAAATTTGTATTTCTCTCCTTCCCTTTCCTTCTATCTCTTTTCCTTTTCCTCCTTGTATCTTTCTACTTCCTCCCTGGGAATATATTCCATAGTACTGGCTGAGCACTGCCTGTTCAGTAATCTTGGAAGCAGATTCCCCAGCTTTAAGATGACTGCAACCCTGACTGGCAGATGACAGCATCTTCCTGAGAAACCCTGAGCTGGTGCCCTCTAAGTCATTCTGGACCTACAGAAACTGTGAACTAATCAATGTTTTTCAGTCACAAAGTTTTTGTGGTTATTTGTTAGGCAGCCTCTATGGCAAGCACACCCAGGGCAGGTTCACCATCAATTTGGGCAGATTGATCAAGAGGCTCCTGGAGTCCTCAGTGATTTTATAGGTTTTAATGCTCCCTCAGGGAACAAGCATTACAGGCAAGGAGGTGGGCCTCGGCCTGACAAGGGGGCCTGGGAGGCAGGCAGGCAACTGAGCCTCCCAGACCTCCACAAATCTTTATGTTCTTTCTCCGGGCATTCTCTCTCACCTCTTCTGTAGTCGTTGTGCTTATGTTAGTTGTCCCTGATGCCACTGCTTTTATCCCTGCTTCTAGGCTCAGACTTACATACTTAAACATGCATATACCCATGCTCTTTGGACACAGGGGTCCACAATTATAGGTGCATGTGCCCCATACCCACAATCCCAAGTGCCTTCTGCATAGCCACAGTTAGTAGCAACGGAGGCTAGAGGCATATAAAAAAAAGCCTGACTAACTCATTTAACTTACATAGCTATAGAGAACTGATAAAAAATATTCACCATTTGGGTGTGGTCATGTGTGCCTGTAATCCCAGTTACCCGGGAGGCTGAGGCTAGGGATCACTTGAGTCCGTGGGTTCGGGACTACCCCGGGCAACATAGCAAGATCTAGTCTCTAAAAAAGGAAAAAAAATCACCAATTAAGTAAAAGTCTTACAATTGTGGGTGAACAATTACTGTTGCATGTAAAATAGTATTTTAAAATAAAATTTGAAAATATTTTTGTAAATAGATGGGCCTACCAGAAGACAGAGTAGAATCAGTATTTCCCATATATGTTACACAAGGCTTTCCCCTGTATTTACCGCTGAAATTCCATAAGAGGAAAGATATATTTTTCTTTAGTTACTAGTGGTTTCATGGACAATAATGCAGCCTGGTTAAAGCTCATTAGGACACATAATTTGAGGCTACACAATATGTTTGCAGCAAGAATGGGTATTGCTCTGCTAATAAAAGACTGAATCCATGTTCCATTCCATATATTATTTTTTTTAGAGAATAGTTGAGTAATAACATGTCTCATGATCTTACTTTATGCAAATAAAATAGTAAAAATTGTGTATACAGTCAGATAATAGTCACTGATGGTATATATTTATAGTGCTATGTAGAGAAATGAATAGCATGTGAGTAGAATACTATTCTTTTTACCTTTAGAAGACTAGTAGTCATAGAAAATAAGATCACTTGAGTTTTTAAAGTAACAACTGAATTTTGTCATTGCAATGTGTTTTGCAACCATCCCAATCTGGATAGGGTAGGTTCATCATCGGTTCTAGTAGCTAGAGAATGCCAGAACCTTTGGCATTATCTTCATAGAATTTTTAATAATGAATAGAGGGAAAACAAACAGCAAAGAAACAGTCACTTGAGTTTCTCTCTCAATCTTCTCCTCATACTTTCTGGTCTACCCAGGGTGATGCTGCCCTTTTATTCCTTTCCTCCCAGGCCCAAGTGCATACACACTTATTACATACCAACACCCATTAGGCCAGGCATGTACAGTCATGGGGAGGGCACAATGCCACAGGTGCTGGTTATAGAGGTTATGGCAGAAAAAGCCTGACCAACTCATTTACCTTACAGATGATACTGATATGGTAGAAAGCATTTTCTGGTTTCAACTTTTATTAAGACATTCCTGGAGATGCAAAATATGGGAAACACATACCAAATGCTTAGTAAACAATGTAAGAAGTAACCTTATTTGTCTGAACCCCCAAATGGACACAGAGACTTTGAGAGCAACAGGAAGTGAAACTTCTTCATCAGTGACCTTGTGAAGATGAGTGCCCAAGATTAGATAATAGGGCACGCTAATACACATTGTCATCCAATTTATATACCCTAGTGTGCAGGTCCCTACCCCTTTCCTCATTGACTAAGTATGAGAAGCTCACAATCTTCCCAGTTGTCTCCTAATTTCTTTCCTGTAATTGGTAATATACTTTAAAAACACTTTTTCTTCTTTTTGGGGTCATCTGGCCTGATTGATGATATCTTAGTGAAGCTTTAGTTATTATTTTTAATATTCCATTTTATTTAGAAATATCAGATATATAGTAGACTCTGCATTTGTTGAGGTTACATGTCTGACTTTTTTTTTTTTTTTTTTTGGAGACTAGGTCTCGCTATTTTGCCCATAGAACCACAGGCTCACGTTGCCTGGGGTGCCACGGACTCACGCAATCCCCAGCCTCAGCTTCCCAGGTAGCTGGGATTATAGGCGTGTGCCACCACGCCCAGCTATTTCCATGTCTGACATTAACTGCTTAAGTAAATTGCTATCAGGGAATCTGCTTGAGCCTAGAGGGGGCAAGAGTATTTGTCCATTTATTTGAAAATAAAAAGCTAACTGAGCAGCATTTTTCTAAAATAAATGGCAGCTATTGCTACATTTCTTTTTGATCACTTTCAAATGTTTTACACTATGATACCAAATAAATGTGACCTTTGCAGAGATCCAAGTCTAGAAAGGGAATAAGGCATAAAAACTGACCACATAAATACCAAAGGCCTTGCTATGCTGCAAGAATTCACAGGAAAACGAAAGACGAGTTCCTTACTCATTTTGGGTAGCTGGTTGGGAAAACTTTCTGTAGGAAAGAACAGAATTTTAAAGACGAACAATGATATAGGCTGTTATTGACTAAGCATCAATTAATGTTTTCCATGTACTTTAGAAGCAAGACAAGTAGGAACTCATCCTATTTTGAGATGACTAACCAAGAGTCTGATGTGACAGGAGGCCATCTTATTGGGGCCCTATTTTAATGGTGATATGCATAACCTACTCACAATAATTTGTCTTTTTCCCCCTTTACTGTATTTATTCAATATTCAGGAGCTTGAAACTGTTCCTGCTTTCTTTAATAACTTTTACTATATCATCCACTGAGCTGATGCACATCCATCCTTCCAATACTCATCCTGGGCTATTTCCATGTAATTCCTATTATTCCAGATTGAAATGAATTATCATCCCTACATGCTTCTTCTACTCCCACATGCTCTTTTTATTCATTAATGATTTCTCTCTCTCTCTCTCTCTCAGTGTGTGTGTGTGTGTGTGGCTTTGGCTTTGGAAAACAGGATTTATTTCCTACTATGTGGGTCTTATTATTGCTATATTTTATCAATCCAAGGAAGAATCCTTAAGATCTACCATATACCAGGCACGACTAGCTACTAAGAAAAATAATTAATTAAAGCCATTGACTTAAAAAACCCAGTTTAACAGGAATTATAAATATACAATATATTCTAGGATTGAATTATGGAATTTTTGACATTTTGAAATGTTTTTACTTTAGCAAGCAGAAGGCCTTTTCTCAATGACTAGACATATACATGGAATATATGTCTCAATGAAAATAAATAGAAAACTTAGAAATAGACACAAACATGTTAAGAACATTGTATGTAAAATAAAGTGGCATTGGTTTTATATGTCATCTGATGAGTTATTCATAGTTATGTACTCACTTGTTTTACTAGATAATGAGAATTAAGATTCATTTCATGTGCATTGATAGCTCTATCAATTAAGAACAATTTCATTTGTGAACTAAACATGAAAAACAATTTACATAAGAACACTCACTAAAGGAAATATGATGTAACATTAGTAGCAAGGGCTTTGGAGTCAAATTCTGGCTTCACGATTTCCTGTTTGACCTTGATAGCTTGTGTGAAGGTTCTAGCAGGGGAGCACAGCTACTTGTATTCTCTATATGGGGAAGGCCATCCTCTTCGATCCAGTGTGCAGCTTCCGGAGGCACGCACAAGGAGGGGTGAGGGAGAAGGGAACACCCGCCTAGCCAGCCAGATCAGCCGAATCAATCCTGGTGATCAATGGGGTGACAGATGTCACAGCCAGATCGCCCTCACATCCACAATTTCCTGTTTGAATATGGACAACTTTGGGCAAATGAATCACTCTGCATTTTCGCAGCATCATCTGTGAAGCAGAGTAATAATTCCGTGAAGTTCTGTCATCAAGAGGAAAGGCTAAAAAAAATTTTGTGTGTGTGTACTTTAAAACAGTATTCATTTATAATGGTTGTTATTTACCTAGCATTTATTAAGTTCTCATCTAAGTCAGGTGGAAGTTTCATGCATTTACTCAATAAATACTGAGGGCTCAGACTTTTTGCCGAGGATAAAACAAAAAACAAACAAAAGAACTAGGCTGGCTAATAAATAGTGTACAATGCCGAAGTGTTAAAAGAAATGGCATTTTAAAGTTGCTTACACTCTGCTTACAGAAAGCAGAGAATATACTCTGTCAACACTATAGCACAGGACAAGTTCTGAAATACAGATGGTAACCAAGTAGTTCTGAGGAGATAGAGGTGGCGATACTGTGATTTATAATAAGATATACATTTTGGTTTGTGTCCTGTGTTCTAGCACACAACTCCTTAAACCCTTGGAATTTCCTTAGAGTTGTGAGTGGCAAAGATGTCTTTTGTTATGTTAATGATGTAAACTTTTTGTTAATGGTGTAAACCTGAGAATGGAGGCTGGTTGCCTTTAGAAGGCTGGAAGTTTGGTACTTCCAACTTGGAAGTTGTGTTTGGAAAGGGGAGAGAAAGGAACTGGAGGTTGAATTGCTCACCAGCGGTCAATGATTTAATCAATCATGCCTCTGAAATAACACCTAAAATGAAATGTAAAAATATGATTCAGAGGACTTTCAGGTTGGTGAAAGTGTGAAAACTGGTGAGAGGGCATGGAAACTTTGTCTTTTCTGCATAGTTGCTCTATGCATCATTCACCTTGGCTGTTCCTGAGTTATATCTTACAATAAACTGACAATCTAGTAAGTAAAATATTTCTCTGAGTTCTGTTCTAAGTGTGCAACCCAGAGTTCCCCAGGAATTCCCAACTGTTAAGGGATACGATCTCTAGAAGAGAGTCTTGCCATCTGTGTCCACAATGGCAAAGAGTACATATTCTTAGTGTGAAAAATCCTTAATAGAATTTGTGTGTGTTTGTGCATGTGTGTGAGAAACAGAGAGAAGAGAAAGTATTTCTAATAATATATTCCCGATAAAACTTAAAAAATATGACCTAGCCCTTTATGAATAAATGCCTAGCCAAACAGGATTAGCCAGAAGTGGGGTGGTTGAGGTCCAGAAGCTTGACACAAGTCCAAGTCACCTTCTAGTAGGGAACTACAAAAAGGGGTTAGGCAGGGTCCAGAGAGCTGGGACACAAGAAACAACTGAAATTCAAAATACATGTTTAAGCCATCATGAAGCTGCCACTTTTCCTGCCAAAATGTTAAAGTCCAAGGAACAGTCCCTCCACATGTCTCTTACCCTTCACATGTCTGTCACCTGTGTACCTCTTGTCCAAATTTCTCCTTCATGTATCTCTTCCTCACATCTCTTCCTCTATGTGTTTCTCACCAAGTGTCTCTTCTCCCATGTCTCGTTTTTTTCTCCTTCATTCCACCTTTCTATATATGTCCACCTGACTTCTTCCCAGCTGTTCATTCAGCATAGTTTGGGAATTACAGTCCAAGGTGGTTGCGTGTAATTTGGTGTTGAGCCGAGAAGATGATGTCTTGTTCTCTGTGCTCTCTCCCTTTCATGAAGATGTACATCTTACACTGTGAGTCTCTGACAAATCAATCAAACCCAAGAAGGTGGTCATTGAAACTTCTGAGCAATAGTACTCAGTCAAAATCAGAGAAACTAGGCTTATGCTGGCCTCTGAAGTAGGACCTGGGGTATCTTGCAGGATTGAACTCTTAGTATATGGATTCTAGTGCTAGCTATCTCCAGGGAGTTAACAGCGAACTGAGTTGAGTGATAGAAGATCCAGCTGGTGCATGAGAAATGCTTGGTGTATGGGGAAAACCCCACACATACTGGAATTGGTTCCAGAACTTTCAGAGATGAAGAAGAAAGTTGTGATTAGATATTAACTGTCCTTTGGAGCTAGCATGGGTGGGTAATCACTTGAGTAGGAAGATAATACAAGCACATGGTTATGTGTGGGAATGTTTGCTGATGGGATTAAAATAGTTACTTCAATTTAAAAGTTCCTGTCCACTTACACTGTCATGAATACACAACATGTGGGCAGTCACCCCATTTGCTATTTCTTATTGTGGTGAGCATATAAATAAAACATAAACTATAAAATCTGGAAACCTGACTATAAGTTGGAGACAAGTCAAAACTTATTTGAAATAAAGAAGTCAATTTTAACTGTTCAAAATCATTAAAAACAAGCCATGAACTAAACTGTGTGGAACCTTATAGGACTTTTGAGAGAGTGAAGGCCTGGTGAGAGTACAAACAGCTGAAACCAACAGATTGTCCAGAATCAAGCCCTAGTAAGAACCTAAAATAATTCAAGAGCCACAGAGGTGAATGGAGCCATTTCTGAGACTGGTTAGAGTGTAACCCTGGGCAAGGGCTAGCTCGCTGCCTCTGGAAACTGCCCTGTGCTCTAGCTATAAGCCTCTAGGTCAGCAAGCTACTACGTGATCATCCATATATCGGGCCCTCAAGCTTCTAAGGACTTCCATGGCTGGGTGAGGCTGCATTAGAGCAGTGCACCTGACTAGGACATATCGTGCAGTGGCGCCACCAGGTACTTTGGGAACTTTGTGTTTGTTTTCCCCTTAAAGCATAATAAAATTCTCTTTGAATGCCAACTTCAGACTGAAGCTTGCTTCTTGCTCACAACACTTATTCCCAAAGGTAGCCTGTTAGGATTTTCCTTCATCTGTTTCTTATATTTTTTATAGATCACAGCTTCCCTTAGTTTCCCTTCTTGCTGGACTAGCTGTTTAAAACTGAGAATGTGTACCCTAGAGGATAAACAAAATTTTACTTAGAGACACACAACTCATTATAAGGAAACACGTATCTAAACTCATAACTTTCTTTTTTTAAAATGCATCCTTTCTTAAAATGAATCTGTGATGTTATACCACCTGGGTATAGGAATATTCTGGACTCCTTTCTCAACATATCTCCTTCTTTTACAAGAGAAAGGCCCACCTCTCACTGTCCCGAGTTTTGTGTGCTACTTGCCCTGGAGCTAAGAACTTCTCTGGGTTCTTAACAGAGACATTTGACATATTGTTCTCAGAGAAATTTTTGGTTAACATGTTTTTTTACTTCTTTTGCTTTATGTTTATTTCCACCAGAGATTATGTATACCAGAGAAATGGGGTGTTTTGCCTGGTATTGTGATATTCTGACTTGAAATTCACTGCTGAGTGGGGTGGTGAGGTAATGACAGCTTTCGCTTCTTTCCTTCTCCAATGAATGTCACTAAATATAGTGTCCCTGAGGAAGGGGCTTCTGCACACAGCAGGATTTCAGAAAGAACCCAGGAAGGAGGCCAACCTTTCTGCATTCAGCAATAAGTTTATGGCAAATTTTATTATCTCCCCTCTCTCAGAATTATAATTCAAAAGGGAGCTGCTGGTTGTTATAGAGATTAGTATTAACATGCTGTTTTTTAGTTGAAAAACTATATCAGAAAGTATGCCTGATTTGACTGACTGATTGACCTGCTTTGTTTATCAGATTACATGGAATGTTCTAGACATTCTTGCTAAATCTGTATCTTCAAGACATGTTAGATGTTTATGATGAACCTTGGGGTCCTCCAATGCTGAGAGACCCCAAGGTTCTTGACTTCTATACAGGAAAGTATTCATTCGGGTGTCAGTATAGTTGAGTTAGAAAAGATGTTTTATTGTAGGTGAAATTACACAAAAGTGTGGGCAGATTCAGAAGAGCACCTCAGCTTGGGTCTTAAGGCTGCTGATATAAATGGGTTTAGTTCCAGGAAACAAAGGGCTCACATATGAGATCCTGAATGTGTTTTGACAATTTTTTGTTTAACAAAAGGGGCAGGAATTTACAGGGAATGGTGATAAGATTTAGTCAATGTGTTTAGCAAAAACCACCGCATTTTATGATAGGAGAGGTTTTTAGAACTAGTGGTGGCACTTGCGTCAGAAACTAAATAAGAATCAAACTAGTAGGATTCCAGTCAGTTTGCTCTAAAGTGTGTCCATAACAGTTTCACAAAAATGTTGGATGAGGGAAGTGGAAGAAGGTAGCAGCATGGTGCTAAATTCCTGTCTATAGTAACAAAATAATTTATAGTAACAAAAATTGTATAGTGCATATTGATTAGTATTCTAGACAAATAGAACTAATAGGATATCTCTATCATCTACTATCTATATAGGGTGAGTGAGTTGGTCAGGTCACAGAGGTCCATTGGCCTCTATGAGAAGCATATGTGGTATTGCGTCTTCCTCGTGATTGTACATGCCTGAGCCCAGTGGGTGTGCACATATGTAAGTGTGCACACTTGGATCTGGGAGGAAAGGCTAAAAGGGCAGTGCCACTCTGGGGTGAAGGAGTAAGATAGATAGAGAGAGAGAGAGCGAGAGAGAGCGCAAGAGAGCGAGAGAGAGCATAGGAGAGGATGAGAGAGCTTGAGAGAATGCCAGAGAAAGAAAGAAACCATAGAGAGAGAGCATGGAGATGTCTGGGGGTCTGGGGAACTTCCCTGCTTCCCAGCCCTCTGGCCCTGCCCTGCCTGATGTGTCTATATAACTTCTAGGACCAATAAAGAACCTACCAAGAACCATATGCTTTCAACTGCAATTGGCACCAGGAACAGGATGCTTCCCCTAAAATCAGTCAATCAATCAATTAATCATTTATCTATCTCAGAGAAGATTTATCATGAAGAATTGTCTCACATGCTTAAGGAGGCTGGAAGATCCTTTGTTGTCAGAAAGGTGAAGGGGAAGGAAAGCCAGTGGTACAAAACCTGAGAACCGGGAGAGCTGCTGGTGTAAATCCCAGTCCCATGTCAGTGCTGTATCATTTACCCTTATTTCTTAGGTTACATTGACTACTAACATCATTACACTGGCATTGTCTGTAAAATTATGATACTGACATCTAATGCTGACATTGAATTAAAAGCCTTCTCCAGATACATTGGCTCTTCCAAAGGTTCCTAATGACATCTTAAAAGAATGTTGGCCAAGAGGGAGGCTGGGGATGATGTATAATAGTTTGATTGACATTTGTCCCTGTTTCTTCAATGATAGTCTTTAAACCCTTGGAATTTCCTGAATGATGGGAGAGTATCTTTGTTATTTTATGGTCAGCCCTGAGAGTTTCAAGTTGGGCCCCTAGACAATTTATGCTAATGAGATGACTCACTGGAAGGTTGAACTCTGGCTTTGAACACAGTGATTTTTGCTAGATTCCCAGAAAAAGACAGTGGGTGGGGCTAGGATGGGAGTTCATTTGCTGATTCCAATATGATGGTCATGTGATTAAATTCTAATCAAACTCTGGACTTCAAACCTTGCCTGTGCTCCCATAGTGGGAAGTGTTCTGTGTATTGCCATACAATATGTGTGGAAAGGTAATTCCTTTAGAATCCATGGGAGTCTACTACTTTGAAGACAACATAGGTGAACTCTATCAGGAGTTGACAGGAGGAAGCTGCCTAGCATCCTGTTTAAAGAGGCGGACTAAATCACAGGTGGCGGAAGTTGCTTAGATATTATTTAAACAACTCACTTGACATATCACACTAGATTAGCAAATAGCAACATCTGGACCAAACCATGCTACATTCTGACCAAAAAAAAAAAAAAAAAAAAAAAAAAAAATTCAAGAGCAGCTACTGCTCTCTTTCCTTTCCCTGCAGCTCCCGCAGGGAGCTTTCCCTTCCCTGCAGCTCCCCCATTTCTAAAGAAGAGTATCTAAAATAGCCCACACCTACACTGTAATGTTGTTAACTTGACAATATGGTACCATTTGGTATTAAATAGTCAATGAAACCTTAAACCTAAATCTCAACACGCTTCCTCACCGGGAGAGTTGGGGTGGAGCCTTGAGCTCCCTCTAGAGGTTAGTAATAACCTTCCCATAAATTAGCTTTTATATTATAAACTGTTGGATCATGGTTTGGTGGTGGGAGAAATACCTGGCCTACACCTCAGCGGAAAAGACAAATATTGTCCAGAAAAATTAGTAATGATATAAGAAAATAAGTGAATAAATTAAAAGAACCTGATCTATTTATAACATGGTTTTTCAGTAGACCATCAGAGAGTTTAAGATCTTATGCAGAAAGCTATTCAGCCATAACCCTTGTAGGGTTAATGACTTTTCAGGGCTCTTCACACCCTTCTTCCATTAGCCTCTAAGACAAGCACATGGTATTGTGTCTCCCCATGGTTGCAATACCTGGCTCAGTGGGTGTGCTTGTGCAAATGGGCACACCTGGACCTAGGAGAGGTTAAAGGGGAATGGAAAGGAAGATGAAAACTTGAAGGGAATGCAAGTGAGAGCCCAGAGAAAGAGTGTGAAGATTCCTGGAAAGCCCCCCAGGCCTCCTGTCCCTAGCCTCTCAGCCTCTCTGCCTAGTGTGTCCGTAAATATGTAATATCCACTAAGGGCTCTGGCATCCTTCTTTAACTGATAGAACTGATGATGACCTCTTTTGGTTGGCCTTAATATGACTGACATGCAGGTATAGGACTTAAAATTAAAAAAAAAAAAAAAAGAATGAAAAGCCTGATAATTGAGCACTGAAGAATATCTGGTTAGAAGGGAATATCTGAAATACTATCAAGTCCAAATGAGTGGGGAATAGCAAAATGTTGGTCAAATGGAAGAAGTTGGTAGAAATAGTCAAGTTGGTAGAAAATGAACTAGGAAGACAGTATGAGTTGGTCGAAAGTAGAAACTTGGTGATATTTCCAAGTATAAGGAAGTCAGTGGATAGGAGTCTTAGAGTTGACCTTAAAGCCATGGAAGGAAGAGATGCATGAGAGATTCCAAGGAACTTTTGAAACTTATTGTGCTGGTTATATCATTTCATCTGCAGCAGTTAACACATTTTAATTAGAACTTCTGCAAATAAGTGTTGTGGAGGTTTGCTACCTCCAAGTTAGTCTTGTGAAGTAACACGTGTAGTTCCTTGTTAACCTGAGAAATCTCTTGGTCTCACTCCTGTGAGTGCTCCCCCTGGCGCCTGAGTTGCCAGTTTTGTGTGTTCAGTCATGGCCTGCTCACAGCACTATAACATGCATCTTAAGTTTTTGGTAAAAACTGTTTCCTGATTAGAGACCACACCACTGCAGCTGAAAATATAGACATCAAGAAGCTTCCTGTGCAAGGCAAATGATCATTCTTCCAACCTAGGGCAGGGGTGTAGAGTATATTTAAGCACTTGACATTTAATATTATATAGATTATTATCCTAAAGGAAGGGAATAATAGGTAGTTCCATGCTGGGAGGACTTTTTGAGTAATTTCTTACATTTCAGTGACTAATTTTGTATTTCAATAATTTCAATAATCAGAATTTGAAACTCTAATTAGATTTGTGTGAAGACTGTATGAAGATATATCAAAAAAATCCTTAATTAAACCATTAGAATTGTAGACCCATGTTCCTCCAACATAATTATTAACAGTTGGACTTATTATCATGTTTCTTTACAGGAAAAATAGGTTGCCTTAAATACTAAGCTTAAATTTTATAATAAAGGCTAAACAAGATAGAGACCTTACTCTTGATTATTAATGCTTCCAAAGCAGTACTGTTATAATAACAATAAAAATGAGAAAAATAATCATCAGAGCAAATATTTTTAATATATTACTTTTCTTTTTAATTAAAAATTTCTTCTTCCCTCTGCCAAGCCACCTATTATCTATTTTTAAAGAGCAAATATTGTCAATTTCCCATAACATGTACTTTAAAAAATCTTTGGAATAACTCTTGGACAGAGGCTGTTAACATCTCTGATGTACAAATAAGGGAAATAGAGCTTAGAGATTGATTAACTGCTACAAGGTCACATAACTGATGGAAGTAGGCTTCAAACCCAGATATTTATCCTCAACTTCTCATTTAGAACATCTTTAGGGATCACCTAGGTTAGTCTTTTCCACACATGTAATATCCCTACTCATTTAACAATAAGGTATTGAGTGCCTCCTATGAGCCAGGCACATTCATGTTGGGGGTCCATCATGAACATTTGTCTCTGCCCTCAAGGATTTCGTGAACAAATTCGATTTTTTTCCATTTCTTTCTATAACAAAATTCCTCTTTAGATCTCTTCACTGGGCACCTAACCAGAAAAGGCAATCAGATGTTTCATGGAATCTGCTCTTATATGGCATGCCAAGTGAATGTAGAATTTTAGGACCAAAGCTCCTTGTATTTTGATCAAGGTCTCTGTCTACCTAGTATTTGCCTAGAGGCTCTATGAAGTGTGGCCCAATTTTGTGCCTTCTTCTCACTAGTGTCCAAACTTCAGTGCACATCAAATTGCCTGGAGATCTTGTTGAAGCAGATGGGGCTCAGCCCCATTTCCAGACTTTCTGATTCACTTTCTTAGGTGGAGTCTTAGAATTTGTGTTTCTAAAAAGTTTCCTGGTGATATGGATGCTACTGGTGGAGGGATCATACTTTGAAAACCCTTCCAAGATCACCTACATGTAGTTTTACTCTTCTTACTTATAGAATAGTTATTTCTAGTGGGATCTCTAATGCCTTTACTCTTTGAACAGATTCCTGATCTTTAAGTCCTCATGTCTCACTCTGCTTCTCTCTATTCTATCCTTCTAAAACACTGAGACCTTTTTTAAGAAATCAGAGATATGGAAAGTAAGACAATGGCTGGAAGTTTTGATATATAACACAAATTTCCTGTGTCTTAAGCTCTACCTCTATGTTAACTTTCAGTACATATGGGCATATTCTCTCTTATGCTCAAAATTTGTTTCAAAATGATCATTACATCAATAATTAAACATAAAATTCACCTGTTATTAATGTGCTAAAATCATCAAAATCATTTAAGTCCTTTAAGAATTTTCACAGAATAAAGTAATACAAAATACCCACCAGTCAAATTGAAACGGAGATCTTAGTCATACACAAGATGCCATATACATAGAATAGCTTAGACATTAAATAGCTTACTTATCACCTGTATCAATGAACAGAAAGTTACCATTATGGATTATCAACATTTTAAATACTCAAAATTCAACTGGGAATACTCTCTGCTCATATTTTTAAAAAATACATAAACATCAGATGATTAAATGAATGAGAGTTTCAGGATCATGCAACGCCTATGAGTTCTCACCATTGGTCATACAGATATACCAGAACTGACTCTGCATCCACTGTAGAGCTCTGAGCTCTTAGCACTCATTGTGCTATTGTCTCTTGGCCATCTCAAAATCTGTGAGGAAGGTACTGTCATTTCCATTTTACTGAAGCTTAGAAATCCTTAGCAATAGTGTGAGTACTAAGTGTTGGTGTTTTGGGGAAGGTCAGGAAGCTTGGGTGTCCAGGTGTACAAACTCTGACATCAGGGTAGGGGTGGATTGCAAAATGAGTGGTTAGAATCAGGCTACTTCCCAGCAGTCACAAGTATTCTACCCAAGTCCTCCCATTGATGTTAAATCCAGCTGGGCATTGCTCTTTTCTTTTGTCCTCCCACCCTTTGATTCGTAGGATGTGGCACTGTAGCTTAGTGACATCCCAAGGAAGAGGGCATATAGTCTATCCAAAGACACCAGTCCTCCAAGGGTAGGTCATTTTGGAGAAATTGAACGGACAATTTATCTTTTCCTTCAACCTTGCATTTTGATCATGTGAGGAATAATCTCAGAGAAAAACAAAGACCTTAATACTTTCCAGATCAACTGTACAGTACTCACAAGGTCAGCTGTTCTAAAATATATCTCAATTTTGATATGGATTCAACCATCTTGCAGTCCCTGCAAACATGTCAAGATCCTCCCCTGTCCCCACTTTAAAGATGAGATCTGTCATGCCCACAGTTGTCCAAGTCAGAAACCCGTCTTTCACAGTTTTCTTTCATGTCTCTCACCCTATTGAATTAATCCAATCTTAGCAAGTCTTCTTCCTAAAAGATCAACTACTCTTCCCCAAACCACAGCTACCTGCCTTGCTTTCTCCTTGTTTGCTACTCTTGACATTTTTATTCATATTGTCAGTGACCCCTCTAAAACGGAAATCGTTTTTGTCACATTCTTAAGCGCCCTCTAACTAGGTTTCATTGCTTTTAGCACAAGCACTGTCGTTCACAATGTGACAATGTACAAAACAGTTCAGCTCTGGTCCTTCCCTCTCCCTTCTGTCTCTGATTACTTAACATTTCCATGTTGAAAAAATTTGTTTTTACATCTTGAAAGGGTCACCTGTTTCTCCCATTTGAGACTTTTCCACCCTCTCTGAACCTATCTCACCTTAACTCCTACTCATCTTTTCAACATAAACTTACATATTCCTCCCTTCAGTAACCTCTCTAGTCTTTTAAATTAAGGAACATATGATGCTATAAATATCCCAAACCTCTCTAACACAACACTTGTTCACTTTATCAGTAAATACTTGTTTAATTGTCTATCTTGATTATGAGCCTGTAAGCTCAGAGATGGCAGAGACCTTATTTAGTTTATCAAAAATGTATCACATTCAAAAATGTATCATATTTGAGATGTGATGGTACATATTAAAAAAAAAAGCTAAATAGTTCAAAGAAAGACTCAAGAAGCAGTTAAGTATTGTGTATTTCTGCATTTTTTTTCAATCACTAAAAACCTGTATACAAAGTTCTAACCTCTACTATTCTTTTTCATTTTTTTTGAAAACAAAAATCCAAACTGTGTCAGAGCTGTCTGAAACATTGTTTTATTTTGGTGTAAAACTGCAATGGAAATAAAGATGAAAGCAGCGGTCATTGTTATCAGAAGACTGGGGTTCAGGCTTCTTTCTCTTCTGACCAGTGTTTTTCAGTGAGAGGTTGGTAGGCCTAGTTCATGCTAGACTGTAATTTTTTTCTATTAATTTATTAATTTTCTATTAAAATTTTTTTGCCTTCATTAAAAGTCAACTAAACTGAATCTTTGTTGGCATTCCTACTCTGGTATGTAGGCTTTGGTCTGCTTTATTCTGGAACCATTGAACTACAAATTTGGAAAAAACCTCAGACAATACCTACTCACTCCCTATCTCCAGATACAACTTATATAGGTGGTACTCATGGACAGAAGCCCTGTTGGAAGGACATCCACTCCTGGGATGGAGGGACTTCAACTTCACTGCTCATGTAGCATCAGTTTATCTATCCTTTTCTCTGACCAGGTTTGGTTGGGGATAAAAGGAGGAAACATCTAAAGCACTGGATTGTGAGGCAAGGACTTGTGATGGATTAACTTGTGATGTGTCCACTTTAATCCATCACAAGTCCTTGCCTCACACTTAAGAATACTTAAAAAGAGAGAAAGGAAGCTTGGAGGACTTAAGAACCAATGAGACTTAACACTGATAGGTGGTAGTGTGTTTGTCAGCAGACAGGGGAGCAGAAGAGACCAGATGAGAACTGTTGCGTTACTGTTAACTATTATTTGTGCCTACACTATAATAAATTACAATTAAGTTCCAAGAAGAAATATATATATATTTGAAGTAATATTCAATATGTGTGTTCATAAATTTATTAAAATAGCTCATGTCAAAGTTGTTGCTAAGTATTTTCAAGAGATTAATTTCAGCTTTTCTTACAAAGTTCTTATTGAGAAGTTATTTCATTTGCCATATACTCAGTATTTTGAATGATGAAGGAAGCAAAGAATGCTAGAATCATTCCTCCCAAAGCAAAGGTGGTCTCCTTGAGAAATTAAATGTGAAAAATAATAAATGATAAAAAAAATACAATCACCATTTATCACAAAAAATTACATTAAAAATTACATTAAAAATGGATGATACAGTTGCCTAGTCCTGTGACTTTAAAACTTTTGAAAAGAAAGACTTCTTTGTTTTTGTTTTTGCTTTTTAAATGGAATATAATACCCAAATTGAGTAGAAGACGGTGAAAAACAAAGCTGCTTTGAATGAAGTTGAGCTGGGATCCTCTAAATTCTGTCTTCTAGTTTCTTCTTACTCTATGTAGGGAAGAAAATCTGTTTGGAATTTAGTTTGAAAACTATTTATCTTGTACAACTCATCATGACCCAGAGAAAGTTGAGATCATGCCAGGTTGGCTTTCTAAAATGAAATTACACAAAAAGAGGTAGGAAGTAACACTTTTCAGGCACATGTTACTTACAGACACAAGTACAGTGATATTTCAAGCTTGTTTGCTATATAGCACAGAGTGACAATGGATTGTGGACATGTATCCAAGTGTCACCTAAGTATCTGGAGTCCCGTTGGCCTTCCCGGTAAGTTCTATGTCTTCTAAAGATTCTTAACCAATGCCAAAGCTAATGTTTTCAGTTGTCATTGGCTCAAAGCTTTCATTTCAATGGGATTAGCTGGATTTACAATTATCACACACTGTCATGTTGATATTTTCCCTCCTCCCTACCATTTTATAGCAGAGATGGGACTTGGCCCTAACATATAACAAAGAATTCACTTCGTTTGGAATGGTTTTACTTGGCTCTAGTATTATAATTCCTGAAATGACGCATAATTCTATTCTGTCAAATGTCTTGTAGTTATAGTTGGAAGTTAATGATTTAAATGTTTAATATTTATCCCTTCTTATGTAAAAATTTATAAGATCAGAGGAAGAAAGAGTGGTTTTGACAGGGCTGATGAAAAAGATTATTTTACTGACATAATTTTGAAATTGCAAGCAGTCACTTGCAGTTCTGAAAAACTCCCAATGGCTTATAAACTTTTTCACATTTTCAATAAGGAGAGGGAGTTAAAATTGTTGTGGCCAAGCCTAAAGTTGGCCTAAATTGTTGAGACCAAGCCTAAACATAAAAATGAAAGAGGGAACTGTGAAACAGTCTCAACACATAGTCACAGGGTGAGGGTGGGGATCCAGAGAGCATGTGCAGGTCAGGAGTGTCTTGGAACATGGATCAAAGGTGGGTAGGCCAGGAGACATCGATGCTTTGAGTTGATGGGTAAGTTTTGAGAACTTAGTTGAGGAGGGTAGTGCCTGAAGTTGGTATTCTAAAAGGGGAAGTCATAATAGGTAAATGGAAACATTTTCATCTTTAAGTTTTTCTGTTCTATTTTGGAGATGGCTAGATGTCTTTTATTTTCACTTGTTCAAATAAGAGACAATATTAGCTTTCTATTGCTGCTATTACAAGATTCCACAAACTTAGTGACTGAAGCCAACTCAAATAATTTTCTAATTCTCTATGTCTGACATGGTGTACATAAGCTATAATCAAGATGTTAGCAGGACTGTATTCCTTCTGAAGACTTAAGCAGAGAATCCATTTCCATGTTTTTTCCAGCTTCTAGAGATGGCCCACCTTTCTTGACAAATGGTCTTATCCCTCTGTCTTCAAAGCTGGTTATACTGCATGTCTCTCTGATCATTTTTCCATACTCATATCTCCCTTTGTAAAACTCTGCTTTTTAGGATTTTCAGGATTCCTTTGGCTTACCTGGTTAATCATCATTTCTCAAGGTCCTTAGTCACAGAGCAGTCACAGAGCAGAGCAATCTGTAGTGCTATTCGGTCCCTTTTGCCATGTTAGGTAACATTCTTTTAGACATTATTCACCTTAGGAAAATTCTTTCTTTACTTATCTACTCTAATTCTTTTCATCAAGGTGAAATAAGCGTTGTAACACTAGCCAAAAGAATTTTATTCTACTTCCTAGAAAGCTCATTTCCACCATTATCTATGTTTTCAGCTCTGTCTAGAGATGAGAATTTCTAAATACCTTTATACCCCAAGGCCCAGGAACCAGTACAATATTTTGGTATGTGAGGGATGGATGACAAGCATGAGTACATGTGACTAGTAAGTAACCTTCCATCACTACAGATGATTCCAAAAGAAGAGTATTTTGACCACTCTGATTTGTCTCAGAGAAAGCAGAGCAATCTGTAGTGCTATTCAATTACAATTAACTCATCTCATTTCAGACTGTGAGGACAGCATTTTTTAAAATTTAAAATCAATCCAGCATGATGGGTAGACAAAAGGGACTTGTCTTTGTAAAGCTACAAGCATCACATGTTGTAATAATGAAAATGTCAGGTGCTGCTTTTTGACCTCTTTGAGCCTCCCTGCACTACCTAGACCATTCCATGAATTCTTCTACTACAACCAGATATGCTCCAAATTTAGTGGGAAAGACTTTCCATTTGAGTAGTTTCCTAATCAAGACCAGACTGCTGCATCCCACCTAGCCTTTGATCTAAGGGGCTTCACTTTCCCGCCAGCCTATCAAAATAGCAAATTACATTTTCTAGCAGGAAAACCTGCTCCCATGTGTCATCCAGGTGTGACCCACCAGGCTGTGTTATACTGGCTCCCCTGGGCCAGGAGAATAAGTGACAAATAAACTGCACCTAGTTTCATATGTTCATTATTGGGTGTCATGTGTTTGGTGACTTGTACTATTTAGGGCAGTGCATAGGAAATGCTCAGACTATGTTTGTTTTCCTTGATGCAAAGTAGTTGGTCTGAGTGCTGGAAAAAGACACACAAATGCTCCAAGTGCCTTACTAAGAACCACATGTCTGGTCTATGGATAAGGGGTAAAAAGTCAATGCAGAAAAAAGATCAGAGTTCAACATATAATGAAATTGGGATTTTTCTAGGGTTCCAGTAACACCACATTAAGGTGGCACAGACAGAGCATAATGGAATTGGTTTTTTTGTTGCTCACTCTATCTTTGGGTGTCCCATGACTATTCAAACACTATGCTACTTGTTACTAGAATATGTTGCAGTATGGGGTAGGAGAGGCAAAGAAAGGTTCTTATCACAACAAGGCCCTGTTCCATCTTGTTCCAATGAAGCTCTTGTCTAGACTTACATAGCAGTAGGAAGTATGCCTGTAATAAGCAAGATCTAAATTTAGAAGAAATCGCTGGGCATGGTGGCATGTGCCTGTAATCCTAGTTACTTGGGAGGTAGAGGCTAGAAATCACTTGGGTCCATGGGTTTGAAACTATCCTGGGCAGTATAGAGAGACCTAGTCTCAAAAAAATAGCCAGCTGTGGTAGTATGCACCTGTAATCCCAGCTATCTGGGAGACTGAGGCTAGGGATCACTTGAGTCCATGGGTTCAGACTACCCCGGGCAACATAGCAAGACCTAGTCTCTAAAAAAAAGAATAAATAAGTAAATAAATTTAGAAGAAATCGATAATGTACACTCTGAAGGGAACTACAAATCAACAAGGGATCTGACTATGTCATTGTGAGAAAGGGAAATCCTAATGGTTAATATATATTTGAACAGTTCATCATTTGTCAAAATTAGAGAGTCAGAAAATACCAAGTATTCATGAACATGTGGGAGAACACATCCTAATGCACCTTGGGGGCAGTATAACTGGTGTAGCTATTTCAGAGTGCAATCTGACATAATTAGAGGATTAAGCATGCCTGTGGCTTATGACTAACATCAGCTCTTAGGAAATATTGCAGAAATCCTCATGGGTGTGTTTATGAGGGTGGTTAGCCAAGTGGTATATTTGTGTCCACAAAGAATTAGAAGCAAAGTAGGTGGCCACTGATTTCCAAATCAATGGATAATTAATTTTTATTAATGAAGTACTTTTGTTAGACCTCCTTGTTAATATTTTGACAGTATAGGATTTCTCCCCTCAGTATGGTCACCATAATTCTCCTTCCACCAAGGCACAAAAAGTTCTCCACCATAGTCCATTGTGCTCTAACCCCCCACTTTCTCTTTTCTCATACCTCTTACCCTCCTTTGCTTCCCTTCTTAGTTACTTAAGATCTATGGTCAGCCTTCAAGGATTGGTTTTAAAGTTTGTCTTTGTCTGATTTATTTGGTTCCTCTATATTCCAAATACAAGTGACACCATCCAGGATTTATCTCTCTTCTTTAAACTTATTTTGTTTAGCATAATCCCTTCTAACTCCAGCAATGGATTATTTAAACATGATAACATCAACTTCTCAGCATCAGCCAAGAAAAAAAAATTAGATGTATATTTAGTAACATAGATAGAATTCAGAAACATAATATAGAATAAAAATAACCAAAAACAAACAAACAAACAAAAAAACCAGGGTAGCACTTATAGACAATCCCCTTTATTTAAATTAAGACCCAGATGCAAAACTTGTCCTTTGTTTTAAATACATAAATATCAAAGTAAATTTATGGAAAGGAGACTAACTAAACAAGAATGTTTGTGTATACAATGGAGGACGTAGATGGGATTATGAATGAGGAATGAAAATGAGAATATAATCAATTAAGATACAACAAATGGAGAGACCTGACCCTAACTGATTATGATAAATATAGTAGTTATGATTAACTTTTTAAAAGCTTTTTCCTAGCTGCTTCCTTCTTTCTTTTATAGTTATGTTCTTAATTTTGGGTACCAACAGATCTTTGGAAAAAATTTCTGTTCTGGAACACATGAGGACTGGTTTGGCTCCTGTACACACTGCACATATTAAGTTTCAGGAGTAAATCATTGAAAGAAAGAAGGAAGAGGTATACATATGTCTTCAGTGCTAAGAATTTATATTGGAGACTTCATTTAACTGTACAGTAGTGCAGTGACATAATGATTATCATCATTCACAGATTCAGGGAGGCTTATAATCTGCTCAGGGATGTACAACATCACATATAAAATGATAGAAGTGAGTTTGGATATGGTTACTGCCAAAGACCATACCATTATTCTATTCCCCTGCGCATTCTGAGATCTGTATCTTTCTCCACCTATTTTTCTTGGCCCCTATCAGTATGAATGAACCAAGATCCAGAAGCTAGATTTGAAGGTACTATAGGAAAGGTATTTCTTATAAAATAATCCACAGAACTGATTCTCTAGAAAGGTGATGAGTCGTAACCATGACATTTGTTGAAGCAGAGATTGACACCTTGGTAGGAATACTCCGAAGTGACTCAGATATAAATAGGAACTGGAGCATGAGTGATTGGTTAGATGATTGACTTTCTATGACCTGTCATTAGTTTCTAATCTGAATTTCAATCATGGAGAAGGAATGCCTCTTCAGTAGAAAAATAAATGAATGTATCAACAGCACCTACAGTTCTTCTATAGTTTATGTAAATTGTTTCCTTTAATTGTAAGTACCTGAAAGTGCTAGTGAGCAATGAATGATTGCTTTGGGCCTCTTGCCCCAAGATTGAAGACTACACTTTATTAGAAAAAGCCTGAGATTATCCTTCTCATGAACCCTTTGCCCACTAATTCAGGCTCTTTTTCTAGTTACTAAGTACTCAAGTAGTTACTAAATACCCTCTCCAATCAGGCGAAGTCGATGTGACACAAGTTCCCTGGGAGTAAATCATTTACACTTGAGCAGAGGTGAATATGAGGATGGTCTAGGAAAGAGGATGTATGTATGAGACAGAGCATGCATTCCCAGGAAAGGCAGATAACACAGAACAAGGTGAGCTGGGTGAAGGTTTGCTGACAAAGCATTAACATGGAAAGTTCCATGGGCTGGTCCTGGGAGCTGGTGTTCAGGGCAGCTGTATATATTCAGGAAGGGTGACTTATATGGAGAACTTGATCAATGTCCTGTCTCTGCTTGGAGAGTGGGCTAGATTTGTCACTGGTGAGTGTGACAGTACTGGTAGGGTAGCTGGGTGGTGGACGAACTCTAATGGGATATATCATAGGAAAATTTTGTAAACCTGAAATGATGTGTTGCTCTGATCCTAAAAGAAATTAAAACAGCAGGTTAGAATACAGAAACCCTCCAGTAAGCCTCCTCTGTGTAGGTATTCATGCTGCATGGTTTTCAATAATTATGTTTCTGGAAAAGATGGATTTTGTCACATAATTGAGTCTCAGAGCCATAAGTGACTTTCTCTGAGCCTCAGTTTCATTTTTTCTGTGAAGCAAGGGCAATTAAATATCCCTCATAGGATTCTGGTAAAGATTAAATGGCATATTACAAAGGACCCCAGGTAGTTGTTAACTCCTGTTATAAACCAAACAAGATATGAATAAAAAGTATTTACTGCTAGTGGATCCCCAAACCTGTGTTTTCTTTCCCTATTGATAAGTGATTTCCTTAGAGTATTTAGCCAATGGATGCATCCTGATCTGTACCACCGAGAGATCATTAATTTGGTGTAAGATGATAACAAAGGACTAAAATTTCTCAGTGCTTTCAATGGGTCCTCCTGCAGTAGGAAAAGAAATCCAAGAAAATTGAAAGAATACGTTGTAAGATATAGTTACTAGGAGAAAACTTCATGACCTTCAATTTTCTGATCTTATATGTAGATTGACAAGATTTGTGCAGGGAAGTGGCATCAGTATCCAGGCAATTAGTACCATAATCATGGGTGGGATCTAGATTCCTGAGGTTTTGAGTGAGATCTTGCCTCCTACACTCTATGTGTTTCCAAACACAGATTAGTGCAATCTAGTTTTAAAGTTTAGAGTTTCTACAGTGGAAAATGTTAATCATGGTTTTGGGTTCTTTACTGACTCCAGCTTTTTAACTCTTTAGTTATAAACATGTCTTGTCTTTGATCATAACAGTACTTTAATGAACATAATGATTTGGCGATCCTTTTTCTCTCTTGCTAAATTAGGCGACTTCTTTCAAAATTATTTTTGTTCATAGACCTAAAATTGCACTATAGGAAACAGTTAATAAAGAAGACACAAAATAAGGCAAAACCACACAAGGTGGAAATAACAGAACACATGCTGGAAATACTTTGAGATTAAACCTAGTATTGAATCAGGGATGTAAGGTCCGAACGTGTTGACACCAAACTGTAAATGTTGTAAGGAAATGAAGTTAAACTCTGAATATGATCTGAAAGTATAGTACAAAATATAGTAAAAAACAAGGAGCATGCTTTAAATATCACTTTCAATTTTTAGACATTGATAATCAAGTTTGGTTTGTTCTATAATACAAACTGTGGAAGTTTAAAATAATTAGACATGCTTTATGATAAATTATCTTTACAGAAAGATAGAAAATAAAGTGTATAATAGATAACCACAGTTTCCATCCAGCTTTTTCTGAGTGGAAACTTAATAGTTTTTTGTGTTTTTTTTTTTTTTTAAACTAGTTCCCAAGAATGAGCAAAAATTTTTTTGAATGGGTTTCTAATAACTTCTTTTTCAGGTTACCTTTTCATGGGACTCCCCAAGACCAACCTGAGTCATTCATTTCTTCCTTCTCTTCTTTCTCCTCACATTCCTACCTCATTCCTTTACTTTTCCCTTCTCTCTCTCTTCTACCTCTTTCATTCCCTTCTCCCCTTCTTTCCTTTGCACATCTGGAGACTGAGGCAGGCAATGGATGGGGTGGGGAGAGGAGTTTTAGGGGACTGTTGAAGAATGTGAATTAGCAAATGATGGATCAGAACGCAGAGCTCCAGGTGACTGGACCTATGCTTGTGTATTTACCACACTGGCTGCGCAGTGAATTTGCGTACTCATAAAATTATTAGTTTAATACCTTTCTTAACTTATTTGTTTCTTTAACAAATTTGGATCTATCTTTTTAGTAATCATTTGCTATCTTTCCAGCAATTGGTTACCTTGATTATTCAATTATTTTTAAAGGCAGAAAGCAGAAGTCAGTATATTTTTAAAGTTTGTGTGTGTGGTAGAGAGCTAAGAAAACTTCTCATCATAGCTACTGTTAGCTGAGTAATTACTATAATTAAACTACACATTAAGTGTTGTGGTAAGTGTGCCAGGAACTTGGGGACATGGAGGGAGTCACTTGAAAGAGAGATATGTGGGTGAGAGTCCCACGGGGAAGCTGAAAATGGCGGCCTTTATCTTGACTTGTGCTTTGACGTTGCTCTTTCCCTTCTAGACCTGCTGGGCCCCTTCTGCCCTTTTCCTGTGGTTCCCCACCAGAAGGTACCTTAGACTTGTGACAAGATTTGGAACCTCAGAGGTCCTGCCAACCTTGTTTGCCTAGGCATGGGTGTTTCATGGGGAAACTAAGTTTGTTAAAAACTGGACTTAAATAGTACTTTCAAATGTGGATCTTAAGTGGTGGGTCTTAATTTCATTAAAAAGCTTTTGAGGTAAAAACTATTTACATGACAACACAAAGGCATTCTTACCTCTTTCACTGTGTTGACATTTACACTGATGGTGGAAAAAACTGCTGTCCTTTCAACTTGAATTAAGGTGATGGTGTGAGGCAAACGTGATAACCACTAAACTACGGAAATGCCATCTGAATTAAGATGATGGTACCCCTCTGTAAGTCACCCTATTCTTCAAGCCTCCACAGTAAAAAAGAAAATTGGTTTCACTTAGGAATGTCCTGTTAAAGCAGCAAAAATAATTATGACTAAATCTTGACTCTGAGGACACATGTTTTTAATTCTCTGATGTGTTCTGCATCACACTGCATAACAGGAGTGTGATAGTTATCGGAAGGAATAGTTCTTACATGATAGATAAGTGCTAAAATGGCTTCCCCCCCCAAGTCCACTTGAAAAAAGGACTGAAAAGCAGTTGTTCTTCCTGATTTTTCAGACTTCAGTATTTGATAGGTATTTTTTCAAATATACAAACTTGTTAACTTTGAGAAAAACAGTGAGTAGTAGTTCTTAACAATGATAAAAAGTAAACTTTCAAAAGTAATTTATGTTAACATTGGAAAACCTGTATCCCACCTTGAGACTGACAATTTCCAAGTTAAAGACTTTTCTAGTGAATTCATAGTGATACTACTGGTGTGCAACTGAGGACTATCTCAGGACCACCAAACCTGCCTGCTCCAAATGGATTCTGCCATCTGCCACATAAAAACAACCATACTCTCAATGCTTAAGACCTTCAATAGATAAGAACTTTAATGCAATTAGTGTGCAACAGTGAAAAGAGAGGAGAAAGAATAAAGTTAAAATAGTTTCCCCATGAAGCACCCAAAGTTGCCTATCCCCCTGTGGGTAAATACCAAGCCAAACAGGCTTGGCCTAAAGCAGGACCTCTGAGGCCCAAAAACTTACCCCATGTCTAAGGCAACTTTTGGTGGTGTCCCATAGGAATCTGGCAAAAAGGGCCAGGAAAGTCTGGAAGGAAAGGAGCAAAATCAATATATAAGTCAAGACAAAGGCTGCCAGTGTCAGCATCCCCATGGGTCTCTCACCCACATGTCTCTTCCAGGTGTCTATTTCTCCTCTCCACCTGCTGCTTCCATGTCTCCTAAGGCAAGCCAAAAGGTGAGGAGCAAGTATACCCTTTTCCATATCTCCCCCTAAGCCTACCTGTCTTCTGTGTTGTATTACCTAGCTGTTCATCTCTGCCCTCATTAAGGGTAGGTGGGTGACATGATACCTCCCTTAACAATATGAATACATGTGATTTTTCCATTATTGCATAATGCAATATGTCAATGTTTGGAAGACACATATAAATTAATTATCTAATATTTTTACTGACCAAGGCATTCTGTTTCAAACTCATGCATGAGTAAAAGGGCCTCCTAAAATGTAAGATATTTCAATGAATCTTAGAGTACAAATATAATAAATGTGTTGATAAGAGTATTGATTCTACATGGTAAATAGCTTTAAGTAACTACCACTTGCTGAGTTCTGGTATGTAATGAAATGATAATATCCATCATTATGTAAAATGATATTAAATACTCCTCTCTTCCAAATACACATTTGAAATTTGCTAGTGTTCCTTTATAGGTAGCAAATCAAACAACACTTCACAACAGATTTAATGGAGCATACCAGTGAGTTCAGTTTCTTTTTATTAATGCAAACATTTAAAGAATATAAAAATGTAAACTCTTCTTGGTAACTTTTTGAAAATTGTATTTTTTTTACAAAAATTTGTTGTTAATGATACAATGTAATATGGTTTATTTCTAAGTGAATAAATATTAAAATGTTCTCAATTTTTTTTGTGGTACATATTAAAAGATATAACACACAAGCACTAATAAGAGTCCCCAATAATTTTTATAAGTATAAAGAGGGTCTGAAATTAAAACAAACTGAGAATTTCTGGTCTACATCTACACTATGGGAAGTATAATTATTATTCTCATTTTACAGATAATGGAACTATGAATAACTAGCCCAATTTTGGATAACTTGTCATTGTTGAATTTAAGTCTCAGGTGCTTGCAGAAAGACTGGAATTTACCCTTACCACCAGTAAAGATGCTGCCCAGTATCTCTGGATTTCAGAAGCTCAAAAAGGTGAGAACATATCTCTCAGTGCTTCCTTCTCCTTCCCCCACTGAGAAATGACATGTCTATACCCATTTTTTATTCTGTTCATTCTTCTTCTCAGTCAGTTTCTCTTTAGAGCTACATTAGAGAAAGGAGGAACTATGGTGAGAGGGTGGCCTAACTGGGTAAGGAATTTTACTTACTGGTAATAACGGAGAGGAGAAAAGATCTAAGACAGAACTTGGGAGTCAGAGAAATGCTGATTGGTTGCTCTGGGTTGGCAGATAAATGACTCCAGAGTTGGATTTTGATCTCTGTTCCATGTCCTTGGTTGAGAATAATCCAAAGGTGGCACTTCCACATCCTGACCCATGGCAGACATTGAAAATCTATCAAAATACTCTTTCTCACTGAGCATAGAGACAATTTCAACCTCTTCCTCCAGGCATCCATGGTCTCTAACATAAAGGATGTGGAATTACTATGAAACCTTATTGACTTTAGGTTGTACCTGTAATCACCTGTGCAATGCCTACTTGCATGCATGCTCAGACATGCATACTTTTAAGAAGTGGTGTTTGACTCATTGCCAGTACTGGAAAGCAATGTCAGGCATACTATGGACTTTTCACTGGTTGCATTAATCAGAATTAATTTGCATATTTTTCTTTCCACATGTAATCTAAACTGCTTTTTTCCATGCTCTGTAGACATGGAATGTGTAGTAGTTAATAACGTGGGTTCTGGTATTAGATTATCTGGGTTTGACCTACCAGTGGGGCTCTGAAGATTAGATAACATAAGTAAAATAGTTAAGAGTATCCTGTTTATAGTAATATTCAATAAATATCAGCTATAAATTAGCTATTAATTATTACTATTAATTGCTATTATTATTATACTGATAGTCTTTATCTAAGAAAATGTTAATTGCTTAAAATGATTAATTGCATACTGTCAGCTCAGTAGCCAATGTACTGTAAATCATCCCTCTGTTGAAAACAATGAAAATAAATGGCTAGAGTATAAAGCATAATTGAGAAATGCATCTCTGTAAGAAAGGAAACTATTCAGACGAGATCGGGCGCGTTCAGGGTGGTATGGCCGTAGACAAGAAAGGAAACTATTCATAGATTAAAAATGGGGACCCATATTTTCAGAATCCGAGAAATGATCATCAAAGCATATTTCATTTGAGGTTGTTTTATTTGAGGTCATAAACTTTGGTGGCCTTGTAGCTTTGTTTTGATGGACACACAGTACTTAGACAACAGAGGATAAGACCAAAGTTTGGACTAAGATGGGGCTCTAAGAAGGGACCCACATACGAATCTGGGACACCAAAGAGTTATGACCTCAGTGTAAATTTAAATTCAAAATAGTTAGCCCTGTAGAGTGGGACAACAAGGAGACTAGTTTGGTTTGAACTGGGTTTGAGTGAAGGGAAAAAATTCTCCCCAGAGAATTTATAACCACAAGGCATTCTTCTCTGGGCTTTGGCATGAATGAAAAATCTGAGTTACAGCAAGAAATACTGAGTAAGCATGTGAATAAATAAGTACCAGACATTAACCTGTATGAAATTATAGGAGTATGTGAACGCCTAATTGGTAACATAATGCAAAATAAGGTAGACTTAGCTTACCAGCTAGCTATGGAATTTATGTTCAGGAGTAGTGTTGATTAGGAACCCCATTCTACAGCCTGGTAGTGTTTAAAAGGAGGGTGAAAACATTTTTGAAAGTTTGAATTTGTTAAATATGTATATTAAAAATTCAGATTAACCATTAACAGACCAACAAGCTGTCCCTTTTCTGAAAATCTTTGGAATTTCTTGTGTAGGATGATTTGGCACTTACAAAATCATCCCTATGGGAATCATCATAGGGAGAAAAAAAAGTTTTTAAAACAGAATATTCACCAGTGAGTTGACAAATAATAAAATTGGTCCCCACAAAAATAGTCTTTCTCATCTTTTCGAAGTCTACTGTGGTGAACTTTTGGAGTGTTGAGAGTAAAACTGGACACCTTGCAAGAGATTTAAGATATTAAGGAACCTGTAAAATTACAATTGGAGCACCTCCCTTAAAGCTCATGGGAAGAGGAAAGGGGGAATTCTGGTAGATTCATATTTCTTAACAATTGGAGAAGACATAATCAACAAAGATAATACTATGATGAGATGACTCAAAAGAGAATGATTTTGATACATAAAGATTAAGAAAGCTTTTGAAAACTCTGATGACTCTAAATGTGTTAACTATGGGAAAAAACTAAGATACTGAAAAAAGAGCCTGAACTACAGTACAAAAAGAAGACAGAAGCTATGTGTTTAGCTGAATGAGTGCAATTATGGGTACTATTTCCTTCTTCTTGTTGCTTTGTCTTCCCCTACGGAGTAATACCTGCATACTCAAAGTTAAATGATATGGCTTACCCATTTTTCAGTATATAGGAAAAGAGAAAGGAAGTGTAGTGCAGGGAATTTCCTTTTTTTTAAAAAATTTTTTTAAGAGACTAGATCTCACTATGTTGCCCAGGGTTGTTTCGAGCCCACAGACTCAAGTGATCCCCAGCCTCAGCCTCCCAGGTAACTGGGATTATAGGCATGTGCCACTATCCCAACTTGCAGGGAATTTCCTTTTAAGTGAGAGCTAAAGAAGACATATATGTGTTTACATATGTGTATGTGTTTTTAGGACAGGTGAACCAGAATTACCCCATCTTAGTTAGGACTCCATTTTGAGGGCTATGCTCCCTGTTGGTAGTGGAAGAATGCCTGCTATGGCTAACTGATTACACATCCTATTTTTGCACCCATTGTTACAATAACTGATTAATTGCACACCCTGACCCTCATTTTCCTGGCTGTTCTGGGAACATGTTTTACCCCCTGCCTGCTTGCTTGCTTCACAATAGGGGTCAGTGGTGGTTTTGCCCTATAAAAGGTTGTAACAGAGATTGCTCAGGGACTCTCTTGTCTTGGCTTGGGTGAAACTGGTGAAACTGGCTTGGGTAAAGCTGATGAAGCTGGTACACCAGCTTCTTGGCAATAAACCTGCTGCTTTGAACCTCAGTTTGAGTCCTTGTGTCTTGTTGAGTAGCCTGCGAGTCATAACATGTATATGTGTACCTGTTTGTGTGCATGTATATTAAAATTTTTTTTTCATTCCACTGGTGGGAACTAGCTATATGACCACAACTACCCATGAAGCTGGGAAATGTAGTCTCTATTAGGATGGTGAAGTGTCTAACTGTAAAAATGAATTTAAAGCCCCCTCAAGAGTGAGACCTAAAGTGTTAACCACTAGGCCTAAAAATTGGCTTGAGATGCAGACATCTCAAGGTCAAAGGAGACTCAACTAGGTCTTTGTAAAACTTTTTCTAACATAGGCCAGACTGTGTGTGTGGCAAAGCTAAAAGCAAGATAACAAATGGAAACAGGTGCCTACCTTTCCCTGAATTGTGAGGAAAACAGCTTGTTCAGAAGAAAACTTATCCAAGGGGAAAAGGCCTAGTCCCATGGAGGTATTATTTCTAATAGATGTCTAGAGTGTCACAAATGGTATTTTAGACCAATTTTGTGCATTCTTTTAAAAAATATTAAATTAACTAATTTATACATAAGTTTTGCATCACTGTAATCTCCAGGGTTCACCCTCTGCCTTCTCTCCCTGACCGTTCCCCCTTCCCCCCAAGTTTGGTTGTTAGATTGTTTTGACTTTTCCCCACACTTTTTGTTTATTTTTCCTATGTCCATATATTAGTGAAACCATTTGGTTTCTTTCTTTTTCTTCCTGACTTGTTCCTGCTAATATGATTTCTTCTAAGTACATCCATGTTATCATAAAATCGTCAAATTTGCTGTTTTTAATTGATGAATAATATTCCTTTGTGTGTATATACCACATCTTTTTCATCCAGTCTTCTATTTTGGGACATTTGGGTTGTTTCCATGTCCTTGCAATTATAAAGTGCAATTATAAAGTGCTGCTGTAAACATCCGAGCACAGGTGTCCCTTTGTACCCACATTGAGGTCTCCTTTGGGTAAATTTCCAGAGGAGCAATTGCTGAGTCAAATGTAGTTCCATTTTCATTAGTTTGAGGGTCCTCCACACAGCTTTCCATAGTGGCTGGACCAGTTTACATACCTACCAACAATGTAAGAGTGTTCCTTTCTCTCCATATCCACACCAGCACTTGTTGTTGTGTGTTTTTTGGTTGTGGGCCATTCTTACTGGTGTGAAGTGGTGTCTCTTTGTGGTTTGGATTTGCATTTCCCTGATTGCTAATGATGTTGAGCATTTTTTCATGTGCTTGTTGGCTATTTGTATTTACTCTTTGGAGAAGTGTCTTTTTAGTTCTCTCCATTTTTTCAACTGGGTTTTTTACTTTGTTTTAGTTAAGTTTTGTGAGTTCTTTGTGTATCTTTGTTATCAGACCCTCATCATTTGTATGTAGGTCAAATTTTTTTTCCCTTTGTAGGGTTTCTTTTTGTTTCCTCTGTTTCTTTTGCTGTACAGAAGCTTTTTAGTTTGATGTAGTCCCAGCTGTTAATGTTTTCCTTCATTTTTTTTTTTTTACCTGCTATCGATGTGTCCAGAAAAGGATTTCTGAATTGTAACTCATGGAGGGTTTTGCCCAGATTTTCCTCTCTGTATATTATGGTTTCCAGTCTTATAGTCAGGTCTTTTATCCATTTTGAATTGTTTTTTTGTACAAGGTGTTAAGGAGGTTTCTTGGTTCATTTTTTTTGCATGTCTCGGTTCAGTTTACCCAGCACCTTGTTCCAGTGTAAGTTCTTCATTCCTTTGTCAAAGATTAGTTGACTATATATGTGTGGTTTTATTTCAGGGCACTCAATTCTGTTCCATTGGTCTGATTGTTTGTTTTTGTACCAGTACCAAGCTGTTTTAAGCACTATGGCTTTGTAGTATAATTTGATGTCTGGAATTGTAATACCTCCATTTTCTTTTTTTCTGGTCAGGAGGCTTTTTGAGATTTGAGGTCTTTTGTTATTCCATTTGAATTTCAGTAATTTTTGTTCTATATCTTTAAAGAATATCATTGGGATTTTTATAGGGATTGCATTGAATCTGTAGATTGCTTTTGGTAGGATGGCCATTTTGATGATGTTAATTCTTCCAATCCATGAATAGGGAATGTCTTTCCATTTCCTTATGCCTTCTTCTATATCTTTTAGCAGTGCTTTAAAGTTTTCTTTGTATAGTTCTTTTACATGTTTTGTTAGATTTGTTTCCAGGTACATGATTTTTTTTGGTGCGATAGTAAATGGGATGGTTTTTTAATTTCTTCTTCTATTTGACTTTTTGCATATAGGAAAGCTACTGACTTCTGTGTGTTGATTTTGTATCCAGCTACCTGACTGAACTGGTTTATTGCTTCAAGTAGTTTTTCTGTATATATTTTTGATTTATCTATATGGAGAATCATGTCATCTGCATATAATGATATCTTCAGTTCCTCTTGTCCTATTTGTATCCCTTTTATGTCTTCTTCTTGCCTGATTGCCCTAGCTAGAACTTCTAGTACAATGTTAAAAAGTAGTGGGGAGAGTGGGCATTCTTGCCTGGTTCCAGATCTTAATTGGAATGATTTTCGTTTTTTCCCATTTAGGATGATGCTTGCTGTAGGTTTGTCATAGATGGATTTTATTTTGTTGAGGTATTTCCGATAGTCCCCAATTTTTCAAGGGCTTTTATCATGATTGGGTGCTGGACTTTGTCAAATGCTTTCGCTGCATCTATTGATATGATCATGTAGTCTTTGTTTTTCTCCTTGTTGATGTAGTGGATTATGTTAATTGATTTCTGGATGTTGAATCATCTTTGTGCCTCTGGGATAAATCCCACTTGGTCATGGTGAATAATGTTTTTTTATGATTGTTGGATTCAATTTTCTAGGATTTTGTTTAAAATTTTTGTGTCTGTGTTCATTAGGAAGATTGGTCTATAGTTTTCCTTCTTGGTGCTGTCCCTATTTGGTTTTGATATGAGGGTGATGTTTGCTTCATAGAATGTGTTTGGCAGTTTTCCTTCTTTCTCAATTTTTTTGAAAAGTTTTAGTAGTGCAGGCATTTTATCATCTTTGAATGTCTGATAGAATTCATTTGTAAAGCCATCAGGTCCTGGGCTCTTGTTTTTAGGCAGCATTTTGATGATTGCTTCAATTTCACTGCTTGTGGTTGGTTTATTTAAGTTCTCTATTTCTTTATTGTTCAATTTTGGATAGTTGTATCTTTCTAAGAATCTGTCCATCTCATCCAGGTTGTTGTATTTATTTCCATATAATTGTTCATAGTTCTCTTATTATCCTTTGGATTTCTTTTGTGTCTGTTGTATTTTCTCCTCTTTCATTTGTGATTTTGTTTATTTGAATTTTCTTTCTTTG